>CAWUFW010007952.1:600000-946082 GCA_963921515.1 Calotriton arnoldi | reverse complement strand
GAGTGGATATGTGTTTAGACCTAAGAATCAGTGAGTGGGTATGTAGTTATTGCTGCTGGAGTGTCTATGGTTTTGAGAATGGCAGTCTGTTATTTAGAGTTGGTGTATCAAAGGTTACATTAGGGTGTGAGAAGATGCATCAAATTATCACATGGATGATGTCATCAGTGATGTCATCAGTGATGTCACTGACCATGTCATGAGTGATGTCATATGTGACATCATCAGCAGTGCATTATGGGCGCGAGTTATAGTTAGCTGAACTAACTATAACGGGGGAATTTCTCTGGTTTTGTACGAGTGAAATGTCCAACTAACTATAACTTTCCATAAAACGTATGGTTTTTTCAGTGAATTTCTAAGGTTTTTTAAATGCTAATTTCTAACTATAATGTGCCTGAAACCTATGGTTTTTTCAGTGAATTTCAAAGGTTTTTTAAATGCTAATTTCTAACTATAACATGCCTGAAACCTATGGTTTTTAAGTGAATTTCAAAGGTTTTTAAATGCTAGTTTCTAACTATGCCTACAGAGGTAGGACATGTGAAGAAAGAAGAAGAAAAGCGCAGAAAGAAGGAAGACAAATGCAGAAAGAGGCAACAGAAGTCCAGAAAGACGAAGAAAAGTGCAAGAAGAAGGAAGAGATGTGCAGAAAGAACCAACAGAGGAGTAGAAAGTACTCCTGTGCCCCCAACGTTTTGCTGATGGGTACTGGTGGTAACTGACTCTGTCTCTGGTGGTAAAAGTCACTTGGAATACAGTGAAAACACCTACATACACTAGGGAACACTATGCGTTGGGGTACCCCTGTGATTAGCATGACCTCCTCTGTATTTGCCATGAGTTAGTGCCTGGGTCATTGGATGAGTACATGGTTACTGACTGGATGATTAGAGTACTGCAAGGAGAGTGGATGGTGAATTTATAAGTGCTTGTGTTTTGGCGGAGTGATTGGATAAGTACATGGTGCTCGCTGGTTAATTGGAGGAGTGCATGGGTAGTGACAGGGCGATGGCTGGACTGCATCAGTAGTGCTCAGGGTAAGTTGGAGGATTAATTCCCCTTGAATCCCGAGGGACCCTATTTGATAAAAGCCCTGGCGGTGGCGGTCCCCGGGGCTTGGGGGGGCCTTGGAGGCCCCCCCAAACATTAAAAAAACAAGACCCAAGAGGTGGCAGTCCCTGGGCTGCGGAGCCTCGCGGGCCCTGCATATATTTGTTGGCAATGCCCCCGGGACCTGGCCCACCCGGGGTCTCAACTAAATGAAGCGCGGTATCCCGCGCTTCATTTTTTTACATTTTGGCAGGATTCGCGACTCCAGTGCGAATTTCACCATTTTTTTTTAACAAAATACTTTTTGGGGCCCTGGGGGTCCTTGTGGGACCCCCTGAGCAGGCCTAGGGGGTCAGGGTGTTTCTACCCTGCCCCCTTTTCTTCTTTTTCACCTTTGTTTCCCTGTTTTCTTGTGACTCGGTTCTACCGAGTCACGAGATGGCTGCCAACACTTCCTGGTTTGGAGTGTTGGCAGCCAGTTAAAATGAAGCTCGTGGTCGGGAGGGTTCGCGGATCCACCGCGCCTCTAGATATCGATATTTGTTTTTTTACAATGTCTCAGCAACTACCGAACGGATTTACACCATTTTTAAAAAGGTCGCTTTCTGAGCTAAGCAGTTCTCAAATAGTGACAAAGCACTTTTGAATTATTTGTTATCTCTATGTTTTTTATCCAGTTGACCACTTGATTAAATGTTACACTTAGGGGAGAAAATGTGGTGTTACCAAGTTGGAGTTTCTGCTTCAGCTCGTCATTCTGTGATTCTGGTCAAATCACTTAATCTCCCCATGCCTACAACCAAAATGAGTTTGTCCTTGTATGATGTAACCAATGCTCATGTAAAGCACTCCAATATCTGACCAGCCTGCACTATATAAAACTGCAAAAAAACAAAGGATAAAAAGTGTTTTCCACACTTCTGTCATTGGGCTATACGTGGGCTACATCTGGGTGATATTTGTGCTACATTTGGGCTCATTTTTCTCTGGTGGCCATCTTGGGAGACTTCAATTACATTCATTAAACTTTATTCGATCTGATTTAGAAACATAGATCATAAAAGTGTACATAAAAACAGTAAATCCTCTTTCTTAATACAATACAGTGAGAATTAATTAAAACCAGTAGGTAAAAACGGGTGTTACAAAGCCCGGTTCAGAGCAACTTCAGGTTAACAGAATAGTAAAGTTCAATGTTTCGCAAGATCAATCTCATGTACTTCAGTGCAAAATACGCAATAAGGGGTCCAAGTAAGATGCAACGCTCCAATACCTGACCAGTCTGCACTATATAAAACTGAAAAAAACTAAAAATAAAAAGTGTTTTCCACACTTCTGTCATTGGGCTATATGTGGGCTACATGTGGGTGATATTTGTGCTACATTTGGGCTCTTTTTCTCTGGTGGCCATCTTGGGATACTTATTTGTTATGAAGTTTCCTAATTTCCTCATTTACTGCAGTCTCCTCAGTAGGAAATGCTTTCAGTTTTTACTTTGATTCCATCAAGAAGGCATTCAGATGTGTCACACATTTGCCATAAATTCAGAATGTTAGCACTCTAGTTGCTCATTAGATCACTGTAGTAAAGCTACTGCTCACCAGGGAGTTAACTGGAAGTCTACTGCTGGTATTGAAAGTGATTGTTTCAGTCTGCATGTCAGAATTTTCTAATGAAATAGAAGAGGATTTGAGATCTCACTTAAAACCTGCCCTAATTTTTCTTTCTGCAGAACTAACCATACTTTCTATGGCAAAAATGAACCCCTAATTTTTTTCCTTTTTAAATTAAATGTTTTAAGTGTTACCGGTTTATTCCAATCAAGATGGCTTCAGGTGTGCCATAATTTTGTCATAAGTAAGACTGTTAGCGCTCTAGTTGTTCTTTAGAACACTCTGGGAAGCTGCAGTAGAACACAAAGGAATCAACTGGCAGGCTGCTCCTATTGAAATATAACAGGAAGATATTTGTAATCTCACTTAAAACATGTCCTAATTTTTCTTTCTACAGCACTAACCATAATTTCTATGACAAAATGAACCCCCTCATTTTGTTCCTTTTTAAATTAAATGTTTTAAGTGTTACCGGTTTATTCCAATCAAGATGGCTTCAGGTGTGCCATAATTTTTTTCATAAGTAAGACTGTTAGCACTCTAGTTGTTCTTTAGAACACTCTGGGAAGCTGCAGTAGAACACAAAGGAATCAACTGGCAGGCTGCTCCTGTTGAAATATAACAGGAAGATATTTGAGATCTCACTTAAAACATGTCCTAATTTTTCTTTCTACAGCACTAACCATAATTTCTATGACAAAATGAACCCCATCATTTTGTTCCTTTTTAAATTAAATGTTTTAAGTGTTACCAATTTATTCCAATCAAGATGGCTGCAGGTGTGCCATACTTTTGTCATAGGTAAGGCTGTTAGCGCTCTAGTTGTTCTTTAGAACACTCTGGGAAGCTGCAGAAGAACACAAAGGAATCAACTGGCAGGCTGCTCCTGTTGAAATATAACAGGAAGATATTTGAGATCTCACTTAAAACATGTCCTAATTTTTCTTTCTACAGCACTAACCATAATTTCTAAGACAAAATGAACCCCATCATTTTGTTCCTTTTTAAATTAAATGTTTTAAGTGTTACCAGTTTATTCCAATCAAGATGGCTTCAGGTGTGCCATACGTTTGTTATAGATAAGGTTGTTAGCGCTCTAGTTGTTCTTAATAACACTCTGGGACGCTGCAGTAGAACACAAAGGAATCAACTGACAGTCTCTGCCCTTGTTGGATTTACATGTTTTACTGAGAATGTCAGACTTCATTCTCACATGACTGAGAAAGATAATGTGAATTTACAGAAAATATGCTCTCATTTTAGCTTCTGGAGCACCTTCCAAATCTCTGTGGGACAAGCATGAGAAAATTGTTTTCTCTCAAACATGATTCATGATATCCCAGCAGAAGGTTTTTCACAGGGTAAAATCACCCTAGAACACACCACAATTCCTAAAATTAGTATGGTACCATCAACAAATGAATTCTAATGTAACTAAAGTCTGATATCAACCTTTATAGTTCTCCTTTTGGTGACCCTCAAAATCTTCTATTCACTACAATGCATTTCATTGGGGTTCTATCATGTATATTGGTCCCAAGATGGCTGCCAACACTTCTTGGATGAAGTGCTGACAGCCAATCAGATCTCACGATGACATGTGTGGTTAGGCTCCGCCCAGATATATAAAGTTCTTTTTCCTTTACTATTTAAAAAACTACTGAACGGATTTACACCATTTTTGAAAAGGTCGCTTTCTGAGCCAAGCAGTACCTTTATGCCAAATTTGGGGTAAATCCGTTCAGTAGTTTCCGCTGTAGCCTTGCACAAAATTCCCTATGGGAAATTGATTTTTTGACTCTTATTTTTTGAATTTCTCTGCAACTACTGAACGGATTTACACCATTTAACAAAAAGGGCTCTTTCTGAACCAAGGGCTACCTTTTGCAAAATTTGGTGTAATTCCGTTCAGCAGTTCGGGCTGTAGCTTTGTCTAAAATTTCCTATGGGAAATAACATGGCGAAAACACGTTTTGGGACCCCCCTTTTTTCTCGGCCCCCGCTTGCCAAATCACCCCGAAACTTTCAAGATAGGAGCGGACCGGAGCGCCCCACGAGTTTTGAAACTTTCGCGAAGATTCGTCGACCGGCGCCAAAGTTATTGGGAATAGAATGTTGTGAATTTCCTATGGAAAATAGGTCCTAACTATAACTACCTACTGGCGACCGCCAGTAGGTAATTCACTGAAACAACCATAGGTTTCAGGGACGTTATAGTTAGAAATTAGCATTTAAAAAACCTTTGAAATTCACTGAAAAAAACATAGGTTTCAGGGACGTTATAGTTAGAAATTAGCATTTAAAAAACCTTAGAAATTCACTGAAAAAACCACAGATTTCAGGGAGGTTATAGTTAGTTGGACATTTCACTCGTACAAAACCAGAGAAATTCCCCCGTTATAGTTAGTTCAGCTAACTATAACTCGCGCCCCTGCAATGCACTGCTGATGACGTCACATATTACATCATTCATGACATGGTCAGTGACATCACTGATGACATCACTGATGACATCTCAAATGACATCACTGATGACATCCCTGATGACATCATCCAATCACTGTGTATTTCTGTATAGTTTAAATATGTTTTATATATATGCCAAGGTGTATTGAAGAATGAGTGTCTGGATGGATGATTTAGTAGGTGCGTGACTGACTGTATAAGTGGGTGATTAAATGTGTCTTACTGAATGCATGGGTTGGTGAGTAGCTACATGAGTGTGTATATCGGTTATTGATTGGTTGCTTGAGAATTTGTATGGGAGACTGAGTGTGTGTGTGGGTGGGTGTGAGGTGTGTGACTCTGTGCATAGATGTGTGAGTGGTTGATTCACTGGGTGTATGGGTTCAAGAGTGCATGTGAAAACAGCTGTATGGGTGGGTGAGTGTGTGTATGGGTGTGTTGGTGAGTGAATGGATGTCTCAGTGGTACATGTCCAAGTAACTACATAGGGAAAAGGCTGTATGTGAGAGTTGGAGTATAAATGATTATACGTGAGAGTCAGTGATTGTGAGAGTGGCTGTATGGATGAGTGTGTACTTGTATCAGTGATTATATAAGAGAGTAAGTATGCGTTAGTATCTGTATAGGTGAGTAAATGGGAGTGTGATTGATTATTTGCATGACTGACTAGGTGTGTGAGTAACTCCATGGATGAGTGGCGGTGTGTGAGTGCATATGATAGTGTTGTATTGATGAGTGACTGCATGTATCAGTGATTGTATGGGTGAATGAGTGGATGTGTGTGTAGACCTAGGAATCAGTGAGTGCGCATGTAGTAACTGGTATTGGTGTGTCGATGGTTTCGAAAATGGTAGTCTGTATTTTACAGTGGGTGTATCAAAGGTTATATTAGAGTGTGAGGAGGTGCATCAGATTTTCACGTGGATGATGTCATCAGTGATGTCATCAGTGATGTCATTTGAGATGTCATCAGTGATGTCACTGACCATGTCATGAATGATGTAATATGTGACGTCATCAGCAGTGCATTGCGGGGCGCGAGTTATAGTTAGCTGAACTAACTATAACGGGGAATTTCTCTGGTTTTGTACGAGTGAAATGTCCAACTAACTATAACCTCCCTGAAACCTGTGGTTTTTCAGTGAATTTCTAAGGTTTTTAAATGCTAATTTCTAACTATAACGTCCCTGAAACCTATGGTTTTTTCAGTGAATTTCAAAGGTTTTTTAAATGCTAATTTCTAACTATAACGTCCCTGAAACCTATGGTTTTTTCAGTGAATTTCAAAGGTTTTTTAAATGCTAATTTCTAACTATGCCTACAAAGGTAGGACATGTGAAGAAAGAAGAAGACAAGCGCACAAAGAAGCAAGACATGCAGAAAGAGGCAACAGAAGTCCAGAAAGACGAAGAAAAGTGCAAGAAGAAGCAAGAGATGTGCAGAAAGAACCAACAGCGGAGCAGAAAGTCCTCCTGTGCCCCCAACTTTTTGCTGACGGGTACTGGTGGTAACTGCCTCTGACTAACCGGCCCTAGAGCCAGTGCTATGCTAAAAGACACTTAGAATACAGTGAAAACACCTACATTCACTAGGGAACACTATGCGTTGGGGTACCCCTGTGATTAGCATGACCTCCTCTGTATTTGCCATGAGTTAGTGCCTGGGTCATTGGATGAGTACATGGGTACTGACTGGATGATTAGAGTACTGCAAGGAGAGTGGATGGTGAATTTATAAACGCTTGCGTTTTGGCGGAGTGATTGGATAAAGACATGGAACTGGTTGGGTGATTGGAGGAGTGCATGGGTAGTGACAAGGAGATGGCTGGACTGCATCAGTAGTCCTTAGGGGATTGCAGCAGTGCATGTGTTAGTGCCTGCGTCATTGCATGAGTACGTGGGTAGTGACTGGATGATTAGAGCACCGCAAGGAGAGTGCATGGTGAATTTATAAGTGCTTGTGTTTTGGCGGAGTGATTGGATAAGTACATGGTGCTCGCCGGGTGATTGGAGGAGTGCATGGGTAGTGACAGGGAGATGGCTGGACTGCATCAGTAGTGCTCAGGGTATTGTAGCAGTGCATGAGTTAGTGCATGGGTGCATGGGTACTGACTGGATGATTAGAGTAATGCATGAGTTAGTGCACAGTGAATTTATAAGTGCTTGGGTTTTGGCGGAGTGATTGGATAAGTACATAGTGCTGGCTGGGTGATTGGAGGAGTGCATGGGTAGTGACAAAGAGATGGCTGGGCTGCATCAGTAGTGCTCAGGGGATTGTAGCAGTGAATGTGTTAGTGCCTGGGTCATTGCATGAGTACATGGATAGTGACTGGATGATTAGAGTACTGCAAGGAGAGTGCATGGTGAATTTATAAGTGCTTGTGTTTTGGCGGAGTGATTGGATAAGTACATGGTGCTCGCTGGGTGATTGGAGGAGTGCATGGGTAGTGACAGGTGGATGGCTGGACTGCATCAGTAGTGCTCAGGGTATTGTAGCAGTGCATGAGTTAGTGCATGGGTCATTGGATGAGTACATGGGTACTGACTGGATGATTAGAGTACTGCAAGGAGAGTGGATGGTGAATTTATAAACGCTTGTGTTTTGGCGGAGTGATTGGATAAGGACATGTTACTGGTTGGGTGATTAGAGGAGTGCATGGGTAGTGACAAGGAGATGGCTGAACTGCATCAGTAGTCCTCAGGGTATTGTAGCAGTGCATGTGTTAGTGCCTGCGTCATTGCATGAGTACATGGGTAGTGACTGGATGATTAGAGTACTGCAATGAGAGTGCATGGTGAATTTATAAGTGCTTGTGTTTTGGCAGAGTGATTGGATAAGTACATGGTGCTCGCTGGGTGATTGGAGGAGTGCATGGGTAGTGACAGGGCGATGGCGGGACTGCATCAGTAGTGCTCAGGGTATTGTAGCAGTGCATGAGTTAGTGCATGGGTCATTGCATGAGTGCATGGGTACTGACTGGATGATTAGAGTAATGCAAGGAGAGTGCACGGTGAATTTATAAGTGCTTCGGTTTTGGCGGAGTGATTGCATAAGTACATGGTGCTCGCTGGGTGATCGGAGGAGTGCATGGGTAGTGACAGGGCGATGGCTGGACTGCATCAGTAGTGCTCAGAGTATTGTAGCAGTGCATGAGTTAGTTGCTGGGTCATTGCATGAGTGCATGGGTACTGACTGGATGATTAGAGTACTGCAAGGAGAGTGCATGGTGAATCTATAAGTGCTTGGGTTTTGGCGGAGTGATTGGATAAGTACATGGTGCTGGCTGGGTGATTGGAGGAGTGCATGGGTAGTGACAAAGAGACGGCTGGGCTGCATCAGTAGTGCTCAGGGGATTGTAGCAGTGCATGTGTTAGTGCCTGGGTCATTGCATGAGTACATGGGTAGTGACTGGATGATTAGAGTACTGCAAGGAGAGTGCATGGTGAATTTATAAGTGCTTGTGTTTTGCGGAGTGATTGGATAAGGACATGTTACTGGTTGGGTGATTAGAGGAGTGCATGGGTAGTGACAAAGAGATGGCTGGGCTGCATCAGTAGTGCTCAGGGTATTGTAGCAGTGCATGAGTTAGTGCATGGGTCATTGCATGAGTGCATGGGTACTGACTGGATGATTAGAGTAATGCAAGGAGAATGCATGGTGAATTTATAAGTGCTTGGGTTTTGGCGGAGTGATTGGATAAGTACATGGTGCTCGCTGGGTGATAGGAGGAGTGCATGGGTAGTGACAGGGCGATGGCTGGACTGCATCAGTAGTGCTCAGAGTATTGTAGCAGTGCATGAGTTAGTTGCTGGGTCATTGCATGAGTGCATGGGTACTGACTGGATGATTAGAATACTGCAAGGAGAGTGCATGGTGAATTTATAAGTGCTTCGGTTTTGGCGGAGTGATTGGATAAGTACATGGTGCTCGCTGGGTGATAGGAGGAGTGCATGGGTAGTGACAGGGCGATGGCTGGACTGCATCAGTAGTGCTCAGGGTATTGTAACAGTGCATGAGTTAGTGCATGGGTCATTGCATGAGTGCATGGGTACTGACTGGATGATTAGAGTAATGCAAGGAGAGTGCATGGTGAATTTATAAGTGCTTGGGTTTTGGCGGAGTGATTGGATAAGTACATGGTGCTCGCTGGGTGATAGGAGGAGTGCATGGGTAGTGACAGGGCGATGGCTGGACTGCATCAGTAGTGCTCAGAGTATTGTAGCAGTGCATGAGTTAGTGCCTGGGTCATTGGATGAGTACATGGGTACTGACTGGATGATTAGAGTACTGCAAGGAGAGTGGATGGTGAATTTATAAACGCTTGTGTTTTGGCGGAGTGATTGGATAAGGACATGTTACTGGTTGGGTGATTAGAGGAGTGCATGGGTAGTGACAAGGAGATGGCTGGACTGCATCAGTAGTCCTCAGGGGATTGTAGCAGTGCATGTGTTAGTGCCTGCGTCATTGCATGAGTACATGGGTAGTGACTGGATGATTAGAGTACTGCAAGGAGAGTGCATGGTGAATTTATAAGTGCTTGTGTTTTGGCAGAGTGATTGGATAAGTACATGGTGCTCGCTGTGTGAAAGGCAGCGAGTCTTCTAAGACCCTCAATGCTGCCCGGTGCAGGGTTCCACCTCTAATTCACTTTGGGTTCGCTATCAAAATAATGAGGCAAGCGCTGGAAACTGGAAGACAAGAACAAGGTTTATTTCTCATGAGGAGATCACGTCAACTGCAGACACCGGGATATCTGAAGGAGGTGTTCTGCTGATAACTCCTTTGGCTCTTCCTTTTATACAGGTTTGACACAATGCATTGGTTTCATCAACATGGTTACACAAGCTTGGGGTCCCCGCCCGGGCAGGTTGTGACACAAGCCCAACAGTAATTCTCTTCCCACCCAGGTCAAACAGACAATCTTATCTTGCAGCTGGACCTTGCTTCAGGGTCTAAAACATGTGAGACCGGCCAGATCTAAGAGTCCGTTCTGTTGATAAAAACAGGTCCCATTGTTGGTAACAACAAGTCTTGCTGTTTGCAGTGCAATAAATCATGTTGCAAGAGTCTTTTTGGTGTTTGGAACCTGTTTGTGTAACTAGGTGCAGTGAGGGGTAGAGTGTCCAAAGGTTTGCCTGAAAACAGAGATGAGAGGAAAAACGAGTTTGTGGCAGCAAGTGGCGCTGAGGTTTGTTGCGGCAAATAGAGTTGATAGCCCCCAGCACACGTACCAGGTCGGTCAGAGGGTCAGAGGGATGCTAGTAAGGGCAGGGTGAAACAAAGGTGACCAACAGAGTACAAAATGGCTGTGATAGATTAAAATGACTGCAACTTATGTGCACATAGAATTCCACCAGACAAGATGGCGCAGGTAATGTTCACGATTATCGTTTTGCTTTTAACAGTGGCCCCTTTGAACATAACTAGCCAGCTTGTCAGTCTATTTCGATCTCCATAATGTCATGTATCTCTTGATCATACATTACTCTCATTTTTGTTAGCTGAGTGTCCATAGTCTTAGGGTGCAAGGTAGTTATGCAAAGAGAACACAAAGGTGGTATACAGTGTATACCCAAACAACAACCACATATTGTCAATACTGGGACCAAGAGAATCATTGATATTTTCCAACCCCACTCCTTCAAGATGCCCCAAAGCCAACTTCCAATTGTCCAAGTCTCTGATCCTTGATGAATTTCTGAAGATAGTCTATGGAGATGTTCGATTGCTTCATAGACAGAAGGTGAATTATCAGGAATGTATACACAGCAGCTGGCACCGATGATGCGGCATGCTCCTCCACGGTCCGCTAGTACCACGTCCAGGACCATGCGATTTTGCAGGGTAACCAGACGGATCGCTTGGAGCTCAGCAGTGTTGTTGGTGAGGATGCCAGCAGTGACGTTCAGGGCGGTCTCTACCGCTTGGGACAGATGTCTGATGGCTCGGCTGTTTGCCATCGGACCCCATAGCGGGACGAGCCCTTTTGCTGCGTCGAGGAACTGTGATGAGGCAGAGTCTGCTTGATCAATGTCTTTAGAACGCTTTTCTCGATGATGCTCTGCAGGGGCTGTGTAGGTTGGTGGCAAAACAAAGGCGATGTAGCACGTGCCCCCCAGTTTCTTGGGAGCCAGGTGTAGGCTTTGGTTCCACAAACAAAGTACATATTGGGTGATGCAACAAGCGCTGGGGGTTGGCAGTGTTCAAAGTCCTTACAATGCTACAGGTGCTGTGACCCACATTCTTAGTCCCACGGCCTTCAATGCATACAAGGCCAGAGACGTTCACCACAGATAGGGCCACAGTCAGTGTTGCAGCAGTTCTTTTCTTCAGGTAGGAAAATGTGGCTCTGTTAGGATTATTGAACACTTGCATTTCCACTCGTTCTTTGGAGGGGACATTAATCTGGAATGTCGCATTGAAGGTGTGAGGGCAGAAGGGGCGGCTGTCCTTCCTGTTTTGTTTCGCCAGAACTCGTTGTAGAACTGGGCGATTGTTCCGTCGGAAGTGGCATTGTCTTTGTAACTTTCTTGTAGGAGCATCATCCAGGCAAAGCAAGATCCGTGAATAGAAAAGGGCGAAGGGATGAAAGGGATGGAATGTTCAGTGGCATGTGGTAACAGCCCACAGACCCAACAGTTGGTAGCATTGGTGGCAAGATTGTGCTGGTGCAACATCTGCACGAAAGAATTATTCCAGAATTCTTTGCGTCGTTCTCGGAGATGTGGCGGTAGTGATACCAGGTAGTGTTCTTTCTTGGTGGTTGGTTGCATGGTGGGTGACAATGTTCTGTATGCAGGTGCATTCTCTTCAATGATCCAGAGTGCGACCATTAGCAGGAGACAGGTGAGAAATGCGGCTACAAGTGCAATTGTCTTTGTGCTGTGCAGGTTAGCAGTCTTGGTGTCTTTGCGGTGGTTTTGCAGGTGTTCAGTTTCTTCCATCATCTTTGAGGAGCTCAACAACTGTTAGGACCACAGACTTTTGTCTGGCGCTTTCCTGGTAGCGTTGTTTGACTGTGCTACTGATCTGAGACCTTGACTTAGTTAGTGGCCTGGTCGTTGGAGCTCCCTCCTTTCGTCGATCTTAGGTTGTACCCTTTCATGGATGGCACCGTGGGGTCGGGAAATTCTGATAGTTCGAGGGTGTCTTCTTGTGGGTAGCAACTCAGAGCTGGTCGGTCTCTCGCGAGTACTTCCTCTTGCACCTCCACCCCTTCACAGGTTGCCAGGGTTGGAGGGACTCGTTTGCAATGATGAGCGTGCAGCCAGTTTCGTTTTCCTTCCACTCGGAGGGCAGTTCGGGTGGTGATCAGGACTTGCCAGGGGCCCGTCCACCTAGGCTCCAGATTCTTCGTTCTTTGGAAGTTGCGAATCAATACATGGTCGCCTGGCTTTATTTCATGTCCCGGGCCCCTGGATACGTCAGGCAAGGCTTGCTGCACCTGTTGGTGGATAATTGTTAGCTCGTTTGTCAATTTATGCAAGTAATCCGACATTAATATGTTCGGGACATCGTTAATGGAGGTGGGTCTTGGTGCTGCCCAAATGCTCATAGGCCTGCCGAAGACCACCTCATACGGGGTCAGTCGGTGTTTGGTTGGGGTGGAGCGCATCGATAACAATGCCAATGGGAGGGCGTCGGGCCATTTCAACCCGGTCGTGGCAACTATTTTGGCTAGTTTTAGTTTCAACGTTGCATTGTGTCTCTCTACCAGGCCCGCTGATTGGGGGTGGAAGACGGCATGGAACTTTGTTTTACCCCCAACCCTCTCAGTATGTTCTGTATCACCTCGGCTACGAAGTGGGGGCCGTTGTCGCTCCATAAAATTCTGCAAAGGCCGTATCGGGGAAGAATTCTTTCATCAATACTTTTGCAGTGGCTAAGGCGGTATTGTCGCGGGTGGGATATGCCTCCACCCATTTGCTAAAAGCGCACACAACCATCAGGACATATTTTAGACCAAGGCATCTCTCTAGTTGAATGTAATCCATTTGAAGGATTTCAAAGGTGTGGTCAGGGACTCCAAACCCTCCCCGTGGTACTACTGTCCCCTTCCCTGGGTTGTGTTGTAGGCAGACTATACATTGTTGTACTAGGCGTTTTGCAGATTCTGCTATCTTGACGTTATGCCATACTCTGGTGATTAGTTCAATCATGGGGTGGAGCCTATGTGTGCTGGTAAATGTGCCATGGTCAATATGGGGATGAGGTAGGCATTGGGTAACAGCCATTTATTTCCGTCTTTAGTTCTCCAGCAATCTTCCTCGTCTTTTAGTCCCACCTTTTCCCACTCGGTCAATTCGTCTTGTGTGCCTGTAGTCTGTATGTCCCTTACAGTGGTCCTAGCGTCAGTCCATCGTTCAGCTTGTGACCTGGTCACATACATTCGTGTCGTAGTTCTGTCTCCTGCCGTGGCTCGGGCAGTAACGTCTGCTAGTGCATTTCCCTGTCCAATGAGATCAGTCACTTTCCTATGTGCTTGGCATTTTATCACTGCTAACTTCTTGGGGAGGAGGACTGCTTGCGTCAAGGCGGAGACTAAATCTCCATGCAGGATGGGTGTACCGTGTGAAGTCAGGAACCCTCTTTCTTTCCATAAGATCCCAAAATGGTGAACCACCCCGAAGGCATATTGGCTGTCGGTGTATATGTTAACTGTCGTGTCAGTCGCTAAGATACATGCTCGTGTGAGGGCAATGAGTTCTGCAGCCTGGGCTGAACGTTGGGGAATACGGGCTGTTTCCAGAACGGTTCGGGCTGTGGTGACAGCGTATGCAGCTGAGGTGGTGCCGTCGGGAGTTTGATGCACGAACCATCCACCCATAGTTCTCCATCTGGTTCTAGAAAGGCGGTGTCTCTGAGATCTATTCTACTCTTTGTTTGTTCATCGGTTAGTGTCACACAGTCGTGTAGTGGAGTCACGCTAGGATCATTTTCGGGTAGGGGTAACAGTGTGGCTGGATTGAGGGTGGTGCATCGCTTTAGGGTAATGTGCGGTGCTAGCAGGGTCAACTCATATCCTGTCAGTCGGGCGCTAGTCAAGTGTTGGGTTTTGGTCTGGTTTAGTAGTGTGTCGACTGCATGGGGTACTAAAACAGTGACTGGATTGGAGAGTACTATTCCTTCGCTCTGGCGTATCGATACTGCTGCAGCTGCCACAGCGCGCAGGCACGCTGGCAGCGCTCTGGCTACTGGATCGAGGGTGGCAGAGAAATATGCACAAGGGCGTTGTTTGTGACCAATTGATTTGTGTTAGGACAGACAATGCACATCCTTCCCTCTCGTGCGTGTAGAGGAAGAATGGTTTGGAGTAATCCGGGGTTCCTAGGACAGGCGCTGAACAAAGGGCATTGTGTAGTTCTTTAAAGGCTGACTGGCATTCGGGGTCCAGGGGAGAGGTGAGGGGATGTCTTTAGCTAGGAGGGAGAGAAGGGGTTTGACAATGAGGCTAAAGTTCGGTAACCACTGTCGGCAAAATGAAGTGAGACCTATCAAAGAGCGGACTTGTTTCTGATCTTTGGGGACAGGGGTGTCTAGAATTGTCTGGATCCTGTCAGGCGTGAGTTTCCTCCCTTCTTTGGATAAAAGGTGACCCAAATAGGTCACTTGTGATTTACAGAACTGCAATTTCTTTCGGGAGACCTTGTGACCATTCTCAGCAAGAAAATGGAGTAGTTTGATGGTGGCTGTGACGGCTATTGGTATGGTATCCGCTGCTAGAAGGATGTCGTCTACATATTGTATTAGTGCCACTCCATCTGGCAATTGTATGGCGTCCAACTGTCTTTTAAGCGCCTGGCTATAGATGCTTGGGCTCTCAGTGTACCCCTGAGGTGCTCTGCAAAATCTGTACGAACGGGAGTTTAGGGTGAATCCAAATAGATAGCGGCTGTCCTTGTGTATAGGTATGGAAAAGAATGCGTTTTGAGGTCAATTACAGTGAAGGTGGTGGCAGTGGAGGGGATTAAAGTCAAAATTGTCGTGATGTCGGAAACTACTGGGTATTGTGGCACTACGATTTTGTTTATCTCCCGCAGGTCAATGATGAAGCGGTAGGCTTTTCCGTCTCCCTCTCCCTGTCTCTTTACAATCGGTAGTATGGGACTGTTACAAATGTTGCTCACTACTTCCTCTACCACCCCTGCCTCTACCAAAGAGTGTATGATCTCTGTCAGTGCCTTCTCACCCTCTGGCGATATTTTGTACTGCGGTACTTTCGGTAGGGTTGCGTCCTGTCGTATTGTTACGTGTACTGGGTCAATCATCATTCGTCCTACGTCTGAATCAGCCCTAGCCCATAAGTGTGATGGCAAAGTGTCCAGTAGGGATGCGTCAGTCTCGGAGATGGGAAACATGTGCTGAGAAGGGTTCTCTCTATGGCGCTGGGGGTTGTCATACAGGACGACACGCACTCCGTCTGGTGAGCATCTGATAGTCGCATGGAAGTGTTTCAAAGGTCGAGACCCATAATGGCGTCTGGGGTGTTGGAAGAGAGGAGGAATGTCGTTTTGACGCTATTGTTGTCAAGGTTAAAGGGATCGGTCGGGACAAAGGGTTGAGTGGAGGGCGTACCGTCACATCCTATTGAGGTCACATGTGAGCCTGACAAGGGTGCCCTTGGAATCAGTCGTTTGGATAGTGCACTACGTGTTGCTCCCGTGTCTACCAGAAATGGCGACTTTGTGCCCAGGACCTCAGCGGTAACATAAGGGCCTTGCTGATCAACATAGAGCTCGACTGGATCCCTCCCTTGCCCCTGGCTGTCCTATGCAAAGTCGTACGTATTGTCATAATCTGTCTGTTGGTACTGATTCTGTTTGGGATGGTCAAATGTGTTCACTCTTCCTGGCCTTTCCTCGCTTGCTTCACTCGCGTACCCTCTCCCACGTCCTCTTCCTCTCTGTCCACTTGCTATTTCCCTCGCCCCTCTGCCCCTACCAGCTCCTAACAAAGCCGGGCATTGGGTTTTCCAGTGTCCATATTCTTTGCAAAATGCACATTGATCCTGTCCTAGGTCTTGGCGTCCTACATATGATGTCGATGAATTGTTTCTAGGTGGCTGTACTCTAGGGGTATTCTGCTGGTATCCTCCCCTATATTGCTCCCTTCCTGTATTCGCCCCCTGGAGTTGTGCTACCATTACCCTTTCCTTCAAGTCCTTCTTTTTCCTTTCTGTAGCCCTGTCATTTTCGTTTCTCTGATGCTCATAGTACTGGGCCATTTGGAGAATGGCCGCCGGTTTAGATGCTGCCCAACTACTTTCGCTGGCTTGTAATTTCTGGGATACATCTGGCAGTAGTCCTTTGACATAGTTCTGCACAAATAAGTGGTGTCCGGTTGCGGTGGACATGTCTTGTCCACTGTAATCGGAGAACACCGTTTCAAATCTGGAGAAATACTCTGAGACATCCTCTTGTGGTTTCTGGCGGCACGCGGTTACTATGGACCAGTCTATCTTTTCTCTGGGATCAGCGTTTTCACTTTCTGCACTATTTTGTCAGGGAGGTCCAATATTGCTTTAACCGGTTTTTGACCAGGGTTCCGCTGTTTATCTAGTGTGTTGAGTTGTTCCCAGGTATGACCAAGCAGTTCGGTATGGTCTATTTTCCTAATCTGTTTCCACACATCTGCTGGCAAACATAACCCGAAGAACAAGTCTATGTCGGCAAGTGTCATTATTGTTGATCCCAGAGCGGTACCTAGCTCGGTGTAAAAGGCGGTGGGGTTCTTTCGTAAATCCGGTAAAGATTTACGGAACGTCAAAATGTCCTGTCTGTCCCATGGTTGATACACTCAATTGTAGACCACCCTTCCTCTAGCGTCTTGATGGTTCATATCGTCATGAGTCACTTGTCCTCTAGGAGGTACCCAATAAGGGGCAGCTTCTTTTATCGGCATCATGCTATCTGGTTTTTCCACCGGGGGTCCTGCTATCTTAGATGTCCTGTCCTTATCTATCCGTCCTTGTTCCACGAGGTGATGGAATACCTCCAGTGTGGATGAAAAGAGTTCTGTAACATCGTTGTCGCCTTCATCTCCGGTGTCTACCTTCCTATAGAGAGCCACTAGCCGCTCGGGCCCTACATCTTGGTACTTCTCTTCATATGCAGTAAGAGTGTGGTAACAGAGACGTACAATAAAGTATCGTTTGCGGTTTTCAACATAGGAGTTGCATATGTCAGTTACATACTCTTCTGTCTCCTTCCTATCTATGAGGGATTTAACTATTTTATCAATGCCTGCTCGCTCATTTTTACTTAATCGCGGGACCCTGGGCGCTCCTTTTTCTTTTGATCCTACCTCTACTACTGTATCCTTTGATGAGGCATTTGGTGTGGGTGACTCGGTGGGAGCAGAGGCGGTGGAGACTGAGGCGATCGTGCCATCTCCGGCTATACTTTGGTGGTCCTGGCGTTGTACTACGGGATGAGTAGGGGCGTAAGGGGGTGGCATGTATATGATTGGGGGACCTAACAATAAATCATCATCTACCCTTTGTTTTGCTGGTAACTTGGGGTAAAGAGTCGAGGGCGTTCTAACAGGGCATTGACCTGATATTTTTGATTCCTGTTCCTTTTTATCGATTTCCTTTTCTTTTAGTTTTTCTTCTAATCTTTTACAGGCTTGGTAAGCTGATTTTCGCGTTTCTTTATCTTGTCTAGCTTCGTCCCTTTTCTTTCTTTGAGCTGCCTCTTTTCACCATAAACCAAAACTGTCAAACATGGCTGGTCTAGTTTTCTTTTTGTGGAGAGCTAATTCTAACGTTTCTATTTTAGCGGGATCGAAAGATCCCGTCAGTGGCCACTGATTTACCCGGTCCTTCCTAGTGTATTTATGCCATAGTTTGCTATAAGCTACGGTGGCTAATCCATACTTTACGTACATGTCCTTGTTAGGGGTGCCCGGCGGCTGACTGACCTCTAACGAACGGTCTGGTCCAAAACAATTACAATCAAACAATCTAGAGAAAACAGGCATGACGTATTTATCGGTCAAAAATGAATATCTCAATCAATCAATTTAGACAAAAAGTCTGCACTACCTGTCCTTCGCTGCCTGCAAAGAGAGAGAATATTCCTATTCTTCGTTGTTTGCAAGCAGGGAAATGTCATAAATAACTCAATATCAAAAAGGAATACTAGTATTTCAATCAAACTATTCAATCAATCAATCAATTTAAGTCGTTTTTTCACGACCTTACCCGGACCGTATGGACGGTTCTTCGTCTTCCCCTTCCAGCGCCTGGTTGTCCTCTCACTCCAACAATCAATGCGGCGTTCCTCTAAGGTCCCAGTCAGGACCGCAGGTCACTCGAGAGAGGTCCGTTCGGAACCGGTGAAGTTCAGTCGATCGGCAGCCAGACAAGGGTCTTCTCAGGCAGGTATACCCCAATCGTTTAGTCGTTCACTCCGTCGTTAGGACCTCTCTACCAGACCCACGCGTCGCTGATGGGCCCCCACGTTTGGGCGCCAATTTGTGAAAGGCAGCGAGTCTTCTAAGACCCTCAATGCTGCCCGGTGCAGGGTTCCACCTCTAATTCACTTTGGGTTCGCTATCAAAATAATGAGGCAAGCGCTGGAAACTGGAAGACAAGAAAAGGTTTTATTTCTCATGAGGAGATCACGTCAACTGCAGACACCGGGATGTCTGAGGGAGGTGTTCTGCTGATAACTCCTTTGGCTCTTCCTTTTATACAGGTTTGACACAATGCATTGGTTTCATCAACATGGTTACACAAGCTTGGGGTCCCCGCCCCGGGCAGGTTGTCACACAAGCCCAACAGTAATTCTCTTCCCACCCAGGTCAAACAGACAATCTTATCTTGCAGCTGGACCTTGCTTCAGGGTCTAAAACATGTGAGACCGGCCAGATCTAAAAGTCCGTTCTGTTGATAAAAACAGGTCCCATTATTGGTAACAACAAGTCTTGCTGTTTGCAGTGCAATAAATCATGTTGCAAGAGTCTTTTTGGTGTTTGGAACCTGTTTGTGTAACTAGGTGCAGTGAGGGGTAGAGTGTCCAAAGGTTTGCCTGAAAACAGAGATGAGAGGAAAAACGAGTTTGTGGCAGCAAGTGGCGCTGAGGTTTGTTGCGGCAAATAGAGTTTATAGCCCCCAGCACACGTACCAGGTCGGTCAGAGGGTCAGAGGGATGCTAGTAAGGGCAGGGTGAAACAAAGGTGACCAACAGAGTACAAAATGGCTGTGATAGATTAAAATGACTGCAACTTATGTGCACATAGAATTCCACCAGACAAGATGGCGCAGGTAATGTTCACGATTGTCGTTTTGCTTTTAACAGCTGGGTGATTGGAGGAGTGCATGGGTAGTGACAGGGCGATGGCGGGACTGCATCAGTAGTGCTCAGGGTATTGTAGCAGTGCATGAGTTAGTGCATGGGTCATTGTATGAGTGCATGGGTACTGACTGGATGATTAGAGTAATGCAAGGAGAGTGCACAGTGAATTTATAAGTGCTTCGGTTTTGGCAGAGTGATTGCATAAGTACATGGTGCTCGCTGGGTGATCGGAGGAGTGCATGGGTAGTGACAGGGCGATGGCTGGACTGCATCAGTAGTGCTCAGAGTATTGTAGCAGTGCATGAGTTAGTTGCTGGGTCATTGCAAGAGTGCATGGGTACTGACTGGATGATTAGAGTACTGCAAGGAGAGTGCATGGTGAATCTATAAGTGCTTGGGTTTTGGCGGAGTGATTGGATAAGTACATGGTGCTGGCTGGGTGATTGGAGGAGTGCATGGGTAGTGACAAAGAGATGGCTGGGCTGCATCAGTAGTGCTCAGGGGATTGTAGCAGTGCATGTGTTAGTGCCTGGGTCATTGCATGAGTACATGGGTAGTGACTGGATGATTAGAGTACTGCAAGGAGAGTGCATGGTGAATTTATAAGTGCTTGTGTTTTTGCGGAGTGATTGGATAAGGACATGTTACTGGTTGGGTGATTAGAGGAGTGCATGGGTAGTGACAAAGAGATGGCTGGGCTGCATCAGCAGTGCTCAGGGTATTGTAGCAGTGCATGAGTTAGTGCATGGGTCATTGCATGAGTGCATGGGTACTGACTGGATGATTAGAGTAATGCAAGGAGAATGCATGGTGAATTTATAAGTGCTTGGGTTTTGGCGGAGTGATTGGATAAGTACATGGTGCTCGCTGGGTGATAGGAGGAGTGCATGGGTAGTGACAGGGCGATGGCTGGACTGCATCAGTAGTGCTCAGACTATTGTAGCAGTGAATGAGTTAGTTGCTGGGTCATTGCATGAGTGCATGGGTACTGACTGGATGATTAGAATACTGCAAGGAGAGTGCATGGTGAATTTATAAGTGATTGGATAAGTACAAACATGTCACATGAGGCCCGCCCCCTCCCTCCACCACTGTGCAAACGCGCCTCCTGTCTGATTTTAAGTTAGGGGATTAATTCCCCTTGAATCCTGAGGGTCCCTGGGGCCAACTAGCCCACCAGGTACCTCCAGTAAGCGCCACAGAGCTGCGTTGCAGAGAGGTGGTCCAAGGCCACTCCCCTTTTTACACCTCTCTGCAACGCAGCTCTGTGGCATTTACTGGAGGTACCTAGTGGGCTAGTTGGACGCAAGGGACCCTCAGGATTCAAGGGGACTTAATCCCCCAACTTACAACGCACCAGAGGGCCTGTTTGCACAGTGGTGAAGGGAGCGGGTGGGGCCTGATGAGACAAGTGTGCAAACGCGCCCCGTGGCGCGTTTTAAGTTGGGAGATTTACTCCCCTTAAATCCTGAGGGTCCCTAAGGCCCAACTAGCCCAAAGTCGAGGAGAGACCGAAACGCGTTGGGTGGAAGCGAGGATTTGCCCGTTGATATTGGATTGTACATTAAATAGACATTGTGAACGTCACTCGTGAGTGCGCTCCATTTCTTCTGGAAAGAGGGTTGGAAGTATATATATATTCACTGAAAAAACCATAGGTTTCAGACACGTTATAGTTACAAATTAGCATTTAAAAACCTTTGAAATTCACTGAAAAAACCATAGGTTTCAGACACGTTATAGTTACAAATTAGCATTTAAAAACCTTTGAAATTCACTGAAAAAACCATAGGTTTTAGGGACAGTTATAGTTACTTGGACATTGCACTCGTACAAAACCCGTGAAATTCCCCGTTATAGTTAGTTCAGCTAACTATAACTCGCGCCCCGCAATGCACTGCTGATGACGTCACATATTACATCACTCATGACATGGTCAGTGACATCACTGATGACATCACTGATGACATCTCAAATGACATCACTGATGACATCATCCAGTGACTGTGTGTTTCTGTAAAGTTTAAATATTTTTAAAATATATAGGAAAAGACGTATTGAAGAATGAGTGGGTGTCTAAGTGTCTGTATGGATGATTTAGTAGGTGCGTGACTGACTCTATAAGTGAGTGATTTAACGTATCTTACTGAATGCATGGGTTAGTGACTAAACTGGGTGTATGTCTGTATCCGTCTGTCTGTTGCTGTGTAAGTGGCTGCATGTGTTTGTGAATAGCTAAATGATTTTCTATATGAGTTATTGAATGCTTGTCTGAGTATCTGTATGGGTGCCTGAGTGTTTGTGTGGGAGGGGTGTGTGCAACTCTGTGCATAGATGTGTGAGTGGGTGATTCACTGGGTGGATGGTTTCAAGAGTGCATCTGTGATAGACTGTATGGGTGGGTAAGTGTGTGTAAGAGTGTGTTAGTGAGTGAATGTATGTCCCAGTGGTACATGTGTGAGTAACTACATATGTGAAAGGCAGTATATATGTGTGTTGGAGTATATAAATAGCTATAAGCAAGAGTGAGTGATTGTGATAGTGGCTGTATGGATGATTGTGTGCTTGTATCAGTGATTGTATAAGAGCGTAACAATGTGCTACTATTTGTATGAGTAAGTGAGCTGGTGTGTGTATAACTGTATAGGTGAGTAAATGGCAGTGTGTTTAATTATTTGCATGACTGACTAGGTGTGTGAGTATCTCTATGGATGAGTGGCGTTGTTTGAGTGTCTATATAGGAGTAAGAGTGCATATGATAGTCCTGTACTGAGTGACCGTAAGTATGAGTGACTGTACGGGTGAGTGAGTGGATGTGTGTGTGTAGACCTAAGAATCAGTGAGTGGGTATGTAGTTATTGGTGTTGGAGTGTCTATGGTTTTGCGAATGGCAGTCTGTAATTTAGAGTGGGTGTATCAAAGATTATATTAGGGTGTGAGGAGGTGCATCAGATTATCACGTGGATGATGTCATCAGTGATGTCATTTGAGATGTCATCAGTGATGTCATCAGTGATGTCACTGACCATGTCATGAGTGATGTAATATGTGACGTCATCAGCAGTGCATTGCGGGGCGCGAGTTATAGTTAGCTGAACTAACTATAACGGGGGAATTTCACGGGTTTTGTACGAGTGCAATGTCCAAGTAACTATAACTGTCCCTAAAACCTATGGTTTTTTCAGTGAATTTCAAAGGTTTTTTAAATGCTAATTTGTAACTATAACGTGTCTGAAACCTATGGTTTTTTCAGTGAATTTCAAAGGTTTTTTAAATTCTAATTTGTAACTATAACGTGTCTGAAACCTATGGTTTTTTCAGTGAATTTCAAAGGTTTTTAAATGCTAATTTCTAACTATAACGTGCCTGAAACCTACGGTTTTTTCAGTGAATTTCAAAGGTTTTGTAAATGACAATTTTTAAATGTATTAATTGTTATATTAATTTTTTCCATACTGATTTACTACATTTTTAGAAACAATTTTTTTTACATATTTTATTTGTCAAATTACATTGTAATTACATTATACATTACATTACAAAAAATACTTTCTCAGAATGAATTACTTTAGTTTAAATACTTTGCAGATAGGCAATAGACTTTTAAGTACAGTAGTTACAGTTGTTGCAATGGGCAACACATTTTCAAACACAATGCAACATTCAGCTCAATGTGAATTTCTAGTTAAATGCAATTAGTTACTTTATGGATTACTTTTGTAACCACAGGACTGGATCCTAGATTCAGTCCTGGTACATCTCCTGTAAACAGTTGAGTAAAAGCGTTTTGGTTACAGTCGTGATTTTTAAGGAATATTATTGTATTTTAAAAGTTGACACTTTGAAACTTTTTCTCATAGAATCACCAATGTTATCCTATGGAAGGAAATTCACTTAGCAAGTAAAAACTGTTATCGTTACTTTTTCTTACTCAGTGTTGGATCCTGGATCCAGCACTGGTGCATCTCCTGTAAACAGTTGAAAGAATGCGTTTAAGTCATACAGGCGATTTTTAAGGAATATTTGTAGTTTGTGAAAATCAACACTTTGAAACTTTTTGCTGAAAACCAGTCAATGTTAGCCTATGAAGGAAATTCAAGTTACCGGTAAGTACGGTTAAAATTACTTTTGAGGATCAGTACTGGGCTGAAACATGCAGCACTGAGGTCTCTCCTGATAACAGGTGAGTAAATCGGAATTCGTATTTCGGCTGATTTTAGAGGAATATTTTAAAGTTCCAAAACTCCACACTTAGAAGAATTTCCAAGTGAAACCAGTCAATGTTAGCCTATGGAAGGAAATTCAAGTTACTGGTAAGTACGGTTAAAATTACTTTTCAGGACCAGTACTGGGCTGAAAGATGCAGCACTGAGGTCTCTCCTGATAACAGGTGAGTAAATCAGAATTCGGATTTCGGCTGATTTTAGAGGAATATTTGTATGTTTCAAAAATCAACACTTAGAAGAATTTCCAAGTGAAACCAGTCAATGTTAGCCTATGAAGGAAATTCAAGTTACCGGTAAGTACGGTTAAAATTACTTTTCAGGATCAGTACTGGGCTGAAAGATGCAGCACTGAGGTCTCTCCTGATAACAGGTGAGTAAATCGGAATTCGTATTTCGGCTGATTTTAGAGGAATATTTTAAAGTTCCAAAACTCCACACTTAGAAGAATTTCCAAGTGAAACCAGTCAATGTTAGCCTATGAAGGAAATTCAAGTTACCGGTAAGTACGGTTAAAATTACTTTTCAGGATCAGTACTGGGCTGAAAGATGCAGCACTGAGGTCTCTCCTGATAACAGGTGAGTAAATCGGAATTCGTATTTCGGCTGATTTTAGAGGAATATTTTAAAGTTCCAAAACTCCACACTTAGAAGAATTTCCAAGTGAAACCAGTCAATGTTAGCCTATGAAGGAAATTCAAGTTACCGGTAAGTACGGTTAAAATTACTTTTCAGGACCAGTACTGGGCTGAAAGATACAGCACTGAGGTCTCTCCTTATAACAGGTGAGTAAATCGGAATTCCTATTTCGGCTGATTTTAGAGGAATATTTGCACAATGGTGAAGGGAGGGGGCGGGGCCTGAGGTGACATCTTTGCAAACGCGCCCCGTGGCGCGTTTTAAGTTGGGGGATTAAGTTCCCTTGAATCCTGAGGGTCCCTAGGGGCCAACTAGACCACCAGGAACCTCCAATATGCGCCAGGGCTGCGTTGCAGAGACGTGTAGAGAGGCCACACCCCTTTTACACCTCTCTGCAACGCAGCTCTGTGGCGTTTCTGGATGTACCTGTTGGGCTAGTTGGCCCCCAGGACCCTCAGGATTGAAGGGGATTTAATTCCCCATCTTAAAACGCGCCACGGGGCCTGTTTGCACACATGTAACCTCAAGCCCCGCCCCTCCTTCACCACTGTGCAAACGCGCCCGTGGCGCGTTTTAAGTTGGGGGATTAAGTCCCTTGAATCCTGAGGGTCCCCGGAGTCCAACTAGCCCACCATATACCTCCAAAAGCGCCATAGAGCTGCGTTGCAGAGAGGTGTAAAGGGGCGTGGCCTCTGTACACCTCTCTGCAAGGCAGCCCCTGGCGCATACTGGAGGTTCCTGGTGGGCTAGTTGGCCCTCAGAGACCCCCAGTATTCAAGGGGAATTCGTTCCCCTCTGCAAACGCGCCAGGGGCGCGTTTGCAGAGTGGTGAAGGAAAGGGGCGGGGCCTGCGGGCCCGATCGTTTTTTTTTTTTAATTTTTTTTTTTTGGGGGAGGGGGCCGCGTGGCCCCCTCCCGAGCCACTACTTGCCCCGGGGACCCCATCCCCGGGGCTGGCCCTCTCGTTAGGGACTGTGGGGGTCCCCAATCCCCCACAGTCCCGCCGGCTCCCCACGTCCCTTGGGAGCCGGCATTGCTGTTCCACATGGGGAGCAGCTGACATGCTGCTCCCCATGTGGAAAAGCAATCGGCTTTGGATATTGGAAGAGAGCAGGTTTCCTGCTCTCTCTTCCAATATCCAAAGCAAGTTTGTACTGACAGGACGGGAGCCGCGAGGCTCCCGTCCTGTCATTGCAACAGCAGTGTCCCGGGGTAGGCACCCCGGGACACTGCAGGAGCCGGCCCTGGGGGTGGTGGTCCCCAGGGCCATCAAGGGCTCCAGGAGGGGGCGCGCGGCCCCCTCCCATTCAGTGCACAGCCCCGGGGAGGTGGTGGTCCCGGGCGTGTGGAGGCTGGAGCCCCCACACAGGTTTTTAATAAAAAAAGAAGCCCCGGGAGGTGGTGGTCCCCGGGGCTGCGGAGGAGCTCAGAGCCCTCCCGCACCATTGTACATAAAGCCCCGGGGGGTGGTCCCCGGGGCTTGGGGACCCTAGAGGCCCCCACACATAAATTAACCCCCAGCATGCCCCCGGGACTTGGGCCACCCGGGGGCCAGTGCTAACATCGAAGCGCGGGAGACCGCGCTCCGATTTCTTCGGCAGGGTTCGCGCTCCCTGAGCGCATCCTGCCGATTTTTAAAAAATTTTTTTTTTTTGCCCAGGGGTCCTTGTGGGACCCCTGAGCAAACCTAGGGGGTCAGGGTGTTTCTACCCTCCCCCTTTGTGCGCTTTGCGCACTTGTTTCTGTCCCTCGGTTCTACCGAGGGACAAAATGGCTGCCAACATTTCCTGAATCGGAATGTTGACAGCCAGCTGACAGCCAATTAACATGCAGCTCGTGATCGGGAGGGTGCGCGAATCCTCCGTGCCCATAGATATATATGTACTTTTACTTTTTGATTTTCTCAGCAACTACTGAACGGATTTACACCATTTAACAAAAGGGTTCTTTCTGAACCAAGAACTACCTCTTTGCCAAATTTGGTGTAATTCCGTTCAGCAGTTCGGGCTGTAGCCGTGTCTAAAGTTTCCTATGGGAAAATGCATGGGGAAAACGCGTTTTGGGACCCCCTTTTTCTCGGCCCCCGCTTGACGTATCACCCCGAGACTTTCAGGGTAGGAGCGGACCGGAGCGCCCCACGAAGTTTGAAAATTTCGCGAAGATACGTCAACCGGCAAGAGAGTTATTTCAAATAGAATGTCGCCGATTTCCTATGGATAATAGGTTGTAACTATAACTATCTACTGGCGACCGCCAGTAGATATATATATATATATATATATATATATTCACTGAAAAAACCATAGGTTTTAGGGACAGTTATAGTTAGTTGGACATTGCACTCGTACAAAACCCGTGAAATTCCCCCGTTATAGTTAGTCCAGCTAACTATAACTCGCGCCCCGCAATGCACTGCTGATGACGTCACATATTACATCACTCATGACATGGTCAGTGACATCACTGATGACATCACTGATGACATCTCAAATGACATCACTGATGACATCACTGATGACATCATCCATGTGATAATTTCATGCATCTTCTCACACCCTAATATAACCTTTGATACACCCACTCTAAATTACAGACTGCCATTCGCAAAACCATAGACACTCCAACACCAATAACTACATACCCACTCACTGATTCTTAGGTCTACGCACACATCCACTCACTCACCCGTACAGTCACTCATACTTACGGTCACTCAGTACAGGACTATCATATGCACTCATACTCCTATATAGACACTCAAACACCGCCACTCATCCATAGAGGTACTCACACACCTAGTCAGTCATGCAAATAATTAAACACACTACCATTTACTCACCTATACAGTTATACACACACCAGCTCACTTACTCATACAAATACTAGCACATTCTTACGCTCTTATACAATCACTGATACAAGCACACACTCATCCATACAGCCACTATCACAATCACTCACTCTCGCTTATAGCTATTTATATACTCCAACACACATATATACTGCCTTTCACATATGTAGTTACTCACACATGTACCACTGGGACATACATTCACTCACTAACACACTCTTACACACACTTACCCACCCATACAGTCTATCACAGATGCACTCTTGAAACCATCCACCCAGTGAATCACCCACTCACACATCTATGCACAGAGTCGCACACACCCCTCCCACACAAACACTCAGGCACCCATACAGATACTCACACAAGCATTCAATAACTCATATAGACACTCATGTAGCTATTCACAAACACATGCAGCCACTTACACAGCAACAGACAGACGGATACAGACATTCACCCAGTTTAGTCACTAACCCATGCATTCAGTAAGATACGTTAAATCACTCACTTATACAGTCAGTCACGCACCTACTAAATCATCCATACAGACACTTACACACCCACTCATTCTTCAATACGTCTTTTCCTATATATATTAAAAATATTTAAACTTTACAGAAACACACAGTCACTGGATGATGTCATCAGTGATGTCATTTGAGATGTCATCAGTGATGTCATCAGTGATGTCACTGACCATGTCATGAGTGATGTAATATGTGACGTCATCAGCAGTGCATTGCGGGGCGCGAGTTATAGTTAGCTGGACTAACTATAACGGGGGAATTTCACGGGTTTTGTACGAGTGCAATGTCCAACTAACTATAACTGTCCCTAAAACCTATGGTTTTTTCAGTGAATTTCAAAGGTTTTTAAATGCTAATTTGTAACTATAACGTCCCTGAAACCTATGGTTTTTTCAGTGAATATATATATATATATATATATATATATATATATTCACTGAAAAAACCATAGGTTTTAGGGACAGTTCCAGTTAAAAAAAAACGGGAAGGGGGCCGCGTGGCCCCCCTTCCCTGGGCCTGTATTGGCCCCGGGGACCCCATCCCCGGAGCATGGCCTCTTTTTTTTTATTTTTAGGAGGGGGCTGCGTGGCCCCCTCCTCAGGCCATTTAAGGCCCCGGGGACCCCATCCCCGGGGCCGGCCTTGCACTATTTTTTTTTTACTTTTTTACCTTTGGGGAGGGGGCTGCGTGGCCCCCTCCGTGGCCACCTATGGCCCCGGGGACCCCATCCCCCGGGGCCTGGCCTCTCGTTGGGGACTGTGGGGGTCCCCAAACCCCCACAGTCCCGCCGGCTCCCCGTGTCCTACGGGAGCCGCCATTGCTTTTACACATGGGGAGCAGCTAACATGCTGCTCCCCATGTGGAAAGCAGTCAGCTTTGGATATTGGAGAGAGAGCAGGTTTCCTGCTCTCTTCCAATATCCAAGCAGTTTGCAATGACAGGACGGAGCCGCGAGGCTCCGTCCTGTCATTGCAAACAGCAGTGTCCCGGGGTAGGCACCCCGGGACACTGCAGGAGCCAGCCCTGGGGGTGGCGGTCCCCAGGGCCACCACAGGCTCCAGGAGGGGGCCGCGCGGCCCCCTACTTACATTTTGAAAGCCCCGGGGAGGTGGTGGTCCCCGGGGCTTGGGGTCCATAACGGACCCCCATTGTAACTTTCTTAGTGCCCCGGGGAGGTGGTGGTCCCGGGCGTGTGGGGCTGGAGCCTCCCACACAGGTTTTTCAAAATATAAAAGAAGCCCCGGGGAGGTGGCGGTCCCGAGGGCTGCGGGAGGGCTCAGAGCCCTCCCGCACCATTATACATAAAGCCCCAGGGGGTGGTGGTCCCGGGGCTTAGGGGGGCCCTTCAGGAGGCCCCCACACATAAAATTAACCGCCCCAGCATGCCCCCGGGACTTGGCCCACCCGGGGGCCAATTAGCTATCGAAGCGCGGGAGACCGCGCTTCGATTTTTTTTTTCGGCAGGATTCACGCACCCTGAGCGCATCCTGCCGATTTTTTTAAAAAAATAATAATAATTTTGCCCAGGGGGTCCTTGTGGGACCCCTGAGCAGACCTAGGGGTCAGGGTGTTTCTACCCTGCCCCCTTTGTGCGCTTTGCGCACTTGTTTCTGTCCCTCGGTTCTACCGAGGGACAAAATGGCTGCCAACACTTCCTGATTTGGAGTGTTGACAGCCAATTAGCATGCAGCTCGTGATCGGGAGGGTGCGCGAATCCGACGCGGCCATAGATATATATGTACTTTTACTTTTGATTTTCTCAGCAACTACTGAACGGATTTACACCATTTAACAAAAGGGTTCTTTCTGAACCAAGAACTACCTCTTTGCCAAATTTGGTGTAATTCCGTTCAGCAGTTCGAGCTGTAGCCGTGTCTAAAGTTTCCTATGGAAAATTGCATGGGGAAAACGTGTTTTGGGACCCCCTTTTTTCTCGGCCCCCGCTTGCCGAATCCCCCGAGACTTTCAGGGTAGGAGCGGACCGGAGCGCCCCACAAAGTTTGAAAATTTTGCGAAGATACGTCAACCGGCAAGAGAGTTATTTCAAATAGAATGTCGCGGATTTCCTATGGATAACTAGGTTGTAACTATAACTATCTACTGGCGACCGCCAGTAGATATTATATATATATATATATATATATATATATATATATATATATATATATATATATATATATATATATATATATATATATATATATATTACTCCATACAGATTGCGCTCCTTCTGTCTCCCCTCGCCCAGGGCAGTTGGATCGCTCGGTGGTGGCGAAGCCTGCCGGACATAATTTATTCCAAAAACCTCCAATAAAGCGATCACTTGGAGGATTGTACTACCATCAGTTGGTTTATTTCAGTAATGCGTTTTGCCTGACCACGCAGGCTTGTTCACACACTGAAAGTGCGGGACAGGTAAGCATACATAGTTTACAATGCAGAAAGCAAGAAAGGACTTGTGTGATTGCGAGTCTTTGACTTTGGCATCCATCATGTAATGGCAACTTCTATAGTATAAATTCTACAGTACAAAATCATAATGAACAAAGCTAAATACAGTTAAGATCACTGATATGTGCGCTTGTTATGCCAAATTCATAAGTGAATAAATAAGATAAGAACATCGCATTTCTCACGATCATAATGATCTGTGTTATTGTCGTCTAGCCCATATATATAGTAATCTGCATAGTGCTTTCTGTGTGGTGCGAGTCTAACTTTGGCATCCATCTTGTGTCGATAGAGAGTGCTAAACGAAATCATAGTAAACACCGCTAAACACAGTTGAAATTCACTGATATATGCGCGTGTTATGCCAAAATTAGAGAAAAACATTGCATTCCTCCCAATCTTAACGATCTAGTCAAAATCGCCAGAGTCAGGCCCATAAAGGATTTGTCGTCTGCATAGTGCCCAGCTGCCAGCAACATACTTACGGAAAATGTGCGTTTGGCATAGTGCCTTAATTGGGGATTACTAGGGGTGGCTAGACCTTTTCCTCTTACTATAGATGCTCTTACATTTTATATTCTATGTGCCTGTACTTGTATGCAGTGGTCCCTTTCCATCAATCCAGCATTGCTACACCCTTCAAACCCAAAGTTACAAATAAAAATAAAAATTGTGCCTGTATGTGAAGGCTATTCTAACTATCACCCAACATATGTGAAACTCAGCTCAGATAAAAAGGAGAGAAATTCTGTTAAATTATGGACAAGAAAGTTCTCTTACCGGTCTCATGCTGTTCCTCATCACTCTTTCTCGTGATGTCGAAGAAAAGGGTAGGTGTAGAGATCAATGGGATCAGTGCTGGAGTCGGCTCCTTCCTTTCCTCCTGTGATTAGAAAGAAAAATACCAACGATTATTCTATTGGTTCTGGTTAAAAACATCTACAATAGCTATTCAAGAGATTGCGCATAGATACCACAGACATGGTTGAAAACAGTACACAAGCCATTCAAACAATCTATTCATAAAATCAAAAAATCGTACATGGACTTCATAGAAATAATAAATACTTGATCTACATATATAATACAGTGTCTACTGGCTCATCTGCAGATAGGCTATAAAAAACGACTTAGTGTTCATGCAAGTGAATACTCGGTTCTTCGTCTTGGTTGTGCCCTCCAGGGGTCTTGGTTTGTAGGTTTATTATATGCCACGACTCCCTTTGTCTGAGGTGGAGTGTCCTGTTCCCTCCTCTATAATTTTGTTCAATCTGTTCAATTTCAAAGTATGTGAGCAGAGAGCTGTTGGAGAGGTGGTATTCTGTGAAGTGCCTGGCTACTGGGTAATGTTGGTCCCTGTTGTTGATTGCCCTCATGTGTTCTAACTCATGTTTTTTGACTGCTAGCGTGGTGCTTCCTACATATCTGAGTTTGCAGGGACATTCCAAAATGTAGATCACGAAAGTTGATCCACACGTCAGAGATTGGTTTATTGTTCTTTCTTTTGTTGGAGTGTCATACTGTTTGTGCATGCGGCTGTTACGGCATGCCTTGCAATGTCCGTAGGTAAAGAAACCTTTGAGATTCTGATTTGTGTTAAAGCACTTATTGGTAATATCCCCCTTGACTAGCATGTCCCTGAGATTCTTGCCTTTTCTGTATGTTATTTGCGGGCGTTTGGGAAGATCTTCTGTAAGGGAAGGTTCACTAGCTAGGATGTTCCAATTTTGGTTCAGAATTTTGGTGATTTTTTGGGATTCAGTGTTGAAGGTAAGAATCACTCTTAAATTGCTCTCATCCCCATCACCTGATTTCTCTAGTAATGTCAAGTCTCTGGGGATTCTGCTGGACTTCTCTTTGGCTTTTTTCAACACCCATTTGGGATACCCCCTTTCCCTGAATCTTTTGATCATGGTCTCTTGTTCAGTCAGGAAATCTTGTTGGTCGCTACAATTCCTTCGTGCTCTTAGCAGCTCCCCGAAGGGGATGCTCCACTTAAGGGTCTCCGGGTGACTGCTCAGAGCATGGAGGAGACTATTGCCTGCTGTTGTTTTCCTGTGAAGTTTGGTACAAATGGTGTTGTTTCTAATCTCTACCACTACATCCAGGAATTCAAGTGATTCCCTGCTTATAGTGTGTGTTAGTTTGAGGTTGAAATCACTACTGTTCAATTTGTTGCTGAAACCTATGCAACTGTCTTCACTCCCTTTCCATATGATGAATAAATCATCGATATATCTCAGCCATTTTATGATCTTGCCTTCTGTGTTTTGTGTATTGTGTTTTGCCAGTATCTCTTCTTCCCAGACTCCCAGGAAGAGGTTTGCAAAGCTTGGGGCAAAGCACGTCCCCATTGATGTACCGAGCACTTGTTTATATAGTGTACCGTTAAACACAAATATATTGTTATATAGGCAGAATTTGATCATTTCCAATAGCTTGTTGTATGTTCTGCAAAACAAATTCTTCTCCTTTTCAAAAAATGATGACATGTCATCACATACTCACGGAGAAAATTATCCACGTACTTAGAGATGTGTTCAGAAACACATCCTATTGATGAGACGATAGGTCTCCCAGGCGGTGTACTGGGGTCCTTGTGTATTTTCGGCAAGTCACTTTTAAAGATTGTTTATGTGCAGGAAGGTGTCCCTTCCTGCACATAAACAATCGCCCCTGCAGCGAAGGCAGCCTTGCATCATGGCACAAGGGTGCCTGCGCTGGCGCTAGGCAGGAAATGCAGGGGTACGCCGTATTTTTGTAAATACAGCGCATCCCTGTGTTTAAAAAATGTTGGAGTGCGGCGTTACCAATTTTGTCATAACACTGCACTCCGACATTTTATTGAAAATATCCCCCTCAATTCGTTGGGTAATGAACATTTATTTATGCTCTATTTGAAAATAGCTGCACGCCCATAGCAATGCATTTAGAAATGAACGTATACATTTGCGTCTCAAGCTGTAATCTGCTATTGACATTCTACTCTATATTGTGACATGTGCAGAGTATGACAGTACACTTTAAGCCATGGACAGCAATTTGTTGACGCGTGGTGCACATTGCGTCATGATGCCTGCCTTTTTAAATTAAGCAGATTTCAGCCTAACATTCACAGTTGCAGTTTTATTTATTTATTTATGCACAATTTAATACCAGACAAGTCTAGTTTGTATGTAGAGGGATCGAAAGAAAGCGAATGGAAAGAGAAAGAAATTGAAGTAAGAACAGTAAAAGCCATTGCTCAAACATATATTATGATGCATAAATTAGCAAACTAACCATTGGTGAGTGAAAATAAAATCTGAACAGTAGAGCAATAAGATTTGGTCCAGTGAATTAATTGGGTGGGATTTCAACTTGGTTTTGAAGATCTTAATATAGCCTTATAGCCCGCCGTAGCGGGCTATACCGGCTATTAAAGGCCTGCTACCGCGTTAAAGGCCCGAGCCGAAGGCACTGCTACGAAGGGCTATAAGGCTATTAGAACATTCTGCCACTAGAGGGCAGAATGTTCTAACAAATAAAACAAAGGCGTCGTGAAGCTCGAGGGGATTTAAATCCCCTCGAAATCCGAGAGGCCTTTGTAAGACATTGGAATGTTGCTCTGCGGGCCTTTATCGGCCAGTAGAAGCAGGGAGAACTCCATTGTCTACAATGGAGCGCCCAGCATTCCAATGTTCTAATAGTAGGTGCTTCATTGCAGGAGGAAGGAAAATAATTCTATAGTTTGGAACAACGTAACCATTGATACTTAAACAGCAGAACCAGTGACGTCAGACGACAACATTAGATTAGGCCAATAAAGGTATGTTTTAGTGCTAAATTGTAGCTGGAGTTTTACAATATGAATAGCTATGTAGTTTGGGCTCTGTGCCAGTTGCTGGCACGATCTGGCGAACATTAAGATCAACCTGTGGAGAGTGGTACTGGTGGACTAAAGAGTTGAACTTGACATGGTTTCTTGTCTGGATTCCTGATCTACCAATAGAGTTCCATTTGATGTATGGGAGGTGATAAGTATTCATAAAATATCACTTCTGTGTCATATATAAGTGTAAATGTCTAATGTGACAGCTTTGGATTGCCATGTATCAAAATATTTTTTAGTGGGCTTTTTGTTGTGGTAGGTTTCCCCTTGTCTCTCCTTGTCTCATTCTCCACATTCCCTTGATTGACCACACTTCTTTCTAGTTTTTGTTGTTTTGTGATTTCTCTTTGTCTATGGCCCTCTTGCACGCACAGTCCACCACTGAAAGATGTTTTGTGCTTGTTGGGACGAACTATGGTCCAAAAACCAATTCTCAACTGTAGAGTTGTCCCTTGCTGTTTACGGTTCTGCTACTTTCATTATCGACCAGGCGGTACTGCCACGTACATCAAAGCTGATCTCCATCCAAAATAATATAACTCCTTTAATCAGCAGGTGGTGTAAATGTGTTGGATTTTCTCTTGCTTGGCTTCATGTTCTTTAAATATTTTTGAGCTCAAGGACAATTTAGAGAGTCATGTCAGCTCTTGGGAAAGTAATAGCATGCTGCGGTGGAAGAGTCTGTACATCTATTAATTCATAGAAATTGATTAACCTTGTTTTACCTTTCACAAATCTCTCTCTATAGCCACCTGTCTACAACCTTTTCCAGAATCAGCTCCAGATAAGATCGCCACCAAAAATATTTTGCATCATCTTGCGCACTTATTCATTTTTTAAAACGCAGTGGCAGATTTCCACACACCTATTCAGCATACATTCAGAGGTTTCTATGGATTTTTGCTTCCATGTTTCAGCAGTTGATGGACTCAAGGTAGACTTCAGCAAAATGAAGGTCAATTGCCAGATCATCGCAACTCCACAAATCCACCTAAATTTGTTAATTCCGCTATTGCTGTGCTAATAAAATAGACATATATGCCTTTATTAAGAGTGGGTCTGTAATCCTCCAGGTGACTTCAGCCTCCCAGAGTTACCACTAGTGGGGGTACTGGTAACTCCAGAAGACCAGATTTACCAAGGCATTACAAGTGTAACCCTAAAGGTCCCCTTACAAACAAAGGATTACATGGGGAAGTGATAATTCCGGGTCAGATATCCTGGTTAATTCCTCATTTCTCCCTGGATTTTCGTAGAGAGTTTCAGCAGCCGACATCTTGGAGTAAAAATAAACAGCTCTGCAGTGTTCCTGTGGATCTCATAATTTGTAACTTTTGTTACCAGCCCCATTGGAATTAAGACGTTGCTCGTAATCAGGACCACAATGTCTTTGCCTTCCCACGGCTATTTGTGTCAATCACTTGTAGATGGAAGTGTACCAACTGCTAATGCACCAACTCCATATTTAAGTAATTTACACCACTTATACATTTGTCAAACCAAAATACAGAAGAAGAGCTACTCATATGTGAGGTGTAGCTAACATCACAACTAGCTCTCCGATCACAGATCCGCGGTCCTTCCTGATATCGCGTCTTTTCACTTATCGGGAGGCCATTTTGAGCATCACTTTTCCCACCAACAGCACCCCAAAACCATAATGCGCTGATTGGCCCGTATCAATTGTACACAATAATCATTCACAGCAGTGGTTGTAATTCAAGATCACAGCTGAAGTGTCTCTCTTTTTTGTCTGTAAATGGAACAGATTTTACATGGAAAATCCATTGGCCTGTTTTGTCTAGATTCATCCATTACCCTGCCAATGTACACAGGTTTGTTGCTGCTTGAAATTGCTGTGGAGGGTGAAATCCGGACTCTATTTCTTTTCAGTCGTGGTGGTCTTTCAAGCATAACATGTGATATGTCATTTCATGGGGGTTCTCTGCCTTTGATGGGCCCAGGGCTAGTGTCAAATGGCCGCCCAACATATTTTCAATCTGGGCCGCACAGCACTTACTCTAAGATTGTTTTTCAACCTGATAGCATAGTTTTGAAGAATATATAAAAATATAAACAGAGAACACATGCCGTGTCAAGTCTATAACTAAACTTTTCATTATGTGTGCACTCAATGTTATTGTCTCTGCCCTGCCATGCGGTTTCACTCCTAAGCCAGAGGATCTTGCCTTGTGCTTTTACTTATCCCAAATGCTACTTCTGAGCCCGGAAGGGCATAGTTCATTGTTTCTTCTAAAAATAAGGTAAATCCTAGTTAACAGAAAATACAAAAAATTAGTGTGATTTAGTAAACCTCTGTTGAATTGCTCTGTTGATTTTTGTCTGATACCTACTTTCAAAATGAGTTGGTGCACAGCATTATTTAATCTTGTGTACAAATATTACAGTAGTATCTATTCGAATGTGTTCCAAGAGCGGTCTGTCTCCCATAATTGGGACTTTAATCTCTAGCCAGCAGCAGCACAAGAGTACACAGCGGCAGATCATTAATTATAACTAATATTTTCATGTTAAGAGGAGGAACCTGCCTGGTGGGTAGAGTAATGTAAAAGCCAGAGCATAATTTGTGAAAAACAAACAAGTTCCGTGGACCAAAGGGTTTCTTAGGAGTGATGCTGAATGCCAAGTTTGCCGAGGAGTGGCGGCTCGCACAGATCGGGGGAGGAGGGGGGGAAGGGGTAAAGAAATTAATGCATTTCACTTACCTCCTCGCCGCATCCTCCTCGTCGCGTCTCTCCTCCTCATCCCTCTGCCGGAACAGGAAGCACCCATGCTCTGCTGAGCCAATCACAACGCTGCAATGCAGCGTTGTGATTGGCCTGAGCACCGTGGTTTGGCGCTCAGATGAGGACCAGGGGCCTGGGCATGTTCTCCACCCAGGCTGTAATGCAGCCCAGGTGGAGAACATACTAAGCACGCATGAAAATTTGGCCGGCTCGAGACAGCCGGCCAAACATTCTTGCGCACTTAGGGAGGGAAAACCACTCCTCCCCTGCTCTTTCAGCAGAGCAGTGGTGTAGCTAGCCCTTTGGCCGCCTGTGGCGGTCCCTGCGTATGCCGCCCCGCGGCAATCGCATTGAGGAGTGGGGGGATTGCTGGCGATTGCCGCCCTGACAGGCGTCAAGTAAAAGCCGGGGGAGGCCGACGCCCCCAAAACTCATGCCGCCCGGGGCGGACCGCCCTCCCCACCCCCCCTTGCTACGCCACTGCAGCAGAGCAGCAGAGCAGCCCAGCACCGCTCACAAAGCTGTCGCAATAGGAAAAAATAAAATTATAAAAACTTTAAATTATTATCATTTTCTTTTTCCTTACACTGCTGAAAAGCAGTGAGGTGACGCTCCTCCGCCTTAGCAGATGAGCCGCCACTGTTGCAGAGTACCACGGATGCCTAGTTTTAATTTCATCTCATGGCTCTTTCTTCCACCACCCTACACACTTCCTGTCTTTTTATCTTACTCTTCCTGCCTCTGTATCTTACTCCTGATGGTTCTTTTTCTTCCTTGGCTTTCTCCCTTTGTCACTTTTCCTATATTTTGCTTCCTTTCTCCATCTTTTACTTTTCTCTCACTTCATCTAGGTCAAAATCTAATGACGAGAACTAAGTCCTGGTCTCCGAAAGTGGCCCTCTACCTGCAACCACCAGCACAGATTAAAAACTCACAAATGTCCCATTTAGGCACACTTACTCCACAGAGTACTGAACTCACATCATGAGTGTGCATTGGTGTACGCCTGCGGATCACTGACAGAATATCGAAGACAAAAATATTGCGTGGACAGAATATTGTGTCAAAAATATTGAGAATGGAAATATAGAAAAGGTAAGTGTAAATAGGTAAGTATAGATTTACTATTCTAAACTCCACATTTACATACCTCGAAGAAATATATATATTTATCAACATATCTATATGTGGAGTTAAGTTTAGTAAAGCTTTGCATACCCATAGAAACTTACCTTCACAATATTCTTGTCCTCCATATTGTTGACACGATATTTGGTCACACGATATTTTGGGCTCAATATTTTACCCAAATTCTCACCCAGCACATCTACCTCAATTGTTCATATGTTAACATGTGGTGCATATATGAGATTGTCAAAATGGAGATGCTTGCCCCTCAGCTCCCCTGTCTGCACCCCTTGAAAAATGATTACATAATTAAAAGAGAGCGCTTTACAAAACGGCAATTATTAACTTACAACTCTTTTTTAGTCTCCTTGAAGGACATACTAACGATCTCAATAAGAATTGGTGAAGTTGCATTCTTCAGCAACCCTTTCAGGTTTTTCAGGGTCCACCTTATTTGCTATGGCGCAGATTGTCCCTGAATAGTGTCTGCTCAAGTGCACCCTCAATAACACTTTGGAAGGGGGCCACCCCAGTTCAGACCCAGCATTATGCAAATCAGTCTTCACCCTGTTCCTCATGGGAACAGCCCAGCCCGAACTGCCAAGCCAGGTCTTCCCTGGACAGCAAACAAGAATCCTGGGACCGATTTCGGGGTTTCACCACTCACCAGCCAGGCTAGCTTGAATCCAGTGGCAAAGTGAGCAGGTTGGGTATCATTTGTTTTATTGAGAAATAGGCCTTGTTTTCTGTAGAAACAACAGTTGATGGACAGAATACAGAACAATGTCATACATTCACCCCAGTACAGAGATCTGGGTATAAATCCATCGTTTTTTGCTCACCATGCCATTCCAGTTTGAACCCAGCCATATGCAAATCAGTCTTGACCCTGTGCCTCATGGGAACAGTCCAGCCCGAACTGCCAAGCCAGGTCCTCACTGGACTGGAAACAAGCATCCTAGGACCGGTTTCGGGGTTTCACCCCTCTTCAGCCAGGATAGCTTGATTCCAGTGGCATGGAGAGCACGGGACCCACGTCTGGGCATACCCGTCCCACTCGGGGTGACAAATGCAAAACAACAGTTGATGGACAGAATGCAGAACAATGTCATACATTCACCCCAGTACAGAGATCTGGGCCTAAATCCATCGTTTTTTTGCTCATTATGCCATTCCAGTTTGAACCCAGCCATATGCAAATCAGTCTTGACCCTGTGCCTCATGGGAACAGTCCAGCCCGAACTGCCAAGCCAGGTCCTCACTGGACTGGAAACAAGCATCCTAGGACCGGTTTCGGGTTTCACCCCTCTTCAGCCAGGATAGCTTGATTCCAGTGGCATGGAGAGCACGGGACCCACGTCTGGGCATACCCGTCCCACTCGGGGTGACAAAGGCAAAAACAACAGTTGATGGACAGAATGCAGAACAATGTCATACATTCACCCCAGTACAGAGATCTGGGCCTAAATCCATCGTTTTTGCTCACCATGCCATTCCAGTTTGAACCCAGCCATATGCAAATCAGTCTTGACCCTGTGCCTCATGGGAACAGTCCAGCCCGAACTGCCAAGCCAGGTCCTCACTGGACTGGAAACAAGCATCCTAGGACCGGTTTCGGGGTTTCACCCCTCTTCAGCCAGTATAGCTTGATTCCAGTGGCATGGAGAGCACGGGACCCACGTCTGGGCATACCCGTGCTGTGCTGTAACACTTGTTTTCTGTAGGGCTTGGAAGCAGTGATTTTCATTCAGAAAAAGGTCACCGTTGTTTCTTTGGTTATTAAGCCTTGTTTTTGAAAAGTTATACTTCCAATATGGCTTCAACAGGGTTCCAGAGGGCTGTTGGGACAGCTGGGATCTCTGGTCAAGGTGAGCTGACTACTAGCTGCTCATGGACGGATACAGGTACATAGCAGCTGATAGTAGTCGATTGTTGTGAATCGGTTGTCTCTCCAACTTGGTGGTCTGTAAAATATCAATAGTTTAGGACCATTATTTCAGTCCTACGTGATTGATAGATATGAATTACTATTTGGAAGGGATGCCTATAACACGCCCCTTCCAAATAGCAATTCCTTATCAATTTCTAAACCCATTTCAGGAGTCACAAAAAAGTTACCAATTTCTTAAATGGGTTTAGTACAACTCCTAATAGGAGCTTGTGCGACCACAAAAATGCTTTGTACATCTGGCCCCTGGTTTCCTTGAGCAGGTGAGTAGGCTGGATGTTAGCATGAAGGATGGGATGGGTACTAGCAACCCAGAAGACAGACTGGTGACACACAAGGATCTAAAGCCAACAGTCATTCAGTAAGTCTGATGTCAGAGAGATTACATTCTATGAAAAGAGCGTGGTGGACACCGCGAGAAGAACTTTTACAACAAAGAGATCGTCCAAAGTTGGAACGTCTAGTTTGTGTATCAACATTTTGCACAAAGACAAATCAGTTGAAAAGGATCAACAATAAAAATTGGCATTTGATTGCACATTTGGATCAATCATTTACAAAACCCTTATTTGCACTCAAAAAAAGAAAAAAGTCTAGGCAACCAAGTGGTTTGAACATCGATTCCAACACCTTCCGCAAAAAATACTCTGCAACAGTTCTTTAATCTTCCACCAATTCAAGAACACCACAAATGTGGGACATGCATCTGTTGGATTCAAACTATTGAGGGGAGTGTTTTCTCACATAAAAACATTATCTGGAAGCACAATGTGTTTTCAAATTGCAAGACTAAAAACGTTGTATATGGAGTGATCTGTCCTTGCAACAAGTTGTACATTGGAAAAACGAATCAGGAAGTACGCCAACGTATAACTCAGCACAAATCAAGAATTAGAAAAAAGTACTCACCGCTCCTTTAGTGAATCATTGGATTAATGAAAAACCTTCAGAAATAGATTTACGCTGGACGGTATTGTCACCTGTTGATGTGGATCATCGTGGCGGAGACCCAGAAAGGTGTTTAACCCAAAGGGAGGCATTCTAGTAGTCAAATTTAATACAGCTTTTGGCGTTCTTAATGAAATGACTGAACTCCATAAATTATAAATTAATTGAAGTCATCATATTCCCCTGCATATGGTTTCGTCATGATATATAAATCTGAAGATGTCACACACAAAACTTCAGATTTTGAATGCATTTTAATGATCCACGTTGTACTCAACAACATGGGCTCAATAATTTTTCCATGTATAATTAAAAAATATTTCCATGTACATTTCAAAATGTATGTACAATTGGAAAGCTAAGCCTAGCATCATCTTTAATACTAGAAAGTATATGCACAGCTACAATGAAGTATGCAAACCTTGATTCACAAAACCAACAATTGTGTGATTTGGTATCTGTGTTTCATTAAGTATAGATTGACATTTGAATGGACTACGTTTCCCAGACACGTCTTGGGCGGAACGTTAGGCATTATCATAATCAACACAGTAATACCAGAAAGAATGAGCACATTTGCAATGAATCTTGTCAACCTCTGATTTATACAAAAACAAAGTTGGTTGGATTCGATATCTGATTATAATCCCACTTTTAGGCTCCACGTTTACTTGCACGTACCACGTTACCCATAAACCTTTTGGGTGATATGTTTTTCTCTTTTTTCCCCCACAAATTTGGTAATTCAGCTCCTGAGATATGTAATTCTAAGTTGTCACCTTTTGATCCTTTCTGGATTAGCACAATAACACTATTGTCCGATTTTAAGACAAATCCAATATGACTGCAAAGATCACTTCCGGCACACTACCCAATAAAAAACATTGACATTGGGTCATCATACCAGGAAGTAATTTGACAGGCCACGAAGCAGAACAACTTGATCCAGACAACAGTTAAACTTCTCTGTTTTCAGAACTTAACACTTGGAGGACGCATGTCTTTACGAAAAACAAACATAGAAGGTACAATAGACGAGGTAGTCTTTATATCGCCATGTGAGTAGCAGAGTCATCTTAAGGTTTTTTTGTGTCCCGGTCGTCTTACTTTAGAACCACTTGTCGATTTGTGGTGACATCTTTGCGTTTGAGTAAGATAGAGAGTTTCAAGTTGTTTCAATATGTAAAGTCATGAATATTATGTTATTTTAGAAACTCTTCAACTGTTCTACCAAACAAGTGTATTATAAATGGGATACTACTGAAGGTCAAAACTAACCAAATCCTTAAGGAAATATGTTTTTTTTTAGCTCAGTATGGACACTGTTTTGGTTTGGCCCTTTTAGGAGGGAGTTGAAATATTGGACATTAATGAAAACTCCAAGGGCATTTTTTCAAAAAGTAAAAAAAACGGAACCTGGACTTTAGAATTTATTAGTAGTTTTTGTATGTAACGCTGCTATTGTTTTGTGTGTGTGTTATAGGAATTTTGATATTTGTCTTCTGTTGTAAATATTGCATTATTTATGTCCCTGTGTATTGAAAAGTTTATAAATGTTTGACTTTTGAATTATATGAATAACATACCTAAAAGGTCTTTTTGAAAAAGAAAAAAATGAATAAATAATTGATGGGCATGACAATTGAGGTGTGTGATCATGGTTTTGAATGGTAGTGTGGAGTGACATCAGTACTGGCACTTGTGTTGTTTTTCAAGTCAAAGAGATTTCAGCACTCTCCAGGTTTCCTGGGGCTTAGCAAGAAATCATTCAGCTCATTATAAGAAGGAACTTCTATATGTAGTGTTCATATTTTATGTTGAGACAGACTTTCATGCTTGTGTTTCTTATAGAGAAAAGAAATCCTGAAACAGCTAGAAAATTTCTCATAGCCTTTTGTTTTCGCTTAACTCTGCGAACTACGTACAAAGATGAAGTGCCAATGCACACAAAGTCAGTTGTGCGGTTGTATTAAGGTTGTCGAACGCTTTCTGTTCTCAGTTGCTGTTATACCAGGTGTTAGGCTGCTTCAGTGCATGTGGCGAGTGCTCACATTCATCACACAGGAGATCCTAATGAGAGCAAGCACTGGCAAAGCCCATAGGCCTGACCTTGGCTAGCTGTTACAGTGGTTATGTTTTTATTGCAAGGATATACCATAAAAAGAAAACATGCATCTACCTAAATGTTGCAGGTATAGACGTACAGTAAAAATGTTAAATAAAAAAAAGTACAATCAAATATAATGTATATATAACATTACGATGCTTCAAAGTAGGCAGGTGTACTTAGAACCGGTACAGAGACTCTTTTTATATTTAAAACTTTTCACAGAATAATACGAATGGTATTGGTGCAAAGAAAAGGTACTATTGGCTGTGAATGACTGTAACCTGAAGAGATAGCTTAAACACACAAGAATGACTGGAAAAAAATTAAAAGGGTAAATAATGAAAAGGAAAAAAGCACTGGAAAAAATAAAAATGAAAAGGGTAAAAATACAAATGAAAAAAAGCATTAGCAAACTAAAGTATTGACCCGCCAATCCAGACACTGAAGTGCCCTTCATGTTAGATGGAAATGCACATGTGATTAGGGAAAAGGCCTTCACTTACAGTACAAAAGAGCCAGTGGTTAAAATGATCAGTCTGATTGGCCGGTGTGTATGTACTGAGGTGGGTTAAAGCAAACTGTGAATGGCTGTTGAACAGGATGAAGAGGGCTGACCCATAGCCCTTCTATGTGCGTGTGTATATGAATGTATATTATTTATATATTGCATAATGCTTGAGAGACCTCAGTGTTCTGGTACTTAGCGTTCTTTCAGAAACTCCCAGGCCTTCTTTGTGGGAAATGGTATGGCTAGTTTCCCTATTCTGGTAAAGTTGGGCTACAGTAACTGCACTATCTTATGTTATAAGGATATTGCAAGCCACAAAGGAGTTTATGACCATATCAGTGACCAAGGCTAAAGTACGAGGTGACTTGCAATGTCCATTTATTGCATGGAATGCATATTTTATTACATATGATATATGATTACGAATGCGCTATCACCTCTCCCTTCAACAGCCCTCTTTTAAGTCTTTCCCCATCTTACTAAAGCCTTGTTCTTTCTTGTGTCCAGGAGCATGACCTCTGACTTACCTATATTTGGAGTCAATTTTGTGCCATTCATATATTCAGTGTATCCATAAATCTGATGCTACAGGCCCATTGGCATTTGGGACATTAGAACTGCATCATCAGCATACAATAGTATCAAGAGAATACAAACTTCCATACTACCCTTGTAATAGCACAGGATTTTCTGACCACTTCCACCCCACATATTTCCAAGCTGTATTCTACCCTTTCTTGCTTGTTGTAGTACATTCTTATAATGATATGCACCATTTGTTTTTCAACTCCTATTTCTGACAAGGCACCCTGCTATTTTGTGCTGTCACCTGAGTCAAAAATAGCTGTGAGATCCATAGAAGGCATTCAGAAAGTTCCCCTTTTCGATTCAATTAAATTCAAGACATTTGTAAAGCGCACAGCTACCTCTATAGAGGTATCCCGGTGCTAGCAACCAGTCGAAAAGAGAAGAGGAGAAGTGAACAAATTACTTGACCATAAGATCCGTATCAAACAAGAAGGTTTTGAGATTGCTTCTAAAACTGACTCTGAAGGGATGCAGCCTAGACTGAGTGGTAGAGAGTTCCAAAATTTAGAAGCCAAGTAAGTAAAGGAAAGACTACCTAGTCTAACTTTACAAATGTGAGGAATATAGAGGAATTTCGAATTGTTGGATCTCAAGGCTCTGGACTGGAAATAAGGCCTCAGTCTCCTCTTAAAATATAGAGGGCCCTTGTGATTGTAGGCTCTAAAGACTAAAGTAAGAGCTTTAAATTGGATTCTCTTGATCAAGGCAAGCCAGTGAAGATGTCGTAAATGAGAAGAGATAGATAAATGAGAGGGAGTCTTCAGAACCAGGTGAGCGGCTGAATTCCGGATGTATTGAAGCCATTGCAGAAGAAAGGTCGGAAGGCCTAAATACAGACATTTGGCATAGTCCAATTTAGCTGTGATCAAGGCATGTACAACCGTTTTTCGTGAGTCCATCAGAATGAGGTGGAACATGCACACACATATTTTGCCACTAGCCAATATACTTGTTTAGGCACTGTGTAATAGTTACATGTCCGCCTACAAAATCATGTTGTTCATAAATAATCAGACTTTTCCTTTCTATCCATGAAACCAACCAAGCAAATGTTTTCAAAAATAACTTGCAGAATCATAGGGGTTTGCCCAAATCACCCTCCACTACTTGAGATAAGAACATCACATTATATAACATGGTAGCGTGGAGGAATGAATATCTCAATATTACCTATAGGGTACAATTATTTACCCTATGAATAGGGTAATTAATTGTACCCTATAGGTAATATTGAGATATTCATTCCTCCACGCTACCATGTTATATAATGTGATGTTCAAAATAACTTAACAGCTGGTTCTGCCAATCAAATAACCCTATAGAATGGAGAGATTTCGCACCCACTTTTTCAAAATCGGGGCAATAATGGAATGGGAATAATTGTCAGGTATTCTCTTTCCTGTATTACAACCCTAAAAACTAGGGTCAATAAAGAAGCATATAAGTCTATACAATTTTTTTATAGATCAGCTGGAATGCCATCTGTACTAGTGGCTCTGTTTAAATTTTGCCCTGAGTAGCTGATATAAATATTGCTTATAAACATTCCAATTCAAATTTGCCCAAGGTTTTATTCACAACAAGGGTTCTGTTTTTACTATCTCAATAAAATGTGGAGATTGATAAAATCTCCATTTTGAGGTACAGATTGTGATGAAGCCTGTCCCATCAGCTTCCAGAACCTGGATATGTTTTTTGAGGTGGTAGCTTATTCCAACTCGCCCCATAATTTCTTCAAATAGGATTTGTTTCAATGTAATTAGTAGTTTACACTCTGTTCCTTTTTACTGAAATGTTTATGGGATCTTACCAGGCAATTTTGCAATGCTTTTCGTGTTTTTTTGGTTACTGGGAAATACTTTTTTACTCAAGGGAGCCTACAAAGTATCAGAGATCACCTTTGCTATTTATTCAAATGTATTTAGAATTGACTTGACCTCTGCCATGTCATCAAAACATATCTTGATCTGAGAGCACCTGTTTCAGTATTACAATCTCCCTTGTTCATGCATTCCCATTTCAATTGTCTTTTAGGACCCTATAGGAGTCCTCTGATTTGATGTTTTTAATCCAAATAATAGCGAAGCAATTATTAAGCAGCCATACTCCTGAATTTAAAGAGTAATGGGGCCCATAACATCTTAGTCTGATAGGCAAGCAAAAATGCTTTGCTTTTGAAATGTTGGCAGGTTGTGGATTTCACGCATGTAAATCTGCAGATGCAAATTTTGTTGAAGATGTAGAGTTCCAGATGTTGATTACTAATCCTTGCTGTTTTAGAGATATACCTCACCTGAATCATCTTGCTCTAACTACTTTGCCATGTGACCCTCACCCAGCGGCCTAGACATGTCTATAAGACCGAAGACCCTTCCCTACCTTACCTTATAATTCACAGAGCATTGTGCTACCACCTCTAGAAAAGCAATTTACAGATTTTTCCTTTTCAAACTGTACCCTAATTATTCCTTCAAATGCTGCATTGACAAAGACGTGTGACAAAGAACGAACATTTTTTAACAAAATTAAACTGCTGTTATTTCTTATTTGTAGATGAGAGAAGTCTACACAGAGACCCAGAGAAACCGAGGAAGTGAAGGGGGAAAGAAGGGGAAGAAGAAACACAGGAATATAGTGACAAAGACAGTGCTTAATTTGTGCCAGTGGTTTCCGGTGCTCAGCACCGGCACTTAATTGCCAATACCGGGAATTATGATAATCTGCCACACGGTGGCCTGATTGTCTGATTTGAAGATGACCAAAACAACAGTTGTTATTCATTCAAAATGCATTAAAAATAACTAATACCTGCTGCCCAAGCCATTCATATAGCCGTGGGAGCTTTGAATAGTCTGAATTGTCACACTAGAGTGTGCTGGTTAGTAGCCATGTTGGTACAGTCATTGGCAGGGGCAATGGGTGGTGCAGCTGCATTGGCCCCCTAACGAGGGCCCTGGCACTTTGTGTTTTACAAATTAAGCACTGGACAGAGAGAGAGAGTAGAGATGAAACAGAATCTGCAAGAGTGAAATAAAGTGGTAGGAAGTGAGTGGTGGTAGATTACAGAGGCATGTGGCGCAATCAAGGCTAGACAACCTTAACGTTTGGTAATGTTGACGTAAAAAAGTAGGCCACAGGACTTATTTTTCTACAAGGTAAGCACTAGGTGTAAGTGCCATAGTCGGGTATCTTTCAAAGCTGCTATGCTTGTTTGCTAAGCGGGTGTTGTCGAGAGACTGCTATGGAGTGGGGTAAATCCCCGAAGCCCACTTTGTGCTTGAAATATATAAATAAAACAAAGCAACATGGGCACACATCTCCCGCTTTGCAGTTTTCTTGTCAGTGTGGCATGTATCGGGAAAGTGGTTGTTGAACGCACTAGTGCGTTGCTTGGCTGACGTTGCCTTCTCAAGGGCACTGTTGCTTTACATTGATGTACTTTCCAGAGTCGATCTGAACTTTTCTAATTAGAAGTCAAAGTACCCTCCGGAGAGCGCTGAATATATTATAGCAAAGAGAAACACGGCGGATGAGCTCGCCAGAGGTACGTACGAAGCAACGTGCGGTACCTCTCAGCTTTAAATTGTTTTTTAAAAATTAACGCAGTGGGCATTATCTTCAAACTGGGATCTCTGGACTTAGAACATAACCAGATATTAAATCGTAAAGAAAGTAAAAAGCACTTTACAGCTTTCATTTCCTAACAACTTGCAAAGCGAATCTTCTTGCAAATGTTCTCCTGTCTGATCAACTAATAAAGTATATTTTTTACGACAAATAGTTCCATCCCTGGCCTGTGGCGGCAGGTAATTTGCTTGAGGAGGGGGACAGGCAGGCAGGGCCGGACTCGGAACAGCAACCAGCCCTGGCAGATTGCTGCTCGACCGGCCCTGGGGGTGTGGGTGGGTTGGGGTGGTGCTAGTAAGAAGCACCGCTCCCGATTTTGTTACAGGGGGCTGATATTGCAGCCCTGCTGCAAAACTGGCCCCCAGTGACAAAACCGGCCCCCCTGCCACACAGCCACCCCCCTCCCCTCTGCCCCACCGGGGAAACGCCCAGTGTCTGCTACGGCTAGTCCGGCCCTGCAGGCGTGCCATACGTGCACACATATACTCACACTCATCTATCTACATGCACACTCAACCACACCCATCCATTCACAAGCACATACACATGCACACACCAGTGGCGTAAGATAAGCCCCCGCAGGCCCCGCAGTGAACTGGGTGGTGGCCCGAGCTCCAATGTACTGTGCAGGGGTGCCCCCTCAAGTTTTGTTACGCCACTGGCAGACACCCATTAACAGAAAGCATGCACAAACACGCACATTTATACATACTCACACGCACCTAACATTAAAAAAAACTCACTTACCATTCTGCATTTGTGACATTGGGTGGCAGGAGAGAAGCATCGACGGTTCCTGGAGGATTGGGGACGGGACCTCTGCGTCCTCTCATTGGCTGACTTTGTCATGGGTCAAGCAATGAGAGGAGGACCGTCTCTTACTTGTCACAGATTGACATGCGGTCAGTGAGACTTGCCTACCCCATCCCACTCTGTGACGAGGCATCACTGATGGACAGTCGGCCCTAGACACTTCAGGGTTTAAAACTGAAGCGCCCTGGTCCGAGTCTATCGGCGGCGCACTCCCTCGTCATGAGGGGAGGACCTCGCAGCACTTTCCTGGGTTGAGGAGGTCACACCCACAGGGCTGTGCAATCTCAGCCTGGCAAAGTTTGGCTCAGGCAGCCAGGCGCTTGCGCATTTACCGCACGAACAGCACCTGGCTCCTGACCCGAACATGAAGAGTGTCGGTCAGGCTGTTCTTTGATCAGCCTAACCAACACTCTTCATGTTTGAAAAAAAAGTGGGGGATGGGGCCCCTCTGCCCTTAACGACTGGCCATAGGCTGGCCATGGCTTTTCTCAAACATGTAAGTACCTACTGCCTACAAACTGCAAAGAAAGTGCATCCCTTCTATGGACTGCATTTTATAAATTTGTATGTCTTTCTATGAAATACTGTAGGGCACAAAGCTCTGCAGGGACAATTTAACACAAAAAAGGAACACAAATGTCCTAACAATTAAGGCACTGATAAAATATGGTCAACTTAGAACAAATGGGGAAAATAGATGCGCTTTCAGCCCTGGGAGACGACTGCTGGGTAGGAAAGGCAAGAAGAAAGCACTTTTAGCTGTATTACAAAATCCTTCCGGCCCCCACCATCTTCCACCCACCCGTAACACCCCCCGTCCCTGAAGTTACCAGGGATTACAGGTTGGATGTTGGGGAAACTCTTAGAAATGAGTAAACATTAGTATAATCAATAATTTTGTTCCCAATTCCTTCAACAGTTTCTCATTTTTCCCCAGTTTAACACCCAGAAACTCGAGGTTAAACAACATGGATCGGCGGGGTTGCACCGTAATGTGTGATCCTAGTTGAATCACGTAATCTCTTTGTGTGCGTTGCTTTCCTTATCTGCCCAGTTCGGTAGGGTTTGTGAGTATTACACTGTCAGTGTTAGCAATGGTGGAGTTATAGTTACCTACAAGTGCGCATGTGATTTATAAAGACATATGGTGTGTTAAGAATTGTCCTTGGTGCATGTTTGATGTAATTGCTGTGCCTATTTAGCGAGTCATCTAATGTCAACAAACACTTACAAGTACATAGTTAATTTTGCAAGCACTATGGTCTGGGCCTGGTGTGTAAGTGGTCATGGAAATGACTAAATTTGCAATGCAGGAGTGATCGACAGATGTTTTTTGGTCTTATTTCCAGCAGCGGCTGCTGCCAATCCAACCTGGGGAGGCAGCACCTTAGAAAAAAGAATTTTAAAAAAAATACACGTAATTTTTGCTGCCGACCGCCATGATCTTCTACTCCCGCGCCTCTCCTGCTGCTCCTCTGCTCCCGGCACTCCAATACCTAGGAGTAAAGGCTACCAGACTCCCTACGCAATCCCAACGCTGCTCTCATGCTATTACTCCCAGCATGAGAGCAGCGCTGAGATTAGGTGGAGCGGACCGGTCTCACGCTCCAGCAGGGAGTGGGAGCATATGCCCTGAGCACTGGGGATATCTCCAAGGAACAGCCTGGAGATATCCAAGTGCGCATGTCGGTTTGGCCAGCCGTGGACAGCCGGCCAAACCGACATGCGCACTTTCAGTGCCTACCACCATTCCCCACCTGCTGCTGATGTGATATGGCTCAACCCCGCCCTAGACTCGCGGGATTGGAAGTCAAAAATAAAATAACTATAAAATGGTTTTATTGTCATTTTAATTTTCTTCTGCATGCTGCGTTTCAGCAGTGGGGCGACGCTCCTCCGTCATAGTGGAGGAGCCGCCCCTGCGTCATTTCGCTCTCCAGTACCCTGGCATTCATCATGCCACCGAAGACGCCTTTGAAAATGCCCCCTGTTGGTGCTTCTATTTTAGCACACTGAGGGGCAAATTCTCAAGGAGCCATCGCCGATTTATCGGCACTTTAGCGCCGCAAAAGTGGCGATAGACTTATCGCACTATTCACAAGCTGGTGCAAACTGCCGACACCGCCAGTTTTTCTGCGATAGCTGCCGCAAAACACATCGCCACGGATGAGAGTGACAATTAACGCTAATGATATGCAGAGTAGGCGTACCCACGCAAAAACACACGAAAACACCACTTCGCGATATTCACAACAAGCAGCCAGATCTGCGATGCGACCCGAAAACAGGCGATAAGGCGCGTTAGCAGCAGGAATTTAACACCTGCTTATTATTGGTCTTAAGTAGGATGAAAACCTGCAGTACAGAGGAAGCCCAGGCCAGAGCCACATCTGAAGACCAACAGATGCCATGGAGCTACTAATCATGCAGCTTGGAGACCCAAGAGGGCCACAACACCCACCGCCACCACCCCCAGGACCACCCCCACCCCCAGGACCAACCCCCCCCCCGGACCACCACCGAGGCAGCGCAGAACAAGACAGCGGACCTTCCGAAAATGCATCAGCCTCACAGACTTAACGCCAGAGGATGTCATTGCCCACTACAGGCTCAAAAGGACAACCATCCTCCGCATCATAACCCACATTGCCCACAGGCTGACGGTACCAACACAGCGGACAACCAACATCCCTCCGCAGATAAAGCTGCTGGCTGTGCTGCACCTGTTGGCCTCTGGTACCTTCCAACCAACAACTGCCAGAGTTGGAGGAGTCTCACAGCCAGCCCTATCAAAGGCCATCACACCTGTCCTGGATGCCATCATCAGTTTCATACCCCAGCACCTTCACTTCCCCCACACTGCGCAGGAACAGCTGGAGACCAAGCAAGGCTCCTACGCCATAGCCGGATTCCCGCACGTATTGGGGACAATCGACTGCACACATGTCCTGCTTGTGCCCCCTGCCGACACTGCACACAATTACCGCAACAGGAAGCACACGCATTCCATCAATGTGCAGGCAATAGTGGACCACCGGGGACTGTTCACCAATGTCGTTGCCAACTACCCAGGCAGTGTGCATGACTCATACATCTTCCGACAGTCCATCATCAACCAGCGCTTTCAGGATGGCACCTATGGAAATGGACTGCTCGTTGGTAAGTACCAACGGAACACACCACACTCCTCATTTCCACAATCACACAACGCACAACTGTAGGAATGGACACGTAACAAAATCACATCCAACATGCCAAACAACATGCACACCTGCCAGACACGACAACACAAGTAACTGTGGTAAGAGGGGCCAGAAATGTGGACAAACCATACACTAAGGCATAGCCCCTCTGCCACACATTTGCAGAATGTGGGGAGAGGTGGGAACCACGATTGTGCGAAGGAGGCAATGGACCTATGAATAACAATGTACACAATGCCAAGTGTGGTAGTGATGTGCTGGACAGTCTTGAGTATGCAGAGCACAGACATGTCCATGTGGACACATACTGCTGGAGTCTGTAGTGTCGTGGACAGTGGACGCAACCATGTCATCACAGGCAGTGGGGAACACCTTGGACAAGTAGCCATGTCGGCCCCCCTGTAAGCGTAAGCGTAGTGGGCAGGGCCGGCGCACGCCAGTCCAGCGTAGGGGAGTGACTAAATAGGCCGGGGCCCAGGGAGTGGTTCACTTCCGGGACGGCCACCGAAGTAACTACTGCGTGTGACTCTGTGTCCGCCATATCCTGACCATAGGCCTACACACACGTGGCCGACCACCTACACCGGCGACGAGGTGGCTACGTCCCACGCCACCCGGCGCACATCTCGTCATCGCCTGCAGTGGCGTGTCTGCCAGGGCGGTGTCCCTCACCTGCCACAAGGCTGCCGTCGTGACCAGTGGTGCCTGCGTGATCCTGTGCGCCTGTCGCACCCCAGCCCGCTGATCCCCAGACCCGACCTGCGTCCAGCGGTGAATGCCCGCCCCTGCGCACCCAGGCCTCACTGCTCACCTGCCGCCACCGGAGTCTCTCCAAGAGGGCCCACCACGTGCCGGTGCAATCTCCAAGGCCGGGCTCCGCGAGTTTGGCAGCCTCCTCAGCCGATCGCTGGCTTCTGCGCAACAGGCCCCCAGCGCACCCAGCGGCACCGCACCATGGAGTTGCGAATTGGCTACTGCTGCCTTCTGACCACACTGCGGTACAGCAAGTAACAGACACATCCTTTCCAGTCCGCCCCTCCAGGCCTGCTGCATCATCGCAGGCTGCACACCCGCTCAGCTCTTCCGGTGGGCCAAACTCAGTGCACCACAAGTCCCCGTCCAGCCTCCAGCATTGTAGCATGATGCACACCCGCTCAGCTCTTCCGGTGGGCCGAACTCAGTGCACCGCAAGTCATCGCCACGTGGCGGTTGGCCCGTGCCGGACGCAGGGCCTCAGGTGCCACCAACTCAGTGCACCACAAGTCACCGTCCAGCCACCAGGCCTGCTGCATCATCGCAGGCTGCACACCCGCTCAGCTCTTCCGGTGGGCCGAACTCAGTGCACCGCACGTCATTGTCCCGATGGGCTACCCCACAAGTCCTCCTCCAGTAGCCAACAGCATGTCCTCGGTAACGCCACTGGAGCCCTTCACAGTCACGGGGCCACCCCCGTCCCAGGCAGGCCGCCGGTAAGCCTGGGCAGATCGTCTGGAGACGTACTCCAAAGCGCACGACATCCCAGCGCCGCGGCGGCGCACGCGTGTGAGGAGTGCGGAGAAATGGCCCGGGGCTCTGGGTGTGGTTCAGTTCTGGGCTCTGGGCGTGGTCCGGTTCCGGCCTGGCCACAAAAGTGACTATGGCGTGTGTCTCCGTAGTAGTGTCTGCGCCACCTGGCCTGTAATCGACAATGTTGCAATGTAGCATGCACCAGGAGGGCGGCCTCGCCCGAATGGATCAATAAAGGAGTGCGAGACCGCTCGGGGTCTCGGCTCATACATGCAAACTGTTGTGTGTGTCTACATTGCCACAGCCTGAACCGAAGGCCTAGCCTCAATATAAGTGCGAGTTCAGCCAGGCCAGAACTCCACATCTGTGTCCGCCCTATCCTTACCATAGGCCTACACACACGTGGCCGCACACCTTCAACGGCCAACATTACAGTCTTGCTGTCAGTCCTGCGGACATGCTCAGACAGGCATGACAATGGTGTGCCGTAGGAGTGCAAGTGATGCAACCGCGCAGCACACACAAGTAAATAGGCTCGGTGGGAGGGAGGAGCAGCTGTGAGGCTACGTAATACACATTGTCCTACCACATTTGCCAGCAGCAATACATGGCTAACATGAATCCCAAGGTCGCACAAATCACACACCACGAAACTTGTATGTCTGCCAACACAGCATGCAGAACCACCAGTTAACACTGACCTCACTTACCTCTCACAGGTGATCAAGGATATGCACTCTGCCCGTGGATGATGACACCCCTCCGAGACCCGAACACCCCAACCCAGAGGCAGTACAATGTTGCCCACAAACGCACCAGGGGCATTGTTGAACGCACGTTTGGCGTGTTGAAATCACGTTTCAGGTGCCTGGACATCACCAGTGGAAGACTCTTGTACAGCCCAGAAATAGTGTGCAAGATGATCACTGCATGTTGTGTATTGCACAACCTATGTGTACGCACCAATGCCCCATGGATCCAAGTCCCAGAAGCACCGGACGATGATGAGGAAGATGATGCAGGTGGACCACACCCCACTGCGGCCGCAGCAGGAATAGCCCGAAGGAACACAATCATCAACAATTTTTCGCATGAGCACGTCACATTGTGACTGTCCACAGCAATCATGGCACAGTACAAGATGACCACATGACCAGCATGTGCAAATAAAATCTTAGCAACACACATTCCCCGTGTGCATCTCAGTCCTCTGCATTAGCACATTACTCTGATCGGGTGTAAGTGCAACATTGAGTGCTTACATTCGCATATGTTGCAAGAAGAGATGGTGTGTATGTCACCTCTGTACCGAGAGGCTGTTTAGGACATCACGTATTCGATATGCCATATCAGGGTGTCACATGTAGTACGTCATGCCACTCATCAGCGTCCCACGTGTACATGAACATGACATGAAGACCGTCATTGGTGTTCAGGAAAAGACAACAGGGTGCCATTTGTGGTCAGAGATGTACCTGCCTGATGCAAATATACACCTGTGTGTCGAGTCCCACAACATGTACAACATTGCCGTCAGGGGGATGTGGGCACAGTGGACACCTCCGCAACATTGGGAGATGCACACCAGCCTAGAAGCCAGCAGGTCCACCTTGCGTGGAACACACCAAGGTGTCCCCTGGTCAAATGTGCCATGTACAAGTCACATGTGTACACGGACGTCATCCATGAAGAGTAGTGATCAGTGCCAGCTAATAGGTGCAAGGTGAGTGGTCAACCGCCTCCTCACAGCTACCTGCACCCATCACTGTCAGACTGCAGCAAAACAACACTGCTACGTCAGTATTGCATGCTCTGATGTAGGAGCATGCAATACTGACCGTGAGGGCATGTACATGGCTGGTAAGGGTTCAACCATGCCGGAAGGCGAAGCAGTGACATCCCCCCCACCCAATACCCATCACATTTCCAGAATGCAAGCAGATGACAAACTGACATTGTGGATGACAGCCCCTCTGTCTGAACTAGAAGGCGGTAGCACATCTGCACCTCCGACCTTGGGAATGCATGCACCTGGCACACCCTGAGCGATACCATAGCAGCTGCTGACGGCTCCCACACTACGCACATCGCTAACCAGAGACCAACGTATACACACCCCACACACAGGAGTCCTTGCTCGTAGTTCACTTGCATGGTATAACCTTCACACTTACGCACCGACCATCCCAGGAGTCCAAGCGCTCCACACTCAAACCAATCATTGCTCCGAGCTGTGGCTTCCACATAACTGTGACTTTGCCTTTGTGACACACAGCCCTATGTCATACATTGACGTGAGGTTAAGTTTGGAAATAGCGAGATTGTTGTTTTGGAGCAATGAGGCCACAGCTAGTTCACACATTCCCAGTCATCTCACTGCCTATCTGGGTCACGGACATACATGCGCATTGAAATCAGTTCCCAGGAGCACCGTTGTTTGGAATCACTGCCCCTACATACATCCATACTTTCATACTTGCTTGATCATGGACATGACTCATCTGTGTGAATTTGAATGTCTTAATCACATTCGGTGGAGTGGTGAAGGTGGCACCAGTACCTGGCCATGCACACGCTACTTTACAATGTTGCCCCGTGGAGGGCCAGCCAGGGTCCTTTGGGGAGGGAAAAGTACATCGTAGGAGAGGGAGTTCAGTCCGCAGTCTGATTTCTGTGTCATTGGTTGCCTAAACAAATGTAGCAGTCCATGTCGGGGGCCAAGGTGAGTGTCGCAGAGTGTTAAGGGGGACAGTGGAGGGTGTTATTCCTGGGCATGATGCAGAGGGCAGAACCAAGCAGAAAGAGGCCATATGGCGGAAATGAATGCTACCGCTTCCTACTTAGCCCAACGGCAGATTCATCCTCATCATCGTCCTCCTATGTGTGATGTGCCTCACATGTGGGTGGTGGTGTTTTGTCTGCGGCACTGTGTGGCAGTGACACATCAGGGGCCGGAGGTGCATTGTCAGCCGCACTGTGAGGCACTGACACATCAGGGGGCGGTGATGTGGAGGGAGTAGTGGCAGCAGCATTCATCTGCGGCAGGCCTTGTGGCAGCACTGCCATGATGAGGATCTGCAGGGCATGGTAGATCCCTGCTACATCTCGCTGGTGTGCAGCCGTGGCAGCCATTCATCCCACCTGCATCCGCTCCATGTTCTCCATGTTCCTCCCAATGTTGGTCAACTCACGGCTGAGATCGCTGGAGCCACTCTGACTAGACAGTTGTTCTTGTCTACGAGTCATGACTCCGGCGATGTCAGCCATGGATTGTTGGAGACCATGGAGCGGACTGTGGGTGTCCGTTAGGGCCTGTAGGTGGTCCCTGATGGGGCTTGGACACCCACGTATGGCATCTAGTTTGGCTGCCATGAGGTCGAACCCCACCCGCACCTGCTCTGCCGTCCCCTTCTGGCCCTGCGACACACGGCGTTGGAATGCCATGTGTTGCTTGTGGGGATCCTGGGAGACGGCCGTGGTGGTGGGTGCTTCATGCTGTGTGGTCTGTGCAGGGGGTGTGTTTGCCTCGATGTAGCTGGGCTGCCCTGCTCCTGGGGGTGGGGGGCTGAGGGTGTCCATGAGCTGTTGGAGGGCGTCGCGGTCGATGGTGTGTAGGTCCTCTTCATCATCGGTGATGAGGAGTACGGTCTGCTCTGCAGGAGGTCATGATTCTCCCTCTGCAATGTGATGGGGAGATGCAGTTTGACATTGTGTTCACATGTATATTGACGCATTGGCCAAGTTTACAAACAGACTACATGTCAATGTACATTGTGACTGTTTGTGTGGAGATGCCTATTTAATGCTGGACAGTTGACATTTCGCCACCATCACGGATGTGAGGTTGTATTTGTCCTTTGTCATCTCACAGTTTCCTGCTATGCCAAATGCGAATGGCCATTTTCTACACACAAGCGGCAGCAGTTGTGTCCTCTGTTCTGTTGTGAAAGTGTTGCAGTTTGGTCCACTTTGTTGTAAATGTTGAGGTGCTCTGAGTGTTATGTGTGTGTGCTGCATTGTGGGTGATTTGCCCCTTCAGCTCTGATTTGGCTGGCCCTTATCCCTTTCAGGCGGTGTGCCTTTCACTTCTGTGCTTATACAGTGCTAAGCTGTTGCAGACTTGGGTAAATTGGGCTCTTGGTCGGAGTTGTGACTCTTGGGCATGGTTTGTCCGCAGATGTGCTGTTCTTACTTGTGCATGTGTGCCATTGTGCCCATCTCCCCCCAGTTCCTGGTGGTTACTCACCCTGTTGCTGTTGTGTCAGGTCATGTTGAGCAGTGTCCGGTCCTCCGACTCCTGCCACCGTCTCCTCACTGATGACTGTGGACACCATTTCCTCCATCTCATCCAGCTCCTCCTGTGGCACAGGACTCCCACCCCAGTCTGCATTGCTGCTTTGCGGTTGTTGGCGAGTTTCAGCTTGGTTTTGCGCTTCCACATCATTCCAGCGCCTCTTGACCTCTTCCATTGTCCTCCTCGGCACTCCGACTGCATTCTCCTTGTCCACGATGGACTGCCATATTCCATTTTTTGTTGCCAATGACACAGTGGAGATGACGAACAGTTGTTGATGGTGTTCTGTCACCTCCGTAATCAGGATCCTGTTTTGCTGCGGACTGAACCGCGTCTTCCTCTTCTTCTTCTCCTTGCCCTTCCCTGACCCCGAGGTCCCAGGCTGGTCCTCCGTGGGGCTTGTGGGGTTCGGGTTGTCCTCTGTGCTTGCTCCGGCTACCTCCATGGTGCTTCGCAGTTGTTTCTGTTTTATTTGTATTTCATTTTTGCCACTTTTATAGTGATTGTTCCCGCCTTACTTGTGGGACTTGCGGGCCTGGCGCTGCATTTCGCTGGATTTTTATCGCAGTTGGGCCCATCGCAGCTTTTTCACGTTTGGGTTTCCTTTTTTATCGCTGTCGCGGTAGTTGTATCGCGGACATTTGAGGCGTTCTCAGGAAACTATCGCATGTTACCGCCATGTTGGGAATACGACGTTGACACAGAGTTATTTTCCCGCAATAGACGGCGATATGGAAAATTGCGTTAGCCTATTTTGGCGATGTTTATTGCACGTTCTTGTGAATATCCCCCTGAGTCTTTGCTGTCTTCTCAGCATGAGAGCTCAAGCAATTTCTGCACCCTGTCTTCAGTGTGTCTGGTACCTGCCTAAAGCCTGAGGTTATTCTAGACAGAAGCACAAAACACTACAATTGAGCTTTCCAGAACTGTGGGCGTTGTGCAGTTCTCAGCCATACAGCACCCTGCTATTATCGCAAAACCCTTAGGACGAAAAGTTTTAGACATAAAATTCCCCTCAGACAAGTTTGTTGGAACAACGATGACAATTTTCAGTCATCCATGGATTGTAGTATGATTTTCTATTATAATTCAAGCCCCAGTGTTTTATATTTTGCTTTTATATTGATATGTTGAATGTGTCAAGCTCAACATTCGAGTCCCACCCTCAAAGCTTTTTTTGCACTAAGGTTGAAATTAAATGTGCAATTTACCTATTAGCATATCCCCTCACGCAGGTATGCATGGCATATTTCAGGCCGCGGGTGCCTGACTGTGAAGCTGAAGATCCACAAATTGTGAACCGGTAATTATTCACCAGTGTTTGTGCAGCACATTTTCACATTTAATACATTTGTTGATTTACTCCTGTCAAAGGCGTGAAAAAGTCCATATCCAGGATAGGGAGGGAATGCCCCCAAATTAGGTGGGGTGAAGTGAAAGGGGGTTCTCCAAGAGGAAAATATATTCCACGAGGAGAAAAGAAATGTTTTAAAGTGCAAATACACTTTTGCTAAGCTTTGAGCCAGGCGTAAATGTGCACCAACTTTATGAATGCGCAAATACCTAGGGATGGAAGTAGTCCTACGTAGGTAAAAATGATGTCGCTTTCGAGGAGAGCTCCTTGGATTTTTTGTGAATTTTAAAAATATTGTATTTTTACTCCAAACATAAGAGTAGGCCTCAGGGTACAAATTCACTATTTGTTTTTGAGAATTTAGCCTCCTAAATTGTATCTAGTTGTAGTTGGCACGATGATCTCCATACCAAGAATAATCCATTGTATGACAGGGTGAACTGGTTTGGACAAATTGTGACTTATCCTCATTTTCAGGCGGGCTTAACAAAAAAAGTGCCAGAGCCCTGTGGGATCTACTTTCCTCTGCAAGACTTTAGAAATGAGCAAAAATGTAAAGTTTCATGTCCTTTGTAGTCGTACCGTTGCCCCCACCCTCAAAAACAAAAGAGCCTAGTTTAAGAGGAAGAGGAGGATGCATTTTGGAGTGGGTGGGGAGGAGGGTGAATCCTGCGGCGTGCCTTGTACCATATTCTGTACTCCGAGCTGACCTATGAAGATCCAAGGTTTACCTGGCAGCCGCGGCCCGTGCAGGTAAGAGCGGTGAGGCTGGGTGGGGGGGATTTCGAGAGACGACGACAAGGGAAAAATAATTATTTATTTAATTTTCCCTCGCGGTCGTCCGTCGAATCCCGGCCCACCGCCCCACCGCTCTTACCTGCACAGGCCGCGGCTGTTACCTGGCTTTCCCAATACAAACCTATGAACAGCATTCGTGGGTCAGTTTTGGGGGAAGTTTGCGCGGGTTTGATTAGTCGTAGTGGTCCTTGGTAATAAACAAACCGTGCAGACAGGAGAGGAGGTGATTAGTCCTGGTTAACACAACGCTTCAATTATAATAATCTTTATCACGTCTGGAATTAGCAAAGACATTATGATTTTACAAACAATATAGGTATATCATATTTGTTGGGAGGGGCTTTCAGCCAGTCCTCTTTTATTCATTGGTCTGTTGTTGCGTCATTCACATATTTCTTTCAGCCACTGCACCCTGGGACAGTGAGCCACCCTACTTCAGCCATTGGCTGGCTGCATGGTGGGTAATTACTTTCTATTCTTTAACAACGAGCACAACCACACACAAAGTTGCGCCCTTCAGTACAAGGGACTACTTGAGAAATGAGTGTTTCTTTAGACTAAATATTTTTTGCTCTTAACCATTTTTTACATATAAACTTGTGAAAGCTTAGCAGCTGCACCAAAGAATAACAATTTACAAAAACCATGACAAAACAAAATGCTGACACCACACCTGTTGTCTTTGTCAGAGCTTGTTTAATGAGGTACATACCGCCTATTATGTACACGAGGCCTCCTTCAGCCACGTGATATAAACCTACCGCGTATATAAACCCTACGCACCATCCCCTGTGATTTGAGCTGTGTTTTCAGTAATCCCTCTGTATGTTTGAGGCTTGTTAGCTCATGGCCTCAGCTCCCAGATCTTGTAATTTCTGACATTCGGCGGGAATGTCAGCGTGAAAACCACGCAGGTCAGAAGGTTATGCGCACGAAGGGGACCAGCGGGGGCGTTAACTGTTGGCCTCTGCTACACAGCCTTGCTTCAAGGGCTGCCAGTGAGGCCCTCCTTATGAAGGCTAAAATCCTACCCAGTGAGTTTTCACGCACAGTTTTCGGTTCATGGTGAGAAATGTGATGCTCTTTTAGTGTTTGATTATGCATGTTCAAATGTTAGGCTAATTTGTCTCAACATAGTTTGCCGTTTTTTAAAATTGTTTATCAAAAGGGGAATGGGCAAATACTTTCACTATGGGGCAAACTGTTTCCACCACAATCCTATGAAATATGATTCTGTTCCCATCCCATTTCCACCCTAAAAATATACTTACTCCTATATTGGAAAGCATTACATTTTCAGCCGTTTTCGGGTGGCAAACGATTTGCATGCTGTTGGTGAACACCCCCAAACTCTAGAGTTTGAGGATAAGCACCAGCTCAGGGCCTGATTCACAAACGGCCTCCGCAGTCGCGGAGTAGGCTCGCGGTCGCGGCGGGGGTCCTACACTTGTGGCGGGACCTCCATACAGCAGTTTCCCATTGCAGATGTCTCATGTTGTGCAGGACCCGTGCCGTGACTGCGACGTCCCCGCCACGACTGCAGAGGCCGTTTGTGAATAAGGGGCCAGATGTACGAATCATTATACTACTCGCAAACGGCCCAGTAAAATGCTTTTTTGGCATGTACGAACCCTATTTTGCGAGTCGGTAACCTATTACCGACTCGCAAAGTAGGGTTTGCAAGTCGCTGTTAGGAAGGGGAGTGTTAAGGGCGTCCCTTCCTAATAGCAAGTCGCAATGGTAAGTAGGAATGTTTTGCGACAGGGAATGCGGTTGCAAAACATTCGCAGTTACCACCAACTTCAAGTTGGTGGTAACCCATTCGCAAACAGGAAGGGGTCTCCCCTTTGTGAATGTGGGCGCCAAAAAGTTGTAAGAGCAGGCAGCGGTCCAACGGACCATTGCTTACTCTTAAAAAATGAAAAGGTAGCTTTTAATTTTTATTTTTGAAATGCATTCCGTTTTCCTTTAAGGAAAACGGGCTGCATTACATTAACAAAATTGCTATATTTAAAAAGCAATCACAGAAATGGTGGTCTGCTGACCCTAGCAGGCCACCATCCCTGTGATTGTAGCTATTCACAATGAGTCGCAAATTGCGACCTGCCTCATGAATATTGATGAGGCAGGTCTATTTCGACCCACAGCGAATCGCTAACAGTGTCAAGCACACTGTTGTACATCGCAGTTTGCGATTTCCTAATAGCGAATTGATAAAATTCGCTATTAAGAAATTGCAAACACGTAATTTCGTACATCTGGCCCTGCGCCCTTAACGAGGTGGACCAACACAGGACAGTCGACCAAACTGACTACGCAACTACGTTTACAAATGCAGAAATTGTGCATTTAAAATTCCACCTGTCCTAATTCTGTCAATCAGGACTTGGAATTTCCAAAAAGCAGATATTTTCCACACCAAAGTTAACCATACCAACACCAAATGCTCTAAGAATCCGTCCGTTATTGAGCTAAGGACTCTTCAATGTTTTGTAATGGATTCTCGGATTGTGAAATCTGCCATATGTTTATTGTTGTACCTTGTTTCAGAAAAGTCATAAAATTATAAAAGAACCCGGCCGTTGGAAACCACCCTTGAATTCCCGAAAACAGCAACACCTCAGAGCTCTAAAACTTCACCATTTACAGTGTTCCTGTAGTTGCATTTAGTAGTATTTTCAATATTTTCCTGCTTCCTTATTGTTGAAAGAAATTGCATATGTTTAGTGCTTTATTTGAGAAGGTGGTTGCATGGGCTCAGCACCGGAACTCATTGTCGATCACTGGGGTTTAACTAATGCTTGTATTCATGCCTGAACTGATTATGCAGTGGTCAGACAGTTATATATGTTGCTTGGAAGAACCACTACTGATCCATCTACATTGTTAGCTGTGAGACATGCACACATTTTTATTTCAAGAATAGCACTGCTACGTTGCCACAGGGGCAGCGGCTTTGGTGGCAACCAAGGCTTCTTCCAGGCTCAGCTACACCCACAAACACAGTGGCGTAGCTAGCCCTTGTGCCGCCCATGGCGGTCACTGTATTTGCCGCCCGTAGTGGCCGCATAAAAGAGCGGAGGCGGGGTGCTAGCAGTTTTGCCGTATGAAAGAGCTGGGGTGTGGAGGCCGCCGCCCCCAAAACTCGTGCCACCCGGGGTGCACCGCCCTCCCTTGCTATGCCACTGGACAAACAGGGATACACTAGTTTGCCATCCGTTAGCAGACTGGAGCCACAGATGGCAAGGCTTCTGATTTAGTTTCAGCAGGTCTCCTTCTGAACCGTTCATGCGAAGTCGGGTGAGTTTCCACTGGTAAGATAATATTTAGAAGTATTTTTATTCAACCAAAACAATCAGTATTCTCAAGTTGAGCTATGAAAGGCAAGAAACCACTCTGGACATGCTTTTTTCATTGAGTTTTGGAACATTAAGGAGCATACTACAAGCCCTTTTCGCCACAGGAATGTCACTTTAACGACGTTCCTGTGGCGATACGTGTTTCGCCTTATTTACAAGACGGCGTTAACCCACTTAATGTGGCTTAACGCTGCCTTGTAAATAAGGCACCCTTTCACGCTATACTTAGCATGAAAGGGGTGGGCAATGGGTGTTGCGGCAGCCGTTCTGCCGCAACAGCTACTGATTTTGACGCTGCCCTCTATTTACAAGGGTGGCGTAAATAGGAGGCAGCGCCACAATTAAGACCAGGGAAAACCTGGTCTTAACATGGTAAAACGAGGAGAAATGCTTTGTTTCTCCTCGTTTTTGCTGTGTCTATGTGTGCTGCATTGTGCAGCACACATAGAAACAGCAAAACGCCATGAATGATTGTTTATGTGCAGGAAGGTGTGATAGTTTTTCTGGTGCTGCTAAGGAGTCATTCAAAGATCTTCCTTAGTATCTTCAGTGGGTGAAAGCAGGATGTAGTGACGGTGTTTACGTGTGGCCATTTCCAGTTTCCTTTCAATGAAGATTTCAAGGTTTCTGGTGTGGGTGCTGTGTGTGGGTCCGAGTTCTGCCAGCTGCCAGTTGGTGTCACATGGCAAGGTGTTCTTGTCGAAGATCAGTTGGCTTTCATCCAGTTAGCGACTTCGGTCATGCTGGCGGTGAACTTGTTCTTGTGTTGGGAGTCTTGTCTGAGAGGGGAGTATGAGTTGAGTGTCGTTGACGTATGAGAGGATGTTGAGGTCCCATCACATTGGTCAGGCAAAATGGTGTCACTCACAGGACAAGACAGTCAATGGCTGAAATGGGATGAACCTTTGCCCCAAGCTGTACACTGTGGTGGGCGTAGGGGCTAAGTGAATGACAGCTGAACAGACCGATGGATGAAGAGGGCTGACCCACATTCTCTCTATGTATGTATATATGCACCTACAATTTATGATATTTTTTAATTACGTGATACAAGACAGACAGCTAAGGCTGACTCTAAGCCTGACCTAAAAACCTGTGTGGTACGCGGTAAGCACTGTGTGAGGGCGCATCACAAATGCAGCAGAGAGCACAGCCGGTAACCAACTGTAGGCCCAGTGGAAGCTCACACAGGTAAAAGCTGTTAGCCGCTGTGGTGATAAAACAAAGTTCAGGCCACTGGGAGAAATAGGTGAAAAAGCTCACCAAAAGTTTCCATTCCCTCTACTGTTGGGCTCAACATGTCCTTTTCTTTATTTTTTCGCTTCTGCAAAATTCCTTATTCCGAACATTTTCCTGAAATGACCCCACTCCTGGAACCAATATGTGGTATGCGGTAAGCGCAGTATCAGGAAATGAGGGAAAGGAACGCCGTAAAGCTGGAGACAAGTGCTTCTTTATTTGCAGTAAAAGAGCCCACAACAGTAGAGTCGTCTGGACCGGCCAGGGAGCTGCTGAAGAATGATATCACCAACAGCCCTTAGAAGCTGCTAGGTGTTCCATAGCATGCAGGAGACATGGGTGGCACCAGGACTTTAAGTGGGATGAAAAAACTGGTGGGGTCTCTCAAAGGTGCGTGGCCGATGTAGTTACGGGCGTGACATAAAGACACTTAAGCTAAAAATCTGTGCTTAGTGTAGTGTGCCGCCCAACTAGCATTTTGCTGCTTCTGTCATTACATCCAGATATATAATACAAGTAACATTACACATACAACAAGCCAGGACTATTGACTTTGCCAATGGTTGTTAGTTGTGTAAGATAAATAAGCAACAACTATGGCTTCATTGTATAGAATATTGAAAATGCTTCCGTTCTAAAATGATGAGACTGTGAAGTACTATAACGAGTCTCTTTAACCGCTTCGCTGCGGCCGGAATTCCGCCCAGGTGCTGGACATTCCGATCGCGGGCGTGGCTCGGACGGCCCCCGCGCGTCGTGAGCACACGCCCACCGTGACTCAGCACGGAAGAGGTTAAAGTTACATCAAAGGCAGTGAAGGGTGGTACTGCTGCAGAATTAAGATTTATATTTTTTCATCCTGAGGGTGAGGGCAAAAATGGAGAGCCCTATAGGGACCTGTCTCGGCACAAGCTTTTTAGCAGCCAGTGCTGAGCACCGGCAGGACCCGGCCCACTTAAAGCCCTGGGTGGCACTATTGAAGGTGTACCAACCAAAAACACAGACGCATGTAACAAACTTTATACACACTCCAACATGCTAACCATTATTGTTCATATTACAAAGAAGAAAGTTCCACACTGACAACAACGTATGTAGTTGCAAGAGGTCCAATATGTGACCAAGAAGGCATGTCACACCAGGCACCGAGCGGGCAAGACCTAAAACAAATGCACTTTATTTACAACTTGCTTGGATTTTGCCACCATTTGCGTGCAGAAGGGTGCTTTCGGGGTTTTCATCCAAAAGTAGAAATCTTAAGCCAGCGAAGGAAGGTGTAAATTTATGAGTGTGAATATTGTCAAACGAAATGTGTTTTATGCCGTTGCCGTATGCCTGGCAAATGCAATTGTAAATAATCCGCGGAATTCTCAAGACGCCCAGCAAGGCAAGAGTTATGCGCGCATTTCACGTCACGCGGGGAACATTAATTGCCATAACTCAGTCTTTATATGGTTTAATTCCTAGACTTCATAACGATCGGTGGCAAGAAAAGTTCTGCGCTGCTGATGCACAGGGGCCCTGAGTGACTGCAGAAATGTATGCACTGTTGAAGCGGGCTTCACGCTGGCACATGGCGCGTCAACGATCCCAGTAGAACGTGGCGGCCATGTTGGCTCACGAGTAAAGGTTCTCCTCAATGCATGGTCCAGATCAGGCACGCAACGCCCATTGGGCTCAAAGGGCTTCAGCCCCCCCCCCGTTGTGTGTGTCAGCCCGGGCTGAGACAGCTTCCCGGGCACACACACAGACAGTTTTTGAGCTTATTGCAGCTGCACCCGTACTTCACAGGTCTTTAAAAGACCATTTACGTGTTAACGAGGCTTTGTTGTTTTTTCACCCCTTCATCTCCACTCTGCTTATTGCTGGAAAAATTAACCCCCACTGAAATTTTTAGTAGCCCCCGTCCCCTCCCCCCCCCTCCCGAAAATTTGGCTCTAGTTGCGCCTCTGGTCCAGATCCGCCATGCTGTCCTGAATGGTGCTGAAACGTAAAAGTGTGACAGCTGGCTAGTGGGAATTCTAATTATTTTCTGGCTAGAGATACAGACTTGCCTGTAAGGCACTTTTAAGATTTCATGAATTCCCACTGAGACTGAAAGGCTAATAGGACTGGGGTTGTTGTCAGTCCCTTGTGAAATAATATTTGACCGGTATTTGACTCCGTCCCAGCCCTACAGACAGGGTCGGACTGGCCTATAGGACAATCAGGCAGTCCCCAAAGGGCTGGTCTGATCAGTCAGTTTGTGAGTAGTTTTGTTTTAGGTTTGTGGGCCTGTTTAATTGTTTAGGACGATGGTTTTCACTGTTGATTTCCCTGATGTTATCACAAACATTGCTTGTCGCAAGTGCAACAGTACACAGTCTACCGTACCTTGCAAAATACCTATACAATGTGTCTTTAAAAGTTCAAAACTGCCCTATTTTCAAATGTGGGTCCCTTTTCTAGCTATCTGATTCTCTAATGGGGGACACTTTTATTTTGAAGCCTCAGCCTACCCTATTTTCTATCCCAGTTCGACCCTGCCAGCAGACCTCCCAGAAGTAGTGATGTGTCAGCAGTCGCGGCTCCTGGAGGGAGTGCTGCGGGCGGTGGGGCGGGGCGGGGGAGGGGCAGGGTGGGGTAGTAAACTCCGGCATACGGCCGAACGGAGGTAAGTACAGAAATAAATAAATAAAACGAATTACATTGCGCGCGCTGCAACGCTAAATGGCAATGCGGCGCGCGCAATGTAATTCGTTTTATTTATTTATTTCTGTACTTACCTCCGTTCGGCCGTATGCCGGAGTTTACTAAACCCCCACCCTGCCCCTCCCCTGCCCCGCCCCGCCCCACCGCCCCGCAGCACTTCCTCCAGGAGCCGCGACTGAGTGTCAGACTGCTCAAAACTGCCAAGTGGGCCCTTCCAGTCCTGGCATTTCAGCCAACAACATGTTACATTCTACAGCTTGTTGTCTTACTCTTAAGAAAGTAGGAGATTTAAACATCAACCTGCAAAGGGCTGCAGGCTAAAATGCCAAGACTGCTGAATTTTTCACACATGACTAGGGGGCCATTGTTTAATACGTGTAGGTGGTTACAGATCCTGGCACCAACACTTATTTTTGGAGACCAAGACATTTTTTGCGTCAACAGATTTTGACCTAGAGAATGAAAGAGACAGGCAGAAAAGGGTGGATAAAAGGAGAAAGAAAAGTGTATGAAAATACTGACAAAGGGAGAACGCAGGTTTCAAAAAGAACCAACGAGAGTGAGATAAGTTGTAAAAGAATGAGTGTGGGTGCCCGAACGTCTGCTCAGACGCCCGGCAGCCCGTGCAATAAAATACCAAGGCTGCCGAGTCTTCATTCCACCTCATGTCTCTTTAATCCACTGCCAGACATTCCCTGCCCCTTTATATCACTCTTGCAGATTCCTGATTTCTCCCTTTTTTATCTTACTCCTCCTCTGTCTTTGCCTTTTGTTAGTTTTTCTCTCTTTTGCTCTCAGTAATGTTTTCTGCAGAAAAATAAGTGCTGGTCCATGAAAATGAATGCTGGCGGCTCCCATCGGCAACCATCGGCTCAAAATACCTACTGGGTGCTGGAAGTGTAGGATGCTGGAATAAAGAGGTATGAGACAGAAATAAAACTAGGCAGCTTAAGCCTTGGTATTGAGCGCCCCCAGCATTTGGCAACTGCAGTGGTGGAGTCCTAAGAAATAATGAAGCGGCTGCACTTATTTATGGCTTCTCGAGATTTTCCTCAGCTTTGAGGATCCTGATAGTCTGCCCTGCGCCAAGAGGCCATCTGAAACATAGAGGTCTGTGCTTTTACTTGCTGTTCCTAAATATCTTAACCAAGTTCAGGCCAAACTAGTGCTTTAGTTTTTCATTTTTGGTCAATTAAGGATTTGTGTCCGCTCGCAGGTGGACTTCCTTAAGATCCATAATGTTATCTAGCAGTCTTGTCATCTTGCAGGTGGACTTCAGTCTTAAGGTATGATTTTATCATCATCATTGCTTATCTTAACTATCATGGTAACCCTTTGTTTGCCTAAACTTTTCTGCCTCCCAATGGTGGTGACCGCTTGTGGGATTCAGGACTCCACTTTCTACCACCTTAGTATCTGGGTTGCAAGTGCTGTGCCCTTGCTGTGGCTGACATGAATGTCCTTGTGGATTACCTCCGGTTATGCTGTCATTTGGCCTACCAAGGCCCTCAGACTGCACTGTGTGACCACCCTTGCGGCCCTTGTCCATTGTTTTGTTATGGGCAGACTGTTTCTTTCTTGCCGCCGCCTGGCGCCTTAAACACGTGTCGTCTTCTGCCTGCTCTTCGGTGTGGGTGGGTGGTTTTCTGCTCCCAGTTCCAGTGACTGTGTTTGTTGTCGTTGTCCACTGTAGTTATCCTCCCCCGGAGCCTATGTGGTTGGCCACTTTGAACCCGTGCTGGCCTCTGATTGGGCCCGCGCCATCTTTCTTTGTCTGGCTTGCCGCATTATTTTCGCTAGCTTTTCTCTCCTTGACACCCCATCTCTTTTTTTCCCTACTGCCATCCTGTAGGGGGTGAGGGGGCCTTGCTCCAGGGGAGAGTAGACCTTCCTGACCCTTGATGGGGTTGCCTCACTGGCCCCTCCATGTCCCTGCGCTCCTCCTGTGGCCTTCACTATACTTGCTGCTCCTAAATACCTTAACCAACGTCCAGACCAAACTAGTGCTTCAATTTTCCATTTTTATTCAAAGTTTATCATGGTGCATTTCTACAAGATAATAAGCATATTAAGTCTTCGAGATAGTGAGTCCATCCCTGGACCATCACATATCTGTGATAAATAACGTTTTGTACTGCTCCAAATCCTGATACTGCGATCTGATATGAAACAAAGCAAAAACACTTTGTGCCAGATTTATCAAACTTTGTCGCATCGCAATGCAACAAGACAACTTACTGCACTGTGTCAAATGGAGAGGGAAGGATAGTGCTACATCTTTCAAGATATGACACATGCTCTGGTGCATTTGAGGCTGCTTAACACAAACGCAGGTACCCTTGCATCATGGTGCAAAGGTGCTTACACAGCAGACAGGATTGTCGTTGCACAGGAGGAGACACCTTCCTACCTAAATACAATCCTTAGAGGCAGAATGCAGCACACTTAGAAAGAGGAAAGAAATGAGGCAAAATAAAGTTCTTTCTCCTCATTGCGCCTCTTCTGGGATCTATTAAGATATGGCGCATTCCTGCTTTCTCCTTGTGCTGGAGAACCAAGTGCAGCATAGTGCCAACACAGGTACCCTTACACCATGGTGCAAGGGTGCCTGAATTACAACCAGGATTGTTATTGTGCAGGAAGGGACACTCTCCTGCACAACACCATTCTCTGAGGCTTTTTCCTCTTTCTATGTGTGCTGCAGAATGAGGAAAAAACTGGGAGAAATAAACATATTTCTCATCGTAACGCCTCACAAGGGAAGGCGTAGCATTTTGACGCATTCCCAGATTTACTAGCCATTGTGCGACGCAATGGCAATGTAAGGGCTTAGTAAATCTGACCCCAAGGGCTTTGCCCAAGATCACAAATTGTTCAAACTGGCAGAGCTTGTCCCGTCAAGTGTCAGCACCTCTACTTTTACCCCCATACCCTTAATTAACCCTCTCACCCCCATGAAAAAAGGCATTTCATTTGATATTAGATGCTAATACGGTGAGGTCCCAGCACTGTACTCTATGAGCGGTCTTAAGTGAACACTTTAGATGAGGCCTCACCAATAATTGCATTTCCATAGCTACAAGTACTACGCGGGACACCCCACTCAGTATTCTGTGCTGTATGCAAGCCAAATATATCAAATAAGAGGAGGCATATAACATTGAAGATTGCATGCCTGGTGCCATGTACGATATAGGGTTAATTGTTTAAACTCACATGTGATAACCACATGTGGATAAGCTTGTCTTTGACATCTCTGTGAGCCGGCCAACATGAATCTGGCAAGTGCTGTTGTGTACATAGGAAAGGGAAGATCTATTGGAGAAAAGGCTACCTTGGCTTCAGTTTCCTCTTCATTTAATTGCGGAAGAATGCGACTGCTAATAGGTTTTCAAACCTGCCCCCTGGTGGCGAAAAAGAGTTATGGCCTATGAATTAGTTTCATTCTTCTCTCCTATGCCCCAGAGCATCTCAAGAAATTTCCATCAGTGGATATGGCAGGGATACCGCGAGCAAAGCAATCACTCAAAAAGGAGACTTTAAGAGAAAGAAAGCCTTCTCTCTTATAAAAAACACCAACAACAAGATATGCATGTCCTCCTGTAAAAATGGAGCATGACAACGGTAAGTTTATTTCTAACATATTAGAAAACAATCCTAGCTATTGAGAATAATAATTTTCAATTCTATTAAGGACATGAATGACACTATCTTAAAGTCCTGGGGAGTCCTGGACATAACCGGGGAGCAATCTGATCCTCTTGCAGAACAAATCTGTTGCTAGGAAGAAATATTTTGGGAACAGATTCTGCTCAGAATCCCCCCTAGGTACATTTTACTTCTGTCTTCTAGGAACTATAAATTGTATGTTTTTTCATTGATTGCGATAAATGCAGCTCGAAATGATCGATTCATGTTTTTATTTGCATATTGTAATGATTTTAACTAATCAAACAATAAAATAATAATAACATGTATTTTGTAATATCTTTGGAATGGTTAGAGCTGGAGACATAAGTGATCAGCATTCTTCTCTTTTTTTTTTTACTGTGCTACACGTTACAGGTGTATATTTAAAAAACATGGGGCATATTAGCAAGACCCACGTTAAAATTATCGCCGTTTTAGCGGCAGGAAACTGCCGCTAAAACGGCAATAATGGGCTTGCTAATATGCGTTATGGAATTCCAATAGAAGCCCAGGTTAGATGTCCTGCACATCTAACCTGGGTTTCTATTGGAATTCTATAACGCATATTAGCAATCCCATTATCGCCGTTTTAGCGGCAGTTTCCTGCCGCTAAAACGGCGATAATTTTAACGTGGGTCTTGCTAATAAGCCCCCATGTCTTTACAAGTACTTACCCTGACTAGTCATTCATCTTTGTTTTGGTGTGGGGAGCAGATTTCAGACGGTGCACTGTGCCCTCCCCCAGTAGTCTTAATTTATGGGGCTAAGAACCTTGAATTTGAGCCTCTCCCCCACACGGAGCCACAGTGCTTTCATGGCAGGTTTGATATGGTCTCTTGGACGAAAATTGAGAAGCATTTTGGCAACTTGGGTTTGGATCTTTTGAGACCTATTAGTGAGCTTCCGAGCTGGTATAGACTGTGTCAAAATAAGCTAGGCCCACCATCCACAAGTGTCACATCATCTCATCTTGGTTGCCCACTTGCAAAAGTGAGAGAAGTTTCTGGAGCAAGGGACACTGCAAATTGATACTCTTTACTGCATTCATCTGGAGGAGAAATAAAGATCAGAGTCGAAAATGATTTAAAAAAAATCATATTCAGAAAAGTTCACCAAGATAAACCTATGTTAGGAGTAGTGGCATAGCTAGGTTGCATAGGCCCTGGTGCAAGCAAAGGAAATGGGTCCCCTCACTAGTGTGACATTTCAGTCTGTGAGCTGCCCCCAACACTCCTTAGCCTCCTTCGACAGAGCCTGCATCTGCTATATCAAAACACACTCCCATTCTCATGCTCACACTATTGTTTTTCTACTTCCTCCACTGCATTTCTGAAATTCAAGGCCATAACCATAAAAAGCATAACCAAAGTCAATATTTAGGCCCTTGTAAATTGCATGTCCACACTGCTGCCCTCCCATAGGCACATCCCTCCCACTGCACTCACACAGGCCTACGCCTCACTCTGCACTCACATAGGCACAACTTTCAACCTGTAGACCGCATATGCCTAACTCTGCACTCAGTATAGAGAAACAATGGTCCCAAACTTATTATTCGTTACAGTCTAGTTAAGAAAACATTCATTATTCATTCAAAACAACACATCAGATAGGTATATGATTAGTATAGGATCATTGGTACACATCTAATTCTCCAATATGCACTAGGGGAAAGTGTCGACGTTTCGACCCTGGCGCATAGAGGGTAATTTACATCCTCTGCTTGCGGGTCTTCCTCAGGACAGGGGGAAGGGAGGTAAATTACCCTCTATGCGCCAGGGTCGAAACGTCGACACTTTCCCCTAGTGGGCCTGTACCTGATGCCACCCCAGCCCTGCCCATTTCACAGATGATAACTCTCTGTGCATCTTCAGAAAATCACAAACCAAAACATTTTTGGAACTCTATATGAGGGACAGGCCTAATTGTGAACTGGTGTCATTCTAAACCATAGCCAGTTTGCTAATAGATAACGAAGCATTAATTGACTGTTTTTTTGAAAATCCAGACTTTATTCCCTTCTTTCATATCTGTCCTATTCACGGGCACATTTTCCCCCTTTTTCACACTCCATTTGGAGCAACCTTTCCGTTGAAAGTATTTATTTACTGTGATCTGTTATAAAAGCAATTGAAAATAATAAACAATCACCATTATAGATATATTGCATGCTTTGTGTCATTTGAGGATGTACAGATTTGCATATTGGAGAATTAGATGTGTACCAATGATCCTATACTAATCATATTCATATCTGATGTGTTTTTGTGAATAATGAATGTTTTCTTAACTAGACTGTAACGAATAATAAGTCTGGGACCATTGTTTCTCTATACCGATCGATACCCAGGTCCGTGGACAATTGTTGGTTACCCCATTATATCATAATGGTTAACTCTGCACTCACACAGGCACAACTTTCAACCTGTAAACCATTGATCATGCACTCACAAAAGACCATGTTAACTTTACATTCACACAAGCGCATTCCTCAAAATGCACTCACAAAACATTGCGACTATACAGCACTCATTCAAGCACACTGCTACCCACTGGTACCCTGCTCACTAGGAAGGCCCAGAGGTTGGACCGATGGCGGCATAGGAGACATAGGCTGAGTAATAGGTGTTTCGGTCCACTAGAGTAATTCAAAGCTCTTGAAGTACGCTACACTGAAGCCTGAATATCCACTTAGGTTATCTCATCTCCCTCCCATAAGCCACACTTGAACCAGCACTGCGGACTATGTCAGTCTGATCTTTGTGGACATTTGCAGGAAAGAGTCTTGGCATCAAAAAAAGTCCCACTTGCCTTATAAAAACAAGGTGGTAGTATTCTTTGTAGCTAAAGCATAGGCTAAAATAAATAAAGAAAGAAATACCTGTGCGTTTTTTTTAGCGTCAAGCGAAACAAACAGCCCTTAAATCATTAATTTTCCCAGGTCCAGCACTCTGTCCTAAGTAGGCAATATTCATATACTAACTGCAATTGTCTGCCCTCCACCCATAAGTCTGAACGCAGTGATTACTGTCTTGTTTTCAGAAGCCACCTAGCAGCATGGGTATAATTTCTTCTTTGACCTCTGATTGCATCAGGCAGCAAAGGCCGAATGGCGCACTCTGCATGTACAAAAGTGAGTATGCGCACTGCTCCGCCATTCAGTGTGCGTGCAATAAGGCCTTCACAGTGCCCCACCAGGTGCTTCAGTAGATTCTGCTGCTCAAATTCTGGCTCCTGCAGCTGAGAGAATCGGACGGAACTAACAGCAAGCTCCCAGTGCTGTAAGAGCTCCTGTGGCTGTAGAAGGCAGCAGTGCTGGAACAATTTTTAGACTGATGGTGCTGCAATCAATGTTACATCACTGAAGTCATAGGGATTCTCAAAAATCCAAGTATCACACAAAGAGCAAGTGCCACAAATGAGCCACGCCTATTCAGCAGAAGGGTAGTAAGGATGTAGTATGTAATTTATGTTTAGGATCACACCGTCGCAAATACATTACTAAAGCAAGGTGTGGTAACCACAGTCATTTACAGACAGCACATTTTCCATTCTAACGACTATTAAATTTGCACAGATACACAATTTTACTAATAAGACTATATAGTGCACAAACGATAATGTGTGGAAATTGGGTTTCAGCAAATATTTGTTATTTGCACATCACCAAGTAAAGTGTCTTGATATGTCTTGACCCTATTAAAATCTTTATTTCCCTCACTCTTTAGACTTAGAAGAAAAAAAACACTTAATTTGTGCTTTACTGTCTATTTATTTTGAAATTTGTACAGTACATTTATAGGTATTTAAAGTTTGTCTTGTATAGAAGATATGACAGCCTTTCTTTTCACAACAGCAAGGTTTTCACATAGTTCACTTTACAAAATCCTCACACTTTGCAGTAATCAAAAGAAAAGTAAAGTCTCCATTTTAAAGGAATAAGCAGCAATTTGTCAGAAGACTCAACTGACATTGGCCTCTGTCTTTGAACAGCACAGCAAATGTGAGACGAAAAGAATAAAAATGTAAAGTCTTCTTTAATGCTTGCTCACATTTGGAAATTCAGCAAGGTTATTTAGGTGTCTACTCAGGGCTTGAGGGGCTGTATTGTTGGGCCCCCTTCCACCTCTGGGCTCCGGGGCATAACACCAGCTTCACCACTGGAAGCTATGCCCCTGGTTAGGAGGTCCGAAGAAGGATAGCTGATCTATGGATGCTCCGCCTAATGACATGGCCTCAGCATTGGCTTCACTCGTGCTTAGTCTTTGCTTATTTAAAAAAAAATGTAAAACATGTTGGAGTTCCCCTTCTCCAACATGATTTTTGTAATAAACAATGTCCACACCACGGGAATGGGGTTATTTATTAATTTTGGTCCTGAAAAGGTTCCACAAGCACTTTGCAAGGCCTTCACACCTGTATGTGTCATTTCCTCTGACAATGTGTCCCATGATTTATGGTCGTCGAGAAGGCACAGTTACCAAAGCATCATGGCTGAGCATGAAGTTAGGATTACCACCTCCTTCGATGTCATCAGGAAGCCATGTCTCTAATCCTAGCAGAGATATTTTAAGGGATGGGCAAAGTGGGCTCTAGTCCAGGGCCTCAGTCATTCAGGGGGCCCCCAGATAGAGCAAGCTCTTTTCTGCCGAATCTTGCCCTGATGACCTTGAATAATTCTTAAACGGATTGTTTTTATTGTTTTAAATACTGTTTAATTTACTTTTAATGTGGGTGATATGTGAGAGTCTATTATAGAGAAATGTTGTGTTTATGTTTCATGCAACATCCATAAAAAAACTTTTTTTTAGATCAAAATAGAACCTCACATATGAGAAATGGGAGGAGGATCACAGAGATTGTTTGTAGTAATATTAGTGAGTTGCTGCTGTGTTATAATATTGAAAACACACATCACTATCCCTGAAAACTAGATGTAAATACATTTAGAATTTGGAAGAGTGTGCCAGTGCCTTGTCAATGACCTAGACAAAGAGAACATGAAAGGGCTGAAATTTGATCATAAATTCAAAATTGTTTCGATATGGGGCCCCCAAAATACATTTGGCCCAGGCCCCCTAAAATCCTTAAGATGCCACTGAATCCTGGATTTTTTTTTAACATCCTAGTGTTTCCTGGGAGTTGTAGCCTTGGTTTGCTTCCATTGGGCAAACACACAAAATACTAATGATTCGGAACAGGATAATCCAGTACCTGAAGCATGATGTCCTGTCCAGGAGACATCCCCATGCAGGTGGACGCTCTTTTAAAGCATTCCAAAATCTTACCGTGCTTAAAAGTACAAGTATTGGCAAAGCCAACAGGTCTGGTCAATGCTTGTTTTGATTGATGAGTTTTTTGTAAAACTTTATTGGTGGGGGTGTTCCTGTCTCATCACCAATTTAAAAAAACAATATTGGCTAAAGGCAAAAATACTTATTGGTCTAAAAAGCACACATTTCCATGTTAGTGATTGGCACTAAAGGGGACTACTTTATGTGTGGATGTGCTCTTTGCAAAAGAGCAGAATGCCTTCACTCACACTGAGGATAGCCAATGGCTAAAGTGGGTTGACCCACTGTCCCTTATTGTATGAAGTAGTGGATCGAAGCAAAACGGGAATGACACAGCAACCTACCAATGACTGAAGAGGGCCAGCTGAAAGCTCTGCAAGTAAATACATTGGGGCTTACGCCGCCGGTGCGTCGCTTTTAATATGGGAAAAAGTGACGCACCAGCGGCGCAAGGGGCTTGTAAATAAGCCCCATTTTATATATATATATATATATATATATATATATATATATATATATATATATATATAATATATATATATATAGCTGTAGATCTATCTATAACCATCTTGTACTACCTGAGGAAGGCGGAAGCTGAAACGTTGTAGTGAAAATATATTTTTGCTCTTTTGTGAATCCATCTGTTTGAGTCACTTCTTTCTTATATATATTCTCTTTAGCAACATGAAAAGGCCTGGGCTAACACCAGACCTAAAATCCAACAGCGTTGGTGAGACTCTGGAGGTAAGAAATAGATTTTCTTTTTTTAATTGATCGAGGTTCCCTTTTGACACTGTAGTAAGTGTATGCGATGACATGTGAAAATTTTCATTTGATTAAGAATCAATTAAATATTTGCATCAGGTTTTTAATACTCTTGAACACTTCTGAGCAAATAATTATTCATATTGCTGCTAGGCATTTCCTATACTAGTCCATATCTCTGCATAGCATCCATTGGTGGCTGCAAAAGGAACAGGGTTGGCGGGTGGGGGACTGAGGGGTGGAGAAATGCTAAGTGTGCATGGCGGTTTGGCCGGCTCAAAACGGCCGGCCCAAAATGGCCAGCCAAACCATCATGCGCACTTAGTAGTGCCCATACCACTCCTCCTCCTGTGAACCAGCCCTGCTCCCCCCCCCAACCTGGTTGCGTGCAGAAAAATGTTATTATAATAACACTGTGTTATTATCATTTTATTTTTCCTTGTTGCATTGCTCTGAGAGCAGCGGGGCGCTGATAGCATCTCCTCCTCACATTTGCCTTCCGCCTCTTTCCTCTCCTTCCCTCAGATCATTCCCCCATCCCTTGCCGCAACTCCCCTCTCCCCCCATTGTTGGAAACAAAGCAATTGGAAATGACAAAATAGGTTTCCTCTGTTACTCTCAGCAGAGTTAATATTTCTTTGCTGAGCCAACAGATGCTCGAAGCCTTGTTACCAGTAAAGGAAGACAAACTAACACATTACAGTTTCGTCTTTTGAAGTCCCAAAGATTAATGGCATTGTGTGGCATGAAACCAGACTCCACATTGTCTTCCCCTTCCTCTGCTCATAAACTGATCCTTGCTGAGAATTCTGAGTTGTAATCAGGGCCACTGGAATAATGCGGCAGGGGAGGACCAAATTATGCAACACGCAACAGGGTGGGCTAAATTTGGCGCCAGAAAAGGCAAATTATGCGGCATAGTGCAGCAGATTTTCTGATAGTATTACTTCATTATGTTGTTGTTTTTACACATGGTAAAGAGATCACCTCAATAATGTCTACCAGTTTAACACCCAAAAGCGGAAATCAGCAATTGAAAGAGTCAACCGTTGCGATGGGCCTTCCACTGTGTTGCCACATTTTTTTTATTACTTTTAATCCATATAAAACATTTTAGGTTAAAATTTACTGTCCGCAGAAGCACATAATTCCAGTGGCCATATTGTAACGCATTTTAACCATTTCTTATTTGTGTTTTTCGTCCCATTTTCTTTCTGAAAATTATGATTTTTTTCACTGATAAATGCAATGCTATGAGACTTTTTTCTGATTTACTGAGGCCTTATTGAGTGGCCTTTGTCATTATTGAAATGTGGCATATTGTTCAATAGACATAAATCTTACTTCCTTGACTTTTATTCAATTTAAGCAACTGTGAATCTACAGAGAACTGGACCAGGCAGACCACACTTGTCTTGGTTTGCTAGTGAATGTAGAAGTCTGAAAAAGTGTTAGGGAACAATTGCAAATCTACCTAAACAAAGAGGGTATTAATAAGTTTGATAAATACAGGATATAAGAAATCGATAAGAACTAAAAAGAAGATTGGCAAAGCTGTAGCTAGGAATAAATCTATAGGTTTATTGCTAAAGATGATGGGAACTTATTTTACGGACAGGTTTCACAGTGATTGCTAGATAGTGGTAAAAGTCCTGACACTGGCTTTTTGAGACAGTCTGGGAATATTATGAGATGGGTTTGTAAAAAGCCCTGACTCAGATTTATCAGCTACTTCCTATGTAGTTGACTCATCTCTTACGAATGCGTTTCAGCGCGCGCAATGAAATTCGTTTTATTTATTTATTTATTTACATTACTCCGGTCGGCTGTGACCGGAGTTTACTAACCCCCACCCTACCCCTCCCCCGCCCCACCCCACCGCCCCGCGGCACTCCCTCCACGAGCCGCTACTGAAGAACAGGGAATCAAATCAGAGTTTTGCAGAGAGTGTCCGATGCACTGAAGATCCAGGTTTTTAGGACCTTCCTAAACCGGGACTCGGATGTAATATAGCGAAGCTGTAGAGGAAGTTTGTTCCATGCCTTTGAGCCTATCACTGTGAGCGATTTTCCTCCCTTCGATGCCAGTCTGAAAGCTGGTATTTTTTAGCAGATTGGCATTTGATGATCTTAAACTACGGGAGGGAAGGTAACGCTTGAAACGTGTTCGAGATAATGAGGGCCCAAGGAGTGGAAGGCCCTAAAGGTGATGATGAGGGCCTTGAACAGGACGCGTTTATGGATTGGCAGCCAGTGGAGTATATCTAGCGCCGCCGATGCAGATGACCTCCTGGGCCACTTCAGTGCTAACCGTGCTGCAGCATGCTGGACCATTTGTAGCCTATGTAGAACTGACTTATTAGTGCCAGCATAGAGGCTATTACAATAATCTAGCCTAGATGTAATTAGGGCTACTGCCACTGTTTGCCTTGCTGCAATGGGAATCAGATCGAAAAATTTCTTTAGGCTTTTTATGATGTGAAAGCAGGTGCCGGCAACTGCCAAAGCTTGCTGTTTAAATGATAGAGTGGTATCAAATTTTATTCCCAAGTTCCTGACCACATTTACTGTACTGTAAATCGGATCCCCAAGCACTGCATACCTATAATCGGCTAGGTCACACCAATAGGATCGATTATGTCCTTGTTTCCCTGCATCTATGGAGGCTTGTGGATGACATGAAGGTGGTTCCAAGGGCGATAGTGACCACAATACCGTACGTTGTTCACTGCTGGATGTTATACTACACCTAAAGGGTATTCCAGTGTCTCTGAGATGCGATATTAGGCTAGCAAACAACAGGCGCACTATAAAATGGGCTAGAGTTGTGATCCAGCCAGAGACCCTGGAAGACATAAATAAGGCCCTCACCACTGCACTGGAAGACAAAAATAAACTGTCCAACCATGAATCAAAAAATCAGGATATCCTTATTATACATGAAGTCCTGTACACCATTGTTGGAGAATGTTTCCTTCAACATTGTAGAAGGGGCCGCCTAAATACCAAAGCTTGCAACACCTGGTGTAACAACTATTGGAGAGTTGCGAAAAGGTATTTGTTCTCTGCCTTGAAAAGTGGGAGGTGTGACCTTATAGGATCAATGAGAAGTCAGTACAAAGAGGTGCAGCAGTAGGCCCGAAGGTTGCGAGAATCTCACTTCTCGAATCTTGTGACGGGATTAAGATAAAGGACACTAAAACTTTCTGGAAACTAGTGCTTAAAGGGAAACAGTCTGAGCAAGCTAGCATGAAGAATCACTTTCAGCCTCAGATTTGGTGGGCAAAAGACACGCAGGTGATGGACGGAATGCAGAGCAAATAAAAAATTCACCCTCATTCAAGAGATCTGGGTTAAATCCATCGTTCTTTGCTCACCATGCTACCCCAGTTTGGACCCAGCCATATGCAAATCAGTCTTGACCCTGTTCCTCATGGGAACAGTCCAGCCCAAACTGCCAAGCCAGGTCCTGCCGCCATTTGATGAATCTGCATGAAACTTTCTAAAAAAAAGTTCATTCACCTTGGCTACTTCATGGAAAGTTTTGTGCCGATCTGGTAAGTGGTGGCCAAGGAAAATGGTGGTCCCAAAATGACAATTTCCCTTGTTATTTTCCTATGGAAATGTTGCTCTCCGAAACAGAAAAAACATCTGAACAAAATTGCATCAAATTTGGCAAAAAGATAGAACTTTACTCAGAACGCGTGCTTTTTGTGATTTGGTGTAAATCCATGCAGCTATTTTTGAGAAAGTAGCTTACAACGAGGTGCTCAGGTTATGCATTAAGGGGTTAACCCTCAGTAAAATTTAGGTATATCTAGACGGTTGATCATGTGTGAGTCCTACAGGAGTCCCACGGTCTCCATTTTTTTTTTAAATGACCGCTTGTGAATGGTTGAGGGAACCTTTTTTCCCATCTGCCATTTCGACCCCACTGGACTGAAACAATATGATTTTCTGGCTGCAACATTGTTCAAAATATTGTGGCAGCTATCACAGGACTTTGGGACTCAGTCCCTGAGTCCTGAATTTCAAGAAGCAATGTCAAATTAGGTGGTAGGGTGAGCCCTCCCTGACTCCCAACCCGATATGGGGGGGCATACGATCCCTCCAGGACTTAAAATTACAAATAAAATTGCAGATTTTGTCAGCAGTACTGCAGTATTATAAAGGACTCAGCATGTACCCTCATGTGGTGCTGCTGTACTGCAATACCACAGTACCGCAGGATTACTACAGTACTGAAAATAATAATGAAAACAATGAAGTGAGCAGCGAGGGTTGGGTGACCTGTGATGAATATGGAGCAGGGCCTAGTCACAGCCCATGCCCTGAAACCAACCCTCACTGCACATGGCTGAAGGCTGCACTCAGCATGGGTTGGCCACTCCCCATGCGGTTGGGAAGAGGTTGCCCGAGGGAGTTGGCTGTATGCTCAATTTACAATATAATTTTTTTTAAAACACAGCGATTCACTGAAATATGCAAAGGTTAAAGTGGTGTTATACTTAGGTATGGTAATAAGGAATATAGCATGCTACAACGCATGCTTTTACATCGCATTCCATTACATCTACGTTGTTAGTACGCGATACCTTTACCACGCAAGTCATTAGATCGACTTGCTCTAGATGGCGATCCAACCTTAGGAATAGTATAATTTACTATTCCAACTCCACCCTGCGCAACAGTAGGGAAGGTGTTGGAATAGTAAATTATACTATTCCTTAGGTTGGAGCGCCATCTAGAGCAAGTCGATCTAATGACTTGCGTGGTAAAGGCATCGCGTTGTAACAATGCGGTCGTTGTAACACCGCGTTGTAAATGTAACGCAATGTAAAAACCGCGTTGTAAAGGCTGTTTCCCGGTAATAAGATCTTAGCTGGCATTAAAAAAAAACTGAAATTCACTGAAAAAAACAAAGGATACAGTGACATTAGAGTTAAGAGTTTAGGCATTAAAAAAACAGAAATTTGCCAGTTATAGTTTAGTGAGCTAACTATAACTTGCCCTGCCATACTCTGCTTATGACCTCACATTTTACATCACTCATGACATGTTAAATCACATCATTGATCACAGTGATGCAAACACTGTGAGAAGAGATGGGACTCCACCATTATTAGTTCTGGCAAAGACCAAATGACTCTATGGATATTGAAAATTAGAAATGGAGAGCTACAAAAAATACTGGCTTTATGTAATCAAAAGAATAATAAGATTATTTAGCTGAGCAATTTTTGAAGAAATTACATATGATTTGCTAATACTTGATGTTGATAATTTGTGGAAAAACATCTCAAATGGGTAGGTGATATCCCATCTTAAGGCTTTTGCTAAAACTCGTAGAGGAGTGAAGCATGTGAATAATATTGTGGGAAAACAGGCAAAAGCTGTATTTGTACTTTTTGTGGATACTATCAGAACTATTTAGAAGATTATCAAGAATACCAACTGAGGAATAAAGTATTAAAATTTAGAACTGGTATGAAGGGGTACGGTGTATTTAGTATTATTGTCCAATGAGTTAAGGAAATAATTCTAAGTGCCTCTTTGAATTGTGGATTATATATTTTATGTGGCACCTTCTCTTGACCTGTCCACTATTTCTGGAACATAGGAGGACATTTTTACGAGTCATGCTCAAAAGAAGATGGAACAGAATTGCAGGAAAGTGATATGAACTCATTTTTAATATTGAAGCAAAAAGATTATCCTTGCCATAAAGTTTTTTAGTAAAATTTGAAGTTGTGCTGTCAGGCATTTAATAATTGATGAACTTTTCTTTATTAGTGTCTAATGCTTTTGCAGATGTTATTGTTATTTCAACTCTAGAATGTGTAATCATTGTTGGTTTTAAATTTTGTACACAAGCACCAGGCGGTTGAAGGGAAAATAAACTACATAAATAGTAGAGATTACTATTTACCTTTTGTGAGACATTGCTGGACGCCTGTACTTGAAGGACCTACCTCTCATTTCATCTGTAGTTTCTGCCACTTTACCCAAAAAATATTCCCTTTGGTCAGGTGTGAACCTTGCACAACACATGCCCAGACTCATTCATTTCAATGGGAAGTTCAGCCGGGTTCAGCACTTGGCTGTACATATAGCACAGAACTGATAGTCGGATAACACATTTTCCAATGCCGGATGCAGTTGAGGGATAGTTGTATTGTGGTTAGTGAAAGTGATATTGTAATTGCATTTATATAGCACTTACTACCCCAGATGAGGTGTTGAAGCGCTTTTCGGTGAGTAGCATGCTACTCCGGAACCCAAAAAGGATTTTAGTGGTGAATTATTATAGGGAGATATGAAATTAATTTGAGCAGTGGACATGTGAGTTTGTTGTTTGAATTGAAAAAGGATAGTGGAGGGATAGAAGAGGGAAGGGTTTGCATTTATATAGCGCTTGCTACCCTTGATGAGGTGTTGAAGTGCTTTTCAGCACGTAGCATCAAGTTCCGTAACTTTTATTCTGAGTGACAGGGTTCCTACAGTTATTTTACCTAAAGAAGTTAAGATGAGCAACTTTCCGAATGTAAAATGTTTTTGTGTCAAATTAAGATACTATTACATAAGTATATGTGTGTGTGTGTGATTTCATGCATGTCTGTTTGTGTGCTCACAGCCACACGAATTTGTCTTAATGTGTGCTCAACGCCACATGTGCTCTTGTGTGTGCTTACAGTAACGGCTTTGTGTGTGTGTATATGCGTTTGTGTGTGCTTGCATGTGTGTATGTTGTTGTGTGTGCCTGCATGCATGTATGCTTATGCCTGTTTGTGTAGGTTTTCACCTCATTAGTGGGAGAATTCGTCCTTGTAATAGAAATTAAAAGTTGGCACCCTTGAGAAGGAGTTTGGAAGAACTTTGAATTTTATTTTCATGTCCTCATATTACTTGAATCTCTGGAAGTGTTGGTTTACACCTATTTTGCTGGAACAGCTAGAACGTCTGAAGAAGCGGTGCTGCTCTGGCTCGCTGGACCAGTCCCAGCAGTAGCATATGTTGTCTGCACATATTTGAATTTGGCTGTGTAATGTAGTGCCTGACTAGCAGTGCTTCTGGATGAGCACCAGATTGTCTGGCTGTGTAAACCTGACCATTAGTGACTTCTCTCAACAACAGCAGGAGCTGCGCTTATGGCAGCAGTTGCTTGTGCAGTATGGAGTCCAACAGAAGTGATGTCACGGCAGGGTCTTATAATAATTAGCTGCAGCAGGATGTGAGTATTTCCAGCGGTATGTATGGCTGGGATTACCAAATTTTTAAAATAACAGACCAGGGCATTCCATAAAAATAGAAGTAGGACTAAAAGTCTACATTTTTACAGTCTGAGGCTTATTTGTTATGGGCAGGTGTTATTTATTTATTTATTTAGTTGGTCATTTGATATCATGCATAACTCACTCCCGAAAGAGTATCTCGGCGCTGCACTGCACGAGAAGAGAAAAGGAGGGAGTCTAAAACAACCAAGTTTTAAGCCCCTTCTCAAAGGAGGGGAAATCTGGGCAAGAGCGAAGGATAAGAGGGAGTTTACTCATATCGCGAGACCACACTGGATGGTCGCAGAGGCCGCACCAAGATGACTTGCTTGCGGGCCCCCGCCCCCCCCCCCATATCTCACACAACCTCAAATAGAGACACGATAACGCGCCCGTCCAGGCAGTTGATTCTATACATCTGCACCCAGACAGCTCCTGACCATCTTTCCCAGTTCACCCCCCACGTTACAAGTTTTCGCCTCCACAGGTAGTTCTCATGCCTGATGTTCTCAATTGGAACCGCATTCACGAACACTCAGCAAAAATAACATATGAAAGAAATTCGAGGCTATAGGATCACTACACACCCCTGGGAAGCTAACCCGCCTTAGTCCTCAGTACCATACCACATAGCGATAATACCAGACGAGGGGTTCTTTCCCAACATTGTTGACTATTCGCAAGTTTATACGCTAAGTATGTAACACTGATGTACACGCTGAAACATGTGTCTTCTTATTTGCCCTTCTTTTTCCCTACCCACTTTCGGTGTTTCCTTCCTATATTCAATCATTTGTCTCCTCATTGGTAATCGCATACTGATGTATTACAGTGATAACTACGTCTGAATGTAACATAGAATGCAAAAACCCCTATAAACAAATTTAAACAAAAAAAAGAGGGAGTTTACTCCAGTGATAGGGGGCTGTGAAGGAGAAAGATCTGCCCCCATATCTTGATGTACGGATAAGAGTGATCACCAAAAGCGCCTTGCCCGACGATCTCAGACATCTTGAGGGTAGGTAAAGATTTACTCGAGAAGACAAATAAGCTGGCCGAGACTTAAGGAGAGCTTTTTGTGTCAGACAACAAAGTTTGAAGGTGACCGCTCCCTAATATGCAGCCAATGAAGCTTTCTAAGGATCGGCAAGGAAGGCGAACGAGAAGGAAGATTAAAGATTAGCGGCGCAGCAGTGTTCCGGACCACCAGCAGTTTGGACAGCAGAGTGTCGTTTACTGGGGTTAACAGGGCGTTCCCATAGTCCAGGCGACTGCTGATGAGAGCCTGGACTAGAGTCTTCCTAGCGGTGTCTGGAAGCCAGGGCAGGGCTTTTTTTTAAAAGCCTCATGGTAGCGAAGCATATGCTACAGGTGGAGCTAATTGGAAAGGGAGAGTACGGGAAACAACCATTACAACGCAGTCATTACAACACACTACATTTACAACGCAGTCATTACAATGCAACTGCCTTTACATCGCATGCCATTACAACGCAGCCATTACAACGCATGTCACTACAACGCATGCCATTACAACGCATGTCACTACAACGCATGCCATTACAACGCATTACCCCTACACTATCCAACACTTACCCTACTGTTGCACTCACTGGAGTGGGAATAGTAATTTTTACCCCTACACTATCCAACACTTACCCTACTGTTGCACTCACTGGAGTGGGAATAGTAATTTTTACCCCTACACTATCCAACACTTACCCTACTGTTGCACTCACTGGAGTGGGAATAGTAATTTTTACCCCTTCACTATCCAACACTTACCCTACTGTTGCCCTAAAAGTATTATGCGTTGTAATGGTATGCGTTGTAGTGGTATGCGTTGTAATGGAATGCGTTGTAAATGTAGTTTCTAAAAATGCATTGTGATGGCATGCATTGTAAAATCATGCGTTGTAATGGATGTTGCGATGTAAAAACCGTGTTGTAAAGGCATGCGTTGTAAATGTTTGCGTTGTAACGTGTCCTATTTGAGAGTACCAGCGCTTCTGGGTTGAAATACTTTTAGTGGGGAATAACCAGCACCTCTCAGCAGCACACAGGTACACTGGTCTAGGGGTGCCTGCTCTTTAATACTTCCATTTCAAGCACTGGCCAGAGAGCTTTGACCCAGAGCAAGAGTAAGAAAGACAGAAAAGGAAGAAGGAATACGAAAGATAGGGAAATAGTGACAAATGAAGAAAACAGGATTCAAAAAGAACCCGTAAGTGTAAGATTAAGGGACAGGAAATGTATGATGGTCGAAGGAAGGCGCTTGAGGAGGAATCAAGACTATGGAGCAGTGGTATTTCACAGCCCAACACCAGCAGCGGGCTCTGGTCTCTGAGGAAGAACTTTGGGCCTTAACACTTTATTTTACAGAAATGAAGCTCTAAGTGTATGCCGTGGCCCACCTGGGTGGTAGGCCATTTTCCTCTTCTTGTTGTCTCAGTACACCTCAATGCAAAAATAATCTGGACCACGGCGTTCACTGTAATGAAGAGCAGAACAGATATTTTCCTCATGAAGTTCTACGCAGCCGCCATTCCGCATGCAACCGGTTAGTGGGGTATTTCTCTCAGGCAGGATATCACTGGCTGAAGCAGGGGGCACGCAATTTGCCACTAGGGAATGGTAGTTTATTGGAATATTCCACTTCAAATGCACGCATGTCTCTTGAGGCGGTTTCGGGCCAGTGCTTGAAATGGAAGTATTAAAGAGCAGGTACCCCTATACCAGAGTACCTGTGTGCTGCTGTGAGGGGCTGGTTATTCCCCATTAAAGGTATTTCAAACCAGAAGGGCTGGCACTCTCCCTTTCCAATTTAAAGGTGCATCTACTCAGTACTAAAGGTACCACCTGTTAAAAGCACTATTTGGGGTGGCTGAGTTGGGGGTCCCTCACTGGCCCTAGTGCATATAACGTTGCTTTTTATAACTAGAGTGACATTTACTAATGTGTCTGTGTTTATTCTAACATGAAAGCTCAGCATGCAGGGCATTGGTGCTGCCCTATGGCCTTCAAACCAACCCCCTACCCATTGGTGATTGGACTACTTTTGCAATGGACTATGGGATACTGAAGAGGTTCCAGTTGGATGTTGCCTAAATCATTGCTTAATGGATGGTTGGGGGTGATGCAGACCAAAGGCTGACATGCACTGATGCCTTCCTTCAAAGCCTACTGGGTGGAGGATGTGATAAGAGCTAGAATAGGTCCTCATATCTTCCTGCTGTTGAAGTTACGTGACTGGTTGCAAGTGACCGAAGAGTAAAGATTAAGATACCCTGTATTTCTCAGTGGCCTTGATTTTTGGATCACCAATTTAAAGCTTTCTATCTGAGCAGTTCTTCATTTGCAAGTAAACTTAAGTCCAGGCAACTGAAATGGTCCTTGGGAACCCGCTGTTGGCACTGTTGAATTCTGGAATTTCCGAATACCAAGGTAGCAGACATGGATGTAATTCACCAAACTGCCAGGGGTAGCGGAAGTGAAATCGCACGCCATTTCACCTTTACTTTCACTCACACATACATACTAACACATTCACACACTCTCACGCACATAAACACACTCTCACCCGCATGCATGCATACCTACATACATTGAACAGCATTTTTTACGTATCTGAGCTTCCAGATAGGATCATATTCCAGCTAAGGAACTCCATTTTTTGTTACACTAATAGTGAATAATATTATTTACTATTTGTATAACAAAACAATTGACAGAAATCAGGCAAGTGGTGCTAGAACCAACATCCATTAGTAAGAGCTACCCCTGTGTTCTAGGCACTGATTTTGCCACCTCTGAGGCCAGGAGTCGCAAAAGCAGTGCCAGGGGTAGCAAGGGGCAAGCCAGGGGTCGCAGATGCGACCTGTGGCGACCCTTAAATTGTGTCCATTGTAGCATAGTCTTCATTCCATCTCATGTGCCTTTCTCTCACCACCCTACACTCCAGTCTCTTTTTCTCTCTCTCTTTTGCTGGTTATTTTTCATTCCTGCTTTCTCCCTCTCTTATTGTTTGCCTATCTTTCTCTTCCTCCATTTTTCTCACCTTTCACTCTCTTGCCCTGAGTGATGAATGATAAGTCCAAGCCCAAAAATGAGTGCCAGTGCCCACCAGCAGCAACCACTAGCGAAAATAAATCTGTACCTCGAAGCTCCCGCAAGAAGAGCGTCAGCTGTCCTTAACCTCATTAGTACAAAATCAGCCATCTAACACAGACACCTCCCAAAACAGTGGAGTAACTTTCCATTATCCCAGCAGCCTCCAACGACTCCTTTCTCCACCTCCTGCTTCACGGCAAACTCCACTCACGTCCTTGGTGTCATCTTTGTCTCCCACGATAACCAATTCCTTCTTCGTTATCACATTCATTCCCAGCCCTAACTATCAACTTAACAATGGACCTTTCTCTAAACTAACAATGTCTTGTCCACCTGCAGTGGGAACACAAATACATGCAACATTTCACAGTACAAGCAAAAAGCAAGGTTAATGCTAGTCATGAAGCGAATTAAAAGTTATTCAGGCCTACCCTTAACCCCTTGACCGCGATCGGAATTCCGCTCGTGTGCTGGACATTCCGATCGCGGGTGCGGTCGTGACGAGCTGAGCTCGTCATGCGCACAGCGCTGTCACGCAGCATGACGAGCTGAGCTCGTCACGCGCATCGAAGGGGTTAAGCTACCTTAACAGCACACGGGTTATAATACAGCTTCTCTGTGACTAGTGAAGAACGTTATTTCAAAACCCTCGACATCGTGAATAACCAGTTTCTACTACTTTATTACAATGGAAATGTTAGACTATTTCACAAGCACATTGAGGATAGATTATACTCGGGTGACAATATGATGTGTGAAATTGTAAGTTATATTTCGAATACACATGATATATATTGTAGAACAGCAAAAGACTTTAACACCTTGAGCATAAAACCTTTTGGTCCTAAATTAGTCACACAGAATACATGTGAGTTGGAGTTATTCATGATTATTATGCGACCCTATGGAAACTATTAAAGGAAACTGAAGCAAAACATAAAGCGTAAATCTTCGCTTCTCCACCTGTCAGACCAGCCATTCGGGCACTGCCCGCTTGCTCTACAGGCCATTCTGATCCTGATATTAATAATGAGGTCATTTAATAAGCATCACCTCATAAAAAAACAAATAGAATGACAAAAAAACACTTAACAGTGTTACACAATTCATGTTCCCAGGATCTCAGGATCGCCTATTGTATTATGGTAAGTGTCCAAATATGTATTTTTACAGTACGGAAAAAGAAGTTATGTGCATTCAGATTCTTGGCTCCATTCCAATCCAGAGTTTTTGAGATCCCAGCGCACATCGCGGAAGGCATTCCAGACTGAAATTATTCAAAATAAGCACAGTGCAGGAAAGAGCTGCCCTCTCTCCAAACTTATTATTCAGGTGCTGTACAACAAACAGGGGGTGGCGTCCGACCACAGGCAGATTTCACTTATCTTGTAATTGCATGCAGGCGGGCAGGGGGCGGGAGAAATTCACGCCCACTGTGTGGGCTTGCAAGCGGCTGGAGCGCGCAGTTGCAACTGCCAGGGGGTGATCTAAACTAAGGCTATGTAATTTCTGGTGACTGGTGTTCCTCCTGTGATTCACCTAGATCCTGACTTTTCAGGATTCACAAAAATCTTTATGAGCCTGAGTACAAATCTACGCATTTTTCAAAATTATGAAGATATATATATATATATATATATATCATTAAGATACATGTATGTGGAGTTGGGTATAGAAAATCCATAAATACTTACCTGTCGATATTTTGGTTCTCGAAATTTTGGCACAATATTGTGGCCACTTGATATTCTTTACTCAATATTCTGGATCTACACATCTGGATCCCATTACAGGCTTGGACTTGTGCAGCCTCGAGGGTGTCCTGGGGCTGCCCTCTCGTGAGAACTGGCGTAACAAAAATTGAGGGGGCCTCCCTGCAAGGCACGCGGAGGGGCCCCCTCCGGGATCAATCAGGAGCTCTCCGGCCAGAGTGCTGTGCTGAGGGGGCCCCCTGGAGCTTGGGGGCCCCCCGCACTGCGGGGGCCTGTGTTACGCCCCTGCTCGTGAGGTCCTGGTTGGATGGAAGCGTGGGATGCTGGGAAGAGGAGTAAAACAACACTGTAGGCCTGGTACCCTGAGATGAACGCATACCTGGTGACAGCCCATTTCTATTCAATCTGTGTGTCAGTGTCTTCTTTCTTTCATATTTGCCAACCCGGGTATCAGGGATGTGACACCTGTGCACTTTTCCCTTAAGCAGGTTCCTTATCAAATTGAAACTTCTTGATGGTTTGTCTGTTTTTCCAGGCAGGCTACTATGATAAAGTGACAGTGATTAAGTATTTTGCAGCTGGAAAAGTAATTTGTTGAGATTCAAAACATTAAATTATGTGGTAATGATGCTTCACTAAAATAAGCAAATATATGTCTACTGCGGTAATACTGATATCCACTTCCTGATTGTGCTCTGCTGACAGAAAAATACTTCAATGCCTGTTTAGATTTTGGAAGACAGGGTACTCTGACAGGGTACTCCATTGCAACTGGGACAGAGTATCCTGTCTGCCAAATTGATGGTCCACCTGCCCCTTTTAGAGTTACGAGGAGGGTCTGCTTTTCATCAATGGAGCCCCTGTTGGCTCCGTCAATGGCAAACTTCCTCCATTAAGAGACTGAATAAACTTGGGGGCATATTTACAAAAAAATGTCAAAGCTGCGCCAAATTCAGCAGTGTCGCTCTCCGACATTTTTAAAACGCAGGGATGTGGCATATTCACAAGAATACGGCGCACTCCTGTGTTTCCCCTGGGACTGGCGCAAAAAAAGCTGCCTAGCGCTAGTGCAGGCACCCTGCCCCCATGTTGCTAGGGTGCCTGCGCTTCAGGGGCGATTGTTTATGTGCAGGAAGGGACACCTTCCTGCACATAAACAATCATTCATGGTGATATGCTGTTTCCATGTGTGCTGCCAGAGCAAAAAAACTAGGAGAAATTAATAATTCCTCCTCATATAGCCATTCTAATGCCTAGTAATCCATGGCGTTAGAATGGTGCTGTTTTTGGCCCTGCCTCAGCCTTGTAAATCTGGGGCAGCGTCAAAAAACAATGGGTGTTGGGGTGAAAGTCCCACAGCAACACCCATTGCAAGCCCCTTTGCCGCAGAGGACTGCGACGGAAAGGAGCATATTTACAAGGTTACCACGTTAAGTGGCTTAGCACCACCTTGTACATATGGGAAATGGTGCTAAGCTCTGGTGGCGAATGGGGCTTGTAAATATGCCCCTTGGTTCCCCAGTTCCTTATGCAACTTATGCACATCTTCCCTCTTCCACCATCCTACACTCCCTGTCTTTTTGTCTCACTATTGCAGGTTATTTCCATCCCTTTGTCACAGTTTTCCTCTTTTTCTCTTCTTACATGTTTCTTAATTTTCTGCCTTTCTTTTTCTTGTTCCGCGTCAACTGATAAAAAAAGTATACCCGGGTCATCGAAAACAAGTGTCCAGCAACCACCACCCCAAATTAAGCATTGAAGCTTCGTCTGATGCCTACATTCTGGAGTCTGTCTCCTCCAAACATGCCAGCAGGGGCCTGTATGTTTGAAGTGCGCGGGGAAAAAACATCTTCCCTAGTGATGGAGGTTTCCAATGACCTCATCTTCCTTCACGCGCTCTCCACAACTGCAGGCAAATCTAAGGCGAGGGCCGCCGGAGGGCAGTGCTAATAACCGGATTATGCGGCTTTCAGAATCGATACCGTGGCCCCAAAGTGCTGTTGTAGTGTAATTCCTGTCTTAATCGGGATTAAAGCGACGGGCCGCAGCTGGAAGTCTTTTTTCTGTTTTGGAGTTCCGCGCGTTCCCTGATTCGTAAATATGCCGCCAGCTGTTCGAGCCCGGCCTGGGGTAGTTTTATTTTCTTCCATTTGAGAGCGTGGGAGTTTTGAAAATCATGCTGTGTTCAGCCTCCGCTAATGGATCTGTCCTTTCAGCGGCTTCTTTGAGAGTTTTTTGAAAGTCTTTCAATCTTGAGAACTTTCCCCGGTGACAGCTAGAGCGCCATTGGTGGCCTGTCATTGGATCCAGGAAAGGACACACGCAACTGAGACTAGCTTTAGCTGCGGATGTTCAAGATAGGCAGAGAGGTGAATATATTTACTTATTTATTTGGGAGTTTTGTAGAGCACTACATAGAACAAACGGGTCAGAATGGGACAGAAAATAGAGCCGGGCATCAAAATGAAAGTAGACCCAGTTAGTGATTTAGATAGCTAAAAAAGTGTCTGATTTTGCAAATCGAGGCAGTTTTGAACTTTTAGAGAAAGGCTTTATAGGTGTTTTGCAGGAGACTGCATGCATTTGTGCTTGCTACAGGCAAATGTTGTGGTAATGTCAAAGAAATCAACAGTAAACACCGGGCCCACCAGAATATAAAACAAGCCTACAACCGGCCCAAAAAACTGGCCCACACACTGATCTGTCAGACCGGCCCATCAGGCACTTCCTGATTGCCCTATACATACCTGCCAACTCACACGGTGGCACCGCGTGACACACGATATCGGCTCCCATCACAAGGTCTCCCAGTGAGGAGCCGATATCACACGGTGGCAGGGAAAACGAGCTGAAAACCACTGTAAATAGTGTTTTTTCAGCTCATTTTCCGAGGCTTTGAACTGCCGATGTCCCTTAAGGGGTGTGAAAACACCCCAGGACATCGGCACCAGCCTCAGCAAGATTTTTTTTTTTTTAGAGGAGGAGGCGGGGTGGGGTTCAAAAGTGCCTCGTAGTTACTTCTCGGCACAAGGCCCTGCCCCCTTCAAGGCACCGCCCCCTCCTCGCACAGTGAGATTAATCTTCAAGTTGGCAGGTATGCCTATAGGACAGTCCGACCCTGTAGAACAAGAGTAACAAAAGTAAATGTTGCTGCTGTTGCACATTGACAAGCGTTATTCAGACCTGCCATGTTTTGAAAATGTTTGACCTTATGAGGCAGCAGTAGTGTGGTGGAAGGGGGGGGGGCATTGTGCTGAGCACAGTTTGGGAAATTTCTACACGCCCTCACCTACAAAAAAAAACCAACTTCTGAGGCTCCCACAGATGACCCTGGGAGATTTTACACCACAGAATTGACACGGGCTGTGCAGTCTATGAACAGGAGCTGGAAACCCACTCTGCACCGGGGTTCCCAGCTCACTTTGTGTTCCACTGTGCGATATTGGCTCTTCAGTTGGAGACAATGTGAAGGGAGCTGATGTCGTGTGACACAGGGTGGGAACATTCTGAGTTGGAAAGTCTGGTTAGTGTATCAAAACAGGGGAGAAGCTGTCAGTGCGGCAGGTGCAGTGATAGTGGCGCCCAGCCATGAAAGGAGCCTACAGCACCCCAAATATGGCTGCCTTTTACTATCCAACAAAAGGAAAAGCACCTAATTTGCCTTGATTGACATGTGGCCACGGCTCTACTTACACCACTGTGTCTAAAGAAGGGTATCGCTATCCGATCTAACGCTCTCTCTTGCATGTTATTGGTTTCTTGGTGCAGTGTACCCATACAATTAACTCAGGTGTAATCGCGCATGCTTCTCGCACCACTGCCTTAGATACATTTGGGAGATTTATGGTGCGAGGTGATGGACAGATCCAGCACAACCAATGTAAACCTCGCTTACACCAGCCTACGACCTGTGCCTTACAGTTCAACAATATCATGTTATCATTAGCAAAAGAGCCAGAGAGCAGTTTCATTGAAGCGCCTCATTAAAGATTCATGCGCCTGCCTGGATTACATATGTATCAGGTTTGAGTTTATGCATATGTATCAAGCAGGAGCTCGCTCTACACGGAAAAATGATTCCAGGAAACAGGGCCTGAAAAAACACGACTCGCTGTGGTAGGGTCATCCTGAAGCAAAAATGTCAAACGTGGGTCCTTAGGAGCCAGTCCCATACCAGATTTTTAGGATAATCGTTGACTATGTAAATGAGTTCCATTAGGCCCAGTTCTTAATTATGCCTCTACTTTTGGGTGCAAATTTACAATGTCTTAGTAATCACATAGGCTTCCAGCCGTACTCCCAGAAGACATCCTCAAATTTCCTATCACGTTATCGGGAAGGCAGTTTAGCTTTCCCTTTTCTACTTATTATATGATAGTGAATGCAAAAATATATTTGTATTAGATTGCAATATTATTTTTTTGTGCTCTATGGGAACAGGTTTTTGTTTTTTCTTACTCTGAACCTGGAGACTGATTTATTCCTGTCTTTGAAGCAGTACATCTCTGACTGTTTCTAGGGTGCGAAGGGGTCGTGAAGAAGTTTTCAAATACCCAGAAACTCATTATTTATTAGTGTTCCCAAACTTTCCAGGGATTCTCCACCCTGCAACATCGCCATGCTACCTCCGGGAGAAGATTAACGTATGTGGACTTTTATAGCATGGTGTGCTGTTAATATGCATTTACCATAGGAAATATACTTCTAATGAACCTTTATCTTATGTGGATATCCTGTAATCTGCCTTGGTTCCAGCCTTCCTGGACTTGCTGTGGACACCCCAGGATAATGGGTTCCATAACATGATTCGCTTGACAGGATCCCAAACAAGTGAGCTACAATGCCCCAATTCAGAGGTCACGCAGTCTCACAGTTCGCGATGGACTGTTGGAGTAGAATCAGGTCGGATTTGTGCATGGTTAGTCCATGTCTAAAATAGCAGGGGTGAGTTTAAGAACAATGGAATGGAATGTGACCCAGAGGGATTACCAGTTGTTGAGATTCATTCAAGCATTCCATCCGTCACTTTTCGGGCTGTTGGGGTTACAGATTGACCCACAGTCCAGCATACTGATACTTCCCAAGGGATAAAAGAGTTGATTAATGAGGCACTTTGCCCATTGTCCTGTTGCACCACATATAATGCTAACTGCATAGTCAGGCTTGATTCATTAAGAGAGTTACCTCACTTAAACCATCTCCCCTGGAGACTGGAAGCAGTTTGCTGGCGACCTAAATCTTTTGGTTCAAGTTGGCTGCTCTTTGTTCTTTCTTGTTTCATATTTGTTTCCTCTTTTTCCTATGAACTGTTGTCTTGTTTTAACTTGATTGTTCCTCCAGGATGCAGGTTTAGGAAAACAGTGCCAAATAACCCTTTGAGAATGTTTGATTTTTTTTACAGCTTTTTAATGAGGTTTTCAATCTTGTTTGGCGTTTCGTTTCTGAAAAGCTATAGTTGAAACAAACATTCCATGGGAATAAAAAGCTGACCACCAGCTGCATAATCAAATGCAAATGTTCAAGCAGAAGGAATGCAGAGGAGACATCAGGTCAGAATTGAAGTTTGCTTTATCATTTAGAACTGAAAGGGTGGATCGAGATAAAACGGGGTTCTATCGATAGGGTTCTCCCTCTCACGAGAATCCTGTCTAGACACTCCTATAAAAGGTGTAAGTCCCAAATGCTTAGCTGACCTGCAATCCCAGCCATATGTGGGATGTTCATTGCCTAAAGGATAGGTTATTTAGGATAACAGGAAAAGGAGTTGGGAAAATAAAAGAGTAAATATAACAGTGACTGCGTTGCTCCTGGGGAACTGATCTCTGAGGCTAGATGTCGAATGAGATATCCAAGACTAGAGCAGGGAGGCTATCTGGATCTCTTAACACCACAGTCTAAATCAAGAATAGCTGTAGAACAGGGCTGTCCAATTTAGGCTCAGAAGGGCTGGATCATTGACACATTCTCAGGACATAAATGCAGGATAAATTTACCTGATATGTGTTCAAAGAGGGGTCATTTACCTAGTGACGGTTATCATGAAAATTTGGCATGAATTCGACTAACTGGGTGAATGTTGGAGATGGTATTGTCCCAGAGCATCCTAACTAAAATTTCTTTGACGGAAAAATTATTTCCTAAATATAATTTACAAAGATATCTAGATTAATACTAGAAAATCCACACCCAATGGGGCGATATTTCGGTCAGAGGAAGCTATATTTTTGTCCGATGACACTCATGTTAATGATGTTCTGACATACAGCATGTTAGACCGTTCCTGTCGTGGAACAACATAAAATGAGCACTGAAAACTACCAGCAGTGATTAATGAAATCTGTTTTAAATTGAAAGACTTTAAGGTTATCAGCATAAGATCTTTTATGCATTAATCTCCTGCGTCTGTTCCCCCAAGATTAGTTTACCTTCGCTACTGCTAAGTCTTAGTTAACGCGGGAATGCTCATGTAGGATTCAGGTGCAGATGTCTATATTGTTACTCACAAAGCACAATTTGTAAGAGACGGGGTAGCTTAGTTGGTGAGATTCGGGGGGGGGGGGGTGAATCTCAAATTTTCCAACTAAGAAGGTATTGGGCGACAGGGAGAATGGATGAGATGACTGAAGTTCAGGATGGACTGTTCCCATGAGGAGGGTCAGTACTGGTTTGCATTAGGTGGGCCACTGGGGCTTATTTGGAGTTTAGCGGACAGGTACTCCATTGCTAAATTGATGGAATACCCTGTCCCCCAAACTCAAGGTCCGCCCACCTGATTTTTAGTCGGGCGCACTGGAAATTTACGCTGATGAAGTAAAATTTACTTTGTCGTTGTAAAGCCTCCTCTGACAGCCCACCAGAGTAGGGGTCGTTAGAGGTAAACCTTCCAACCATCTGCCGTATTTATAGTGGACGATCAGATTACTTTTTTTTTTACTGTCCCTCACTGCCAGGTATATTCTGGAGGTGATGGGCAGTAAAAAAGAACAAGCATTGGTAATGCATCAGTTTCGCCTATGTAGTGAATAAACTAGAGCTGTTTTCATCAATCATCGTCCGAGAGAAGGAAAGAGCTCCCTGACAGATAACACAGGAGTGGAGAGGATGTGGCGCAGTGTTCAGAGCTGCTGACTCAAGCGCTGGGGATCCTGGTTCGAGTCTCGGTGGCACCGCGCAACATCCTGTGATTCTATGCAAATCACTTAATCTCTCCCGGTGATAAATTGTTATATAAATATGCTGCAAGAGTAAAAGGCAAAACTTTTGTGAAAATATAGTTCCACCAAAGCGTATGTTAACAGTATTTCGGCGGCGGGAAACTGATAAGAGAAGTAGATGAGGAACAAGCACTGGTAAATGCAAGAAAATTTGCTACAGCCAATAGAAATGGAGACAAGGTAAGTGGCACGCACAGGAACCAATGAGGAGCCAGGAAATAGAGGAGGCGGGATGTAAGTCCCTTTTAAGTTTACATTAAAAAAAAATGATTTCTCATGCACAGCGCAAGCGCTGTGTGGGAAAAACCTAAAAATGACCCCAAACCATGGTAGAAAACTCTCCTGGTATCGGGCTCATAAATTGTTTTTGTTTCAAAAACAAATTCCAACTTGGGGAGATTGTTTATGAAAAATAAAATACTTTGGAAAACTTTGACAGATGGCTGTCATCTTTGATGGAGCAATCCATCAAACTTTTCCTACATTGATAGGAACCTGGCAATGTATCGAGATGTCAGCACGGGAAGCAGATATCTATAAATTTAGCAGGATGAGTAAAGGCAGAGTGGCAAACATAAAATCCTCCTCCACCCTGTCTGCCTTTAGTCCATCTGCCAAACCCTAAATCAGCCATCTCTCTGGTATGGCAGAGTGGATGAAAAACAATGTTTCGGAATGACAACCCGAGTGATTGCCAGGGGTTAGACTAATTGCAAGTGTTCGTCCCATCAACTTCTAGGTGGTAGATTGCCAGTAGTATGCTGGAAACCTGAGACTGACACAGCTTTCCAAGCCTACTACTGCCAATGTTTGTGAATTCCAAAAAATAATAAATGTACATCCTTTTACGGAGTACTCTATGGGTGCAGATTTGCTTCTTTTTTGCCACTCTAAGCCTGAAAGAGTATTGTTTTGACGCGCCTCTTGCTTGCTACCACCAGCCGCTGTTTTGCTGCCCAGGGGGACCACAAGCCCCAGAATCCACTCTGCTCCCAGGAGGGAGGAGATTACCACCACACGCGCGCTCAAAACGCGCCGAAAATCACCGTGGCGCGGGACGCGCCTCTTGCTTGCTACCACCAGCCGCTGTTTTGCTGCCCAGGGGGACCACAAGCCCCAGAATCCACTCTGCTCCCAGGAGGGAGGAGATTACCACCATACGCGCGCTCAAAACACGCCGAAAATCACCGCGGCGCGGGACGCGCCTCTTGCTTGCTACCACCAGCCTCTGTTTTGCTGCCCAGGGGGACCACAAACCCCAGAATCCACTCTGCTCCCAGGAGGGAGGAGATTACCACCACACGCGTGCTCAAAACGCGCCAAAAATCACCACGGCGCGGGCGAAGCCCGGGCCAAGGGCGGGCCCGTCCTTGCCCGTCATCGTCAGGAAGAGGCAGGGCAGGGCCATCCCCCTAACATTGACTGTGAGATCTGAGAGGCTGACAACTCTATTATTGGTCATCATTGGATAAGGTACTGTGCAAAGAGCTGCCAAGAACTGAGATCGCATTGGGGAGCTATTATTGTTAAATGAATATAGTAGGGCACCAGTGATAGTAAGTTTGTATTGGTTCTTGTCATAAGCCACTATCATATTACATCAAGTATACGATACTGGGCATTGGGGGCATAAAACGTGGGAGTTAGACACAAATACCATATGCTACTGATTTGTGAGGCACCAGAAGATGGGTAAAAGGAAAATGATGGAGGGAGTGGGGGTGGGGAATGGCGCTAATGGGGGCAGCAAAGGGAAAAAGGCCAAGAAAGTTCGAAGGCACGTTGTTAATAACTGTGTGATGGATAGAATAGATTCCCTTATCCATGATTGTGAAGACATCCTTGAGCCTGAGTTAACAGCTCCCCGTCCGACATCGAGTTGCCCCCAAAGGTGCCAATTTTTCCCGCCGTTTAACTACTATCCCTTCAATGTTTCGGAAGTCCTCTCGGAAAGGAACCTTAAAACATAATAAAGATGCACCCTTGCCTTCTGATGCAGTGCAGGTGCACAATTCTCCCTCCCATGATACTTTCCAGCAATCTACCGATCCTCCCACTAACTCTCCCATTAACATTGACGAGAGTCAATATGGCTCCAACGTTACTTGTTCTAATAGGTACACACCTTTGGCAGATATAGTTGAAGATGTGGATACAGTTGAAACCCTCGGGGTCGAGTCGTTACAATTATTGTCCACATCTCCAATTGAAGTTAGTGTAGAGGAAATTCCATCACCTCATCACATTATTCAACTCGTTAGCTCCCTAAGGATGGAGATAGGAACGATGCGAAGTAGGATCGAAGAGCTTGTTACCACGGTCAGATTCCTAGCCCTAAATGTTACATCCCCGAAACATCCGCAGTTTGCAGATTCTCTGCTTGAACCACGTCCATATGGCAACCAAGTATATCCACCGGCCCACCAAGAAAGAGGCTCATTAGGATATGGATCTTCCTTGCCTTCCTCAGTAACATCTAAACAGACTCTAACACCTCTAATGCCAAAACAGGCTGGTAATTTTAAAGGCATCCACCAGATTCAAGTTACCCCTCAAGCCTCTAACAATTGTATTAGACAGCCAACCTTACCCTTAGTTCTCTGCCCTCAACTTAACGAGCAGAGGCGATTCACCACAATTTCTCCCACCCCGCAGGTGCAAAAAGTTTGCATGGTTAATGTTCCAAAGTTAGATTCAATGGGTAGCTTTGAGAACGAGGAGTCTCTAATAAACAAATCAATACATTGGATTCGCCATGTTAGGGGCTGTCGCTCAGTCATACGCGAAGATATTATCAGGGCTCGGAGATGTATGTCCCCTACCGAACCCTTTGATTATATCGAGCTTACTTTGATTAATGCTGAGCTAGCTGAAAATCTTCTTTTATTGAGTATCGTACCTGCCCTCCTGCTCCATCGGCTATCCAGTTCAGGCGGTTTCCTAGCATATTAACAGCCAGGGCACATGATAAACATCTAACAAGGGCCCTAGGTGGGGGTCCCCACTAGAAGCCAATGACTGACTACAATCTGACCCACAGTTGTATCAGGAACCACATGTCACTTCTTTATTAACTAATGACAGTTTTCGAAGCCATCCAACCCCATGTACTGGCGTAGAGCCACCTTTACCAACTTGGAACCTATTGTCCAAAACCAGCAGCACATTAATGCAACAGGTGTCTGTGTGGCTAATTTTATAACAGCCACCGACCCCTGGCCTCTCAGCCAGCCCTTGTAACCCCTAGTTTAAACATCTGTAGTAGAGATCTAACCCGTGAGCCGGCCTCCCATCATCAGCTAAAGATTATTTCCTGGAATGTTGCCGGGCTTGGCAGGAAAATGTCGTTGCCCCATTGGAATGATCTGATAGAGGGCTTCGACATTTGTGCTTTCCAAGAGACTTGGAGTTTGGTTCCTCTATATAAATCGGGCTACAGTTGTTTTCATATACCAGCAATTAATGTGGGGAAAGGACGTCCTTCAGGAGGGCTGATAGTTTGGGTTAATATCGCGCTGGGCTGCAGAATCATTGTACAAAATAGTGGGAGCCTAGATATCATGAGGCTTACTATTAAGGGTCCAAGAGGGGTGATTTGCTTGATCTATTTAATGTATATATAAGGGGGACTGTAGGGGGTAAACCCTCACCCATTGTTACGTTATTAGAACATGGTTTATCTAGTTGTCTGTCACATTCTAGAGTTGTGGTCGCAGGCGACTTCAACTGTACCTTTGAGCCTCTGAGCACAGAGGATATGCTTGGGATTGAGGAAGAGGACAGAAGATGGATGGTCCCCCCATTGGATTTACCCCCTGTTAAAAGATGGTCGCAATTGGCTATCCAGCTCAATGCGCTTACCCTGGAATTTAATTTAAGGACAGTAAATGGCAGAACTCTATCAGATATTGAGGGGCAAATACTTACAATAGACCCAGCTGCCCTTCTCGCATTGATTATGTATTATTAGATATAAGATTGTGGGGAAACTGTATTGACATGAAAGTGGGAAATACAATAGATAGTGACCACAATCCCCTGTATGTGACAATGAAGTCTTTATGGGTCCCTTATTTCCCTTCCTCTAGTACTCATAGACCACTGTTAACTAAAGACGTGGTCCCCTCGAACTGTAGAAGGTTTCTTAAATGGCCCAAGGTTGCTGCACAAGATGTTAAAATAGATGGAATAAGGCAAGCATTGTGTAGGAACATTTTAGAGCTACAGGAGGCAATGACAAGCGCAGATGAGTCCACAAGCGTCCCTATCATCTACTCAAACACAATTGAACAGATTGGTGTATACTTCCAAGGGTCTGGTAAGCTGACCAAATTTGGTGAGCAATCCAAGTATAGGCACTCATGGTACACTAAAGACTGCAGAGTGAAGAGACAGGCACTATCTGTAGCAATTAGAAGTAAGGACTGCCCTGGGATCAAACTCGCAAGAAAAGACTATAGAGCAGCTTTGCTTTTCGCAAACCGAAAATGGGATGAGGGTCGTTGGCAGGATCTAAAGGATGCCAGCTCAGCAAGGGACCCCAAACATTTTTGGAATCTCATGAAACAGGCAGATAAGAGGGATCTAGATCAAATTCCCAATCATATCTCATCCCACGACTGGCATGATCACTTCGGAAAACTCTATTCTGGGTCTGATGATGCTTGCCTGGATGGGTTACATGACTATTTTTCTATTCCCATTGATAGTGGGATTAGCGAACATTTCTCGTTGGCCGAGGTTGAAACTGCTATAAGCAGGATAGTTCCAGCAAAAGCACCGGGGCCCGATGGTCTCCCTGGAGACCTGTTCCTTGCTGATCCCCGTAATTGGGCATGCTTTGTATCACTCTTAATTAATTCTATCTTTGGTGGCTGCCCTGTGCCAGAATCATGGAAGGGGGCGGTGGTGGTCCCTATCTATAAGAAGGGAGCTAGGGAGGATCCTGCCAACTACAGACCAATCAGTTTGATTGATGCAATTCAGAAGATAGTGGGCAGGCTCCTCCTACAGAGGATCCAATCCTGGGTTGAGGATGGAGACATCCTCTCCCAGTATCAGGCGGGATTTAGGGTCAATACGGGAACGATGGACCAGGTCTTCAGGCTCTTATTGATCTATTGGAAGACCGTTGTAATTGGTAGAGTTAATCTCTATCTTGCCTTTATAGATCTAAGGACTGCATTTGACCTGGTCCCCAGAACAAAATTGTGGCAAACACTAGCAGACTTGGGCATTTCTCCTATAATTCTTAATCTACTGATCCGGCTTCATGAGGGCAATTTTGCACAGGTGAGATGGGGGTCTCAAGGTCAATTGACGGAGAGGATTCCAGTAAACAGGGGAGTTCGTCAGGGCTGTGTAATGGCACCTACCCTGTTCTCTTTGTATGTGAATGGGGTGGTTAGCTATTTACAAAAAGATCCAGCAGATGCCCCGGCCTTGGCGGGGGACAAGGTACCTACTCTCCTGTTTGCTGATGATACATTGTTGATTTCCAAGACACCAGCTGGGCTACAAAAACTACTGAATAGATTTCAGTCTTTCTGCAACTCCGGGGCTGGTCATAAACACCTTTAAGACCAAGTTTATGACATTCCATCCACATAAATCTTTTAGAAATAACCTCACCCTAGATGGGATACAATTAGAAAGAGTTAGCACATTTGATTACCTTGGAATTCGCATCTCAGAAAAAATGCAGTGGAGGCCCCATCTTGATAAAATGCTCCAGAGCCATAAACGTGTGGTCGGGGCACTGAGTAAAGAACATCACTCGTCACAGAGCAGGCCAGTTGCCCCGGCCCTCACGGTTTATGATGCAAAGGCAGTTAGCGCGGCTCTTTACGGAGCCGAGCTATGGGGATTTGAAAATGTTGGCGAGATCTGCAGATCGGAGCATAAGTTCCTGAGAGATCTGGTTATGCTCCCTCGAAATGCTCCGGTAATTCCCATGATGTACGACATGGGCAGACGTTCATTTAGCGATATTGCCAAACTACGCCCCCTACTCTTCTGGGCTCGCCTTCGGCGAATTGCTGAGCTTACGAACTATGCTAAGGCCTTCACAGAAGTGATGAGCTTAGATGCTAGTCACAAGGTTAAGTGGATATCCAAGCTTAAGAAGCTAATGACTAATCTTGGTCTTAAAGATGCCTGGGATAGCCAAAACCCCCCGAGCAAGGCTGAGTTAAAACGCATCTATTGGGACTGGATTGACACTCGGGACCTTAGAAACCCAAATATGGGAAGGCTAACAGTAGAATTTTTTCAGCATAAGCAATGTAGAAGCCTCGAACCATATTTGGATACAATCCAGATACCAAGAGATAGGGCGCTATATATACAATTCAGATTTGGGTCACTTCCGGTCCACGATCTGACCGCTAGATGGCGCCCCTCAAACCAGACAACTAAAGATTGCCCTTGTTGCAGGTCTCCAAAGGAAAGCATCGCCCATCTTATGTTTGACTGTCCGGCGCACCAGAAGGCAAGGTCTAGATGGCTTACACCAATCTGCAAACAACTAGGTACTCGAGACCATTGCATTGCTTTGCGTATTTTAAAATCTGATGTAAGCACCCTTTTTGTTTGCGGAGTTGCCAAGTTTTTGAGTTACGCCTGGACAGCCAGACAGAAAGCTTTAAAGAGGAGCGACCTAATGTTACTCTAAAAACCCCTATGGAGAATAAGGAAAATTAAAAATGAATGATTATTTCTGTTCATAAAACTTGCATTGTTATTTATAGAAAGAATACAGGGTTTTATTCTTTTAATCAAAAATCTTTCTTTGTTTTTAAAACTCTTGTTTTTATTACAACCAATAATGTTACTATGATGAAATGAATTTCTTTTACTATGCTATTATCGATCAAACATTATGTATTTCTCACGTCCTTCTTAACAAAATGTTTTTATCTTGTTTAAAAAATTATATTTTTAATATGGCGTGTTAAAGCTTTTATGATATTTGTTATCGAAATAAAGCAATTTGATTGATTGATTGATATATATATATATATATATATATATATATATGTATATATGTATATATATATATATATATATACATACACACACACACACACTCACACACACATATATTCAAATCAAAAGCAAAAAGATAATGCTGCACACCGATCCTCCATAATTTGCACAGTTTATTTAGGTACACAGCACAGCTTGGTGTTTGCTGTGTACCTGAATAAACTGTGCAACTTATTGGAGGATCGGTGTGCAACAGTAGCATTTCACTTTTGCTTTAAACATACAGAGAACTGGTCCCACCCCTAGCACCGCTAGTGCACCGCAACTAGCTTGACTGCATTACCAAAAGCAGTATCCACTCCCTATAAACATAACATAAAATTGTTGGGGTAAAATTGAGAGGTGTTAAGACATACATAGAGATGGTTTCTAATACAATTTGAGTAAATATTGTATGTCTTAGAAATTTGTCCAATGTTAATGAAATCTTTCTTCCCATCATTAAACAAGCATTGCCACTGCACTTTACCCAGAGCCTAGCGATACTCACCATTTAACGTGCAATTTCTTATTACATTAGTGAGCGTAAAATTGATCATGTCATTTTTATCACTATTTAAGCTTCATTACTCTGTGATAAATGTGGGATAAATAATTTCTGTAAAGCACATTAGGTGATAAACCGTGACTGGATGAGCATTTTGTCTTCCTTCCATGAAGACAGCAGCGCATCACTGCCTACCGCTGCTGAAACAGCAGCCGCCATTTTAGATTATCTCTCTCCAAAGCATGAATATATCTGCAGGCATGAGCAAAGGTCTTTGGTTTGCCATTAAGCTGTAGACTTCTGACTACTTCTAGGATATAATAGAAAACTCTATATCAGCCAGGAAAAGATGTTTTCAACCTACTTTCAATTCAATTAAAAATAGAGGGCATCTCGTTTTTTAAGCCTTCACTCTAGTCGTTACCATAGGCCACACATTTTAAACCAAGTGGCAGCAGGTGTTGTTTCAAATGCACTCTGGCCCAGATTTACGATGCCCTTGCATTGTCATTGCATCACGCAAGGCGGCACAAGGCAACGTAAGGGCTTCAGTGAGATTTACTAAGATACGCTAAGCCACCCTGCGTGGCTCTGTGTGGCTTATTAAATCCGAAGGAAAGCAAGGCGGCTCAAGTTGCTACATTGCATTACTCTGCTTTGGGAAGGCATTCCATGGGTGGAGTGTGGGTGTTCCCACGCATCCACCCATGGATGTTGGTGCATTCTCAGTTTTACTGAGACTAGTAAACCTGGGAATGTGTCAAAATGGTACGCCTTCCCAACAGAATATGTTTATTTCTCATTATTTCCCCTGCCTACATGTGCTACATTCTGCAGCCAGTGGTGGCCGCTACGTAACAGGGGTGGCAGGCGGGGCGGGAGGGTAAATTAATTATTTTGTTAAAAAACACTTACCTGCAGGCCAGCCGACCGCCGCCTCTCTGTCCTCTTTGGCTCCTCATTCGACAGCAGGAACCAGGAAGCACACAGGCTCCCAGACTCCCCTAGCCAATCACAACGCTGCCTTACAGCAGCATTGTGACTGGTCTGAGCGCCGTGGTTCGGCGCTCAGAGAGGGACAGGGAGGCTGTGCATGCTCTATACCCAGGCTGTGCAAAACAGTTGGTAGAGAACATGTAAAGTGCACATGATGGTTTGGCCAGCCCAACACGGCCGGCCAAACCGTCATGCGGACTTAGAGTGTGCTCACCACTCCTCCCCCTGGCCCCTGCTCTGACCAGCCCAGCCTCATCCCACACCTACGCAGGAACAGAAAACTAAAATGATAATAACATTGGTCAGTATCATTTTAGTTTTCCTTTTTAAATTGCTCACAGAGCAGTGGGGCGATGCTCCTCCGCCTTAGTGGAGGAGCCGCCGCTGTCTGCAGCACACATAGAAAGAGAAAAATGTGACTGAGGATTGTTTTTGTGCAGGAAGGTGTCCCTTCCTGTACAAAAACAATCCTGCCTGTAACGCAGGCTCCCTTGCACCATGGCGCAAGGGTGCCTGCGTTGGTGCTAGGCTGCACTGTGTGCGCCAGTGTAGAGAGAGAGCAGAAATGAGCCATATCTTAGTAGACATAGTGCATTTCTGCTCTCTACATTTGACATAACGCATTACAGCAAATTGTCTAGCTGAGTTGCACTGCTTCAAATATTAGTAAATCTGGGCCTCTGTTTCCTCTGATAGGAGAAATATCATGGAGTTTCCCCAAAAACATTTGAATTGATTAGAAGATGGACTTCATCTGCTTCGGGAGAGCCTGGCTTTTAGCACTGGGGTGGGTGCAAGAAAGAGGTTAGCGGTGAATGAAACATTCTGCCGAAATGCGAAACAAGCAAACTTTATCCGTAGGAGAAATTTCACACGTGGAATGAATTTGCCACTTAATTTCTAATTTATTCCATTGGGTGGATTTTGTGGAATTTCACAGTTTTCACTGGCTTTTGTGGGATTTATGCCTTCCCCATGCAGTAACTAGCAAGTGTGTCATGATCCCTAGTGCCAAGAAGGACCCCCCCCTTTCCCCACCTGCTGCTGTTTGAATTATAAAATACAGCCATTATCAGGTCTCAGTGGGTCCCTCAGGCCTCTGTGCCCTGGTGCCACTGCTCCTGCTGCACCAATAGTAGCTACGCCCCTGTTCCCATGCGAACTAGCGAACCATCCCAACCCAACATGAAACATCGCAAACCACAAATCCATACATTTCATCAATGCAGAAAAAGCAGCGAGTTGCATTTTTTCAAAATGTGTCTTCCGAAAAAAGAAAAAAAAACAGGCCTAAGAGAGGGTGACGGTTGCTCAATAACAGAGATTGTTGAACTATGGACTCAGATGGTTCTGAGGTCACAGAGGACTCTGGAGAACCCACTACCGTTTAGAAGGTTCTCGAAGCGCTCGCGCCAGTGTTTGGAGAACAGATGCAGGTACCACAGCCTGCGAAGAGTGGGAGATTATCTGTCTCCAAGCCGTTGCTATGAATACATTGACAAATGTATCGCACGGGTTTATCAAATTGGTTGGCAAACTGCAGCGCTATTGTGTTGAAATCTGGGGATAAACTGCAGGCGTGCAGCAACATCTGAAGCGCGTTCGCATGGAATAAATCAAATGCCAATATACCGTTGCCAAGGGATTTTACGTGCTGACAGGTCCAGACGATACTTTTTCAAATCCTCCCAAAACACAAAGCTTTTGAAAAACAGTACAATATGTGCCCTCTGATCTGGCAGCCAGTGATGCATTTTAAACATGGCTTCCAATGAGTCCCCTATGGCATACGTCACACTTTGTATCATTTGAGTCCGTGGCTAATCTTACCTTTTATATTCAGAAGAAGGAACCTGGGTGATGTTGAAAGCTAATGTACTACAGTTTCTGTCATTAGAGTCTGTGGCTGAAGAAGAAGCTTATAAAGACTCATACCCGGATGTTACTTATGTCCAATATAATTTTGCCAGTACTGCAAAAAAAAGTCTTGCATCGTTCCACGGTGTGTGTGTACATCAGTGTGCTCTGGGGGCATATTGATCAAAAAGTAACGCAGCGCAGTGCAGTAAGTCACCTTGCAGCGCTGTGTTACAGGGAAAGGGCAGGAATGTGCCATATTCATCACAAAACAGCACATTCCAGCATTTTCCCAGAGCTTTCGCACAATGGGCTGCCTAGCGCTGCCTGGCCTGCCTAGCGCCAATTCAGGATTATGCAGGATTAACTGCGTTGCATGCAGGATTATTTTTGTGCAGGAAGGGGCATCTGCACAAAAACATTCCCCTGAGGCAATTTCCTCTATCTACGTGTACTGCAAAACGCAGCACACATAGAAAGAGGAAGTAACGAGGAGATATAAAGATATTTGTACTCGTTATGCCTTCCCTGGGAAGGCATATCATTTTGGCGCATTTCCAGGTCTACCATTAATGGTAAATCTGGGAATGCGTCAAAATCCAACGGTGTTGCATGGGAACACGAACGCAACACCCATGGAAGGCCTGCCAGGGGCAGAGTAACGCAACACGGAGATTTGCGCTGAATTACTTTACTCTTACTTTATGAAGCCACTCAGGGCCACGCAAAGTGACCTTGCGTGGCTCGATAAATCGAATGTTAGGGTGGCGTTGTGAATGCACCACGTTGCGTAGTGCAAAAGCGACGCAAACACCTACATAAATATGGGCCCAAGTATTTGTTTGGGTCTCAATGCTCCTGCACTGAATCATCAAAAAAGTGTTCCCTGGCTGGATATATACGCATTTACGTCGTTCAAGGTTGAGTGGTTGAGCAGAAGGGGCCCTACCGCTCTTGGTGATACATGCCTACATTGTATGGGGAACGTTACTCGATTAATAGGTTTTTGTGTCACTTTACCATGCACAATCACCAGCATTAAATTGCCACCGGAGTCCATTAGTATCAGAACAACCTCACCATACCTTTGCTTCTCAGCTCCCAACCAACACCCAATTGTTTGACTATAAAGAAAGGACATGAAGATTTTGGCGCCTGATGATACAGAGCAGCACAAACGCCAGCACCGGAAGACTTGGGTTGGGTTGACAGGCGGGAGGACGAGGGCATGGAAATCAATCAGAGTTTGAGGTGCCAAAGGGCCTGGAAGACCAGAGGACTAGCTTCCTAAGAAACACATTCACCCAGATGTCCCACAAAAGAACCATAACTACAGGTAATGTATTGTGACAAGCAATATGACTGAACCAGCACACTACAAGAAGGAATATACCCAAGAGCTGATTGACCTTTTGACCCAGCTGGTTATTCATCCACTAATTGATCAATGTCTAAATTGTGAAATGTCTAATGTTTACTTTGTGCCAGTGGTTGGAGGTGGTTGGTGCCAGCACTAATTTTTGGTGACCTGGACTGAATTTTGATAATCAGACTTTGACGTAGAGCAAAAGAGAGAAAAACAGAAAAGGGAGAAAGAAGAAAGAAGGAAAAGATATGAAAACAGTGACAAATGGAAAAAGAAAGGATGAAAAAGAACCTTTAAGAGTGAGGCAAAGAGACAAGATGTGTATGGTGGTGGAGGAAGGATACACAAGGGTGAATCTAGGCACCCTTGGTTTTCAGCAGCCCTGGGATTTGGTAGCACCTGTGGCAGGCTCCTAAGAAAATCCTTGGGCCCCTGCATTTTAAAACAAATAACTAAATATTCAAGGTGTCCCTCCTGAAGTGATAGACTCCAAAGACAGACTTCCCTATTTCTCAGGCAGATAATTTTACTAAACAAAAATCTCAGGGACGTATATTGACTCAGAGGCAGGAACGTGGGTGCGGGATAGACATGAGAACATGTGTTAAGGAGCAGGACATAACCAAGGAACAAGGAGTCTTAGGAATAAGCAGGGCTTTAATTTGTGCAGGTGATTGCAGGTGGTGGGCATAGGTGCTCATTTTGGGAGGTCGAGACATATTTTTCATGATCAGACTTTGAGACAGAGAAAGAGAGAGAAGAGCATAAAAGGGAAAACGAAGGAGGAAGAGAAGGGTTGGCAAACAGGGACAACAGGAGAAAGCAGAGAAGAAAGGGAAGCTTCAAGAGAGAGATAAACAGGCAGGAAGCGAAGGATGGTGGAAGAAAGATGCATGAGGTGAAATGAAGACTAGTCAGCCTTGGTATTCAGCAAACCTGGCGTTGTGCAGCAGTAGCAGAATGCTCCCACGAAAAGCTTTATGTTACTGCACTTATTATTATTATTTCTGGGACTGGGACTAGAGATCCCCAGAAATACAGAAACATGGCAGTTCTGGCAAAGGGGACACAAGGACAGGGAGATTCTGTTCAGAGTGACACTTTGCTACTTTCAAATTTTTTTTGAGAACTGAGTCGTTTTGTAAGTAAATACTTGGGGCCTTATTTATGAGGCCCTTATGCTGCAGTTGCGGCTCTTTTTGTGACACTGTGCCAGCGTAAAAAATGCGCCACACTGCGCAAATTTACAAAGTGACGTATCTAGGCAGATGCGTCACTTTGTAAACCCCTTCGCTACATTATACCTGCGTCAGGTATAATGTATGCAGGGTGGGCGTTCCGGCGCAGAAAAGGCTTGTAGAGTGTCGCAGTGAAATCTCTGAGATTTCACTGCGACACTTCTACGGCCTCACTGCGTCAAATCCTTACGCCTGCTTAAAGCAGGCATAAGGGGTGGCGCACGACTTTTCACATGGAGCTTGCCCCATGTGAAATGATACATTGCTGGAGTTGCGTCTGTTTCCAGACACTCTCCAGCAATGCACCATTTTTGCGCCAACAGATACGCCAGGATTCCTGATAAATCTGTCAATCCTTGCGACATGGAGCGCCATACAGTAAATACGGCGCATCCATGGTGTTGCATGGAAGGCACACTGAAAAGTGTTGCATCGGAGTTTTACTGCAGCGATGCGACAATTTTTATAAATGAGGCCCTTTAATTTTCAGTTCTGGTATTGCAATCCAATTTTACCTCATATCCTTGGGTAATTCGGATGCGTAAGAGTTAAGGCTTCCTCCGGTTATGACTGAGTGTCATGGACGGTGTGCGTTAACATCTGAGGACAATGGAGATTGGCCGTGCCAGTTTATAGAAGCTCCATTGCTTTATTTACATTACTTAGCTGCCTCGGCCACTCACCAAGACGGCGTTCACCCAAGGGTATGAGAGCTTATTCTGTCGACGATAACTTATGAGCTGCTGGTTGATTTAATATCATCCTTCGTCGTGACGAGTCTCTGGGAGCTGAAAGAACATCTGTTGAAAGAGATATTTCATATAGGGAATTGCTGCCTGATCGCACACAGGTATAAAATTGATGGGACTGTAGCCATTACGTGAGAGCCGAGCAATTGTAATAATAATCACAGAACAGTACACTAAGTGCAGACATAAAGCCATTACCCTTGTACTGTAATTTGTTTGAATGTGTCTGCCCACTGAGAGAAATCCATTTGCTTTGCAAAAAGTCTCAAAATTCATAACATTGATTCCTTTATCTACATAAGCCTTTTCTGCTTTAATGCTTTTGTTAAAGCCACCCCCATCCCATTCACTCCCTGAATGCAATGTGATGTAACACCTTTAATGAAAATGATGTATTTCACAATATCAAGTTACAAAGTAATATCCTGCCATAATATCATATCCAGAATATCCACTATCACAATATTGTGAAGGTAAGTATATCCAGGTAAGTATAGATTTATATTATATTGGGTTTGACTGAAGGAATTGGAATGTTTGTAAGTATTCTATGTTCTTTATAAAGAGCTGACATTCTGAGATGTGTCAGTTGACTGTTGACTGGCTTGGGATAACTATGCTTGTGTTGTGGGTGCTGTAGTGTCAAAATACATTTTATGCCCTTTAACTTAACTTGGAGACTTGTGACTTCACTACAGAAACTGATGGCGAGGATGCCAGTCAGAAGGCCTACAACCATTTGAGGTAGTCTTGAATCGAGAATCCCACTTTGCCATGACGAAGATGACATATTGTGACACCATAGGATAAGCCCTGTTATTGAAGTGGAGGGCGCCTGTGGAAAGAGTCTGAAAAGGATGATTTTTCTTTTCAAGGACAGCGGTGCAAATAGTTTTTTACAATTGCGGAAGTACTATCCTCATTTTAAAACTCAGGGTATGCCCCGCTCAGCATGCGCTACTCTTTCCAAATATTCTGTGTGAGTGTAGCAGCTTTAGAGCTTACCGTTCCAAGGCTGGTTTGAAGCGTCCATCCACTGTGAGGCAGTGCATAGGAAGACGTGCATTACATCATATGCGCACGCTATGTGTTGAAATATCAATGTGAGCGCCATCTTTGATTGGGTTTCTCAACGGTGATACACACACCTCATTACAGCTTGAAGTGTGACAAGATACACGTCGGTTGGTAAAGGTGGAGCATGCATCTTCTGGAAATCGGCGATACGCACACCCTTAAGGATTATAAGAACGATAGATGATACTGTTGTGTTATGTGCTCATTGATGAGAACCTACTCTCCTGATCGTTGGTGATGCACACAGATTTATTGATAAATATTTTAATTTAGTTTTATGGTCTATTAAGTGCAATATAGAGTGGCCAGTCATCACTCTATTTAAGTAAGATAAATTGTCTATAGACATTTACTGTCGTTATGGAGAGGCATAGCACCATCATCACACCTCTTGTATTTTTGTGACAGTCTGGTCCACCGCCCATAGAGTGGGAAAACCGGATAGGGATGTTTGAAAATTACATTGAGGCACAGGATGGTCAGATTTGTGGTTCTTCCAGAAAAGAAAAATTATTATTGAATACACTAGATAAAGAAGGACAACATGTACTTAAATACTTACCTGTTGCTTTGGAACCCAATGGTCAACCTATTCAGGATGAGTATAGTGAAGCAAAGAATAAGCTTCAAATTAGATTTGCTAAAAAAGTAAATCTGGTAATGGCCAGATATACATTTTACACTCATCCACAGAATGATACTGAATCAGTTGATGAATTTGTTTCTAGACTTAGAGAGTTATCGATGAAGTGCAAGTTTGATGCTATGACTGATGAACTGGTTCATGACCAGTTAATTGTTCAATGCAAAAGAAAATGCAGGAATGACTTTGGGCGGCAGAGAACTACACTCTTAAAGATGCTATCAACATAGACAAGTTGTGGAACAATGAGAGTTTTGCATGAAGGAAATGGAAAAAAAGATAAATATGGTAACAATATCTCAAGTGTTGTCAAAATCAGTTCAGATGTGTCTGCTGTGTTAAAATCCAGCAATAGATCATCCAAGAACAGAGAGTATGCTAAACCTTGTCATCTATGTGGTAGTAAGTTTCATAATTCAGATTCCAAAATGTATTGCAATTAACAGAGACTGCAGGACGTACGGTCGCAGGAGTCACTTTGCGAATATGTGCAAAGAAGGAAGCAGAACCAGAGTAGCAGCGGTGAATGATGCACATCTCACAGGGTTACCCCTTGATAGAGATTTGAGTGCTCGTAATGGTCAACAGGAGAAAGGAAGGAAGTGTAGACCAAAAGCTAAATTTGTGGTTAATGATAAAGTAGTGGAACTTATCGTGGATTTATGTTCCATGTACACAATTGTTATGCAGGTTATGTATGAAGAGCATTAGCCAAATATCATGTTATTACCTAAGGACATTAATCCTGGTGGGTGTCAAGGGGAGACTATTGAGCTGGTTGAGTTTATGCAATCTACCATCAAGTTTGAAGAGAAAGAAATCAAAAGTAAAGTGTATGCAGCCAAAGATGGTCCACCTATTTTAGGATCGATACATCAATATGACCTCAAGATCATCATAAACTAGAGAGTGCCAAATCACATGATGGTAGTTAAAGATATTTCATTATCTGACATTTTAAAAGTAGCACATCCAGTTTTTAAAGAAAGTCTTGGGTATTTGAGGAGTTATGTTTATAAGATTTTATTACAACCAAATGCTATACTAGTTGAACATAAAGTGAGGAGGATTCCATTAATAGTTCGGGCTGCAGTGAAAGAGATGCTACATGAAATTATTTTGAATGGGGTGATCAAACCTATTGAGATCCAGTTGGATTTCGCTAGTGGTCATTAATGAAAAATCAGATAGCCGTTTCAGATTTTGTGTTGATCCTAAACCTCGGAATGACAATATTGTTGTGGATACCTATCCATTACTGAACATAAATGAGTTGATATTGATGTTGGGGTGGTAGGTATTTTTCAAAACTGGATTTGAGGAATGCTTATCATGAAATCAAACTACATGATGAGTTCAAATATTTGACAGCTTTGATTACTGTGGAGGTAACTTTTCAATTTACATGTATGCCGTTTGGCCGGGACCAGTGTTTTTCAAAGGATGATGACTGAGGTTTTTAAAGGGATGAATAACATCCAGTATTTTCAGGATGACATTTTGGTTTTTTGAGAGATGGTTGAAGAGCATAATCTGGTACTTAGACAAGCTTTACACAGATTGATTTAGGCAGGACTTACTCTTAGACAGGATAAATGCAAGTTTTACAGTAGAACAAGTAAAGTATTCAAGCTATACTATAGCAGCAGAAGGAGTTAAACCTAAAGAAAACTTGTTAAATGCCATTGAGCTAGCACCCTCACCCTCTGATAAAGGTCAATTGTGGTTCTTCATGGATCTAATAGAATATTATTCTAAATTTGTTGAGAAATTTTCTGAAAAGATAGAATGTATAAAGGCTTTACTGAGAAAAGGATGTCATTTTGAGTGGGGTATTGAACAACAAAAATGTTTCAAGAGCATCAAGAATGAAATTTGCAATGCCGGTATTTTGGCACCATTTGATACCAAATTAAAATCTGTGCTTACAGTTGACGCTACTGCCATGGGCATTGTTGCAGTTCTTTCGCAATTTCATGAGAAAAAAGAAGGGTTGTGGGCTTTGCCTTATGGACATTGACCAGCTCTGAACAGAATTACTCGGTCATAGAGCATGAGCACTGGCAGCCGCATGAGGTGCAGAATATTTCAGAACCTATTTGTGAGGGACAACATTTTTGCTATGCACAGACCATAACGTTTTTTACTTCCTGGTGCTGCAGGCAAAGGTTCAATTGATTGGTGTATGGTGGATGATCCTGCCGTCATGGCATGGTAAAGTGAAGGTGCAGTAGCATCGGAGCAGGATGCCATAACGTGGGGTGCCAGTACTATCACTGTTGAGGAGTGGATGAAGGAGATGGAAGTGGATTCAACCTTGAAGGAAGTGAAGCGTCTCCTTCCATTAGGTAATAGGAGAGAGAGTCATGTTTCGTCTTCAGTAAGGCCTTACTTCAAGGTTTGACATGAAATGACAGTGAGTGGTGAAATGTTAGTGATGGGACGTAAAAAATGTGTTCCATCTGTAGGATTACACTCAAAGATAATTGAATTGGTCATTTAGTGCAGTCTTGTACAAAGAAAAGACTTAACTTGGAGTTGTGGTGGCCACGTATGATGGACAAAGTCAATTTGTGGGTAGAGAGTTTTAGAGTGCACCAAGAAGGGGAGAAGAGATTGAGAGTGGGAATACAATCTGAGATGAGTCATATTAGTGATCCAGGTAGGCCGTGGCATACCTTGTGCATGGATTTTATAGAGCCCTTGAATGAACTTAAGTGTGACTTGAAATTTGCACTGGTGTTGGTGATTATTCATACAAAGTGTCTAATTGTGAAATTTGTGAGGGACATCACATCTAAGTCAACTATTAGACTATTAAAGAAATTTATATCGAAGAAGGTGTTCCTTACGTGATTATAAATTGTAATGGTACACAGTTGACGTCCAGCGAGATGTAGACTTTTCTAGGGTCTTGTGGAGTTAAACACAATGGCACTTCTCTATATAATCCACAAGCCAATGGAACTGTAGAGAGACCTAATAGGTTTAGGAACTATTCAAATGGCTGTATCACATGACCAAGATGTAGAGAGATTGGTCTCAGACATGGTGTGGCCATATCGTGCTACATACAGAGCATGATGTTACCCAGAAATCTCCCTTTGAGATGATGCAAGGCAGGTGCCCTGGAATTAATTTGGTTCCAGCTTGGATGAGTGAGTGAGTGTTGCATGATGGAAGAAGAGAAAGGTCTGATATAGAAGGTCAAGGCCGTTTCAGTGTAGGTGATTGGTTTAAGATTAAATCTGGACGGGTTAAGAGTGGTCTAACTAAGGTCAGAGGTCCTTTCAAAGTTAAAAAAACTCATTAATATTCTGTTGTTCTTGAGAATGTTGTAATAAGGAATCACAGAAGGGCAGCATTGTATCAAAGTGGTGATTGGAATGTGAGAAATGAGAAGTGTCGTGGTTTCATGTTAATGTATAATGATGAGTTGGGTTACTTAGCACGCAGGTCTAAAAACTCTGCGTCCATGGCTGGGGGAGATTCCGGAAGCTTAAGTGTTCAGAATAAAATCCTGTTTTATTAAGAAGTATTAGGAATCGTAAACCACCAGTATGTTTATGTGACTATGTGAGTTAGAAGTGAATTTGATTGTACTAAATAAAGTCTTCGTTTTTATATAAATGTTTGTTCCAACATTATTGCCAAAAAACATTGCATCATTTGTGTAAACAAGGGAAGAGGATATGCTATATTGGGTTTGACTGAAGGAGTTGGAATGTTTGTAAGTATTCTATGTTCTTTATGAAGAGCTGGCATTCTGAGATGTGTCGGTTGACTGCTGGCTGGCTTGGGGTGACTACGCTCGTGTTGTAGCATCATACAAATCTTTTATGTTGTTGAACTTAACTTGGAGACTTGTGACTTCGCAATGATTTACTATTCTTAACTCCACATTTATGTACCTTGAGTATATACACTTCTGCACTTTTACAAAATATCTAGATGTGAATTTGAGAATAGTAAATATAAACATACCTATCTCTATATATATCTCTTCTATATATATATATATTCACTGAAAAAACCATAGGTTTCAGATATGTTATAGTTACAAATTAGCATTTAAAAAACCTTTGAAATTCACTGAAAAAAACCATAGGTTTTAGGGACAGTTATAGTTAGTTGGACATTTCACTCGTACAAAACCCGTGAAATTCCCCCGTTATAGTTAGTTCAGCTAACTAAGTGGTCGCTCCCCCACCACACAGCTCCGCCTGTGTTGGCCGCCCGCTGCTTCTGCAGGTGAGATCGCCCTTCCGCTTGTGGCCCCGGTGCCTGTATCTCTGTCTGTTTTTTCCTTTCTGTGCCCCTCGCTGCCCCATTTGCGTTGTGCCTGTATTTCTGTCTGTTTTCTCCCCCCATTTTCCTTTCTGTGCCCCTCGCTGCCCCATTTGCGTTGTGCCTGTATTTCTGTCTGTTCTCTCCCCCCATTTTCCTTTCTGTGCCCCTCGCTGCCCCATTTGCGTTGTGCCTGTATTTCTGTCTGTTTTCTCCCCCCATTTTCCTTTCTGTACCCCTCGCTGCCCCATCTGCGTTGTGCCCGTATCTCTGTCTGTTTTCTCCCCCATTTTCCTTTCTGTGCCCCTCGCTGCCCCATTTGCGTTGTGCCCGTATTTCTGTCTGTTTTCTCCCCCATTTTCCTCTCTGTGCCCCTCGCTGCCCCATTTGCGTTGTGCCTGTATTTCTGTCTGTTTTCTCCCCAATTTTCCTTTCTGTGCCCCTCGCTGCCCCATTTGCGTTGTGCCTGTATTTCTGTCTGTTTTCTCCCCCATTTTCCTTTCTGTACCTCCTCGCTGCCCCATCTGCGTTGTGCCCGTATTTCTGTCTGTTTTCTCCCCCATTTTCCTTTCTGTGCCCCTCGCTGCCCCATTTGCGTTGTGCCCGTATTTCTGTCTGTTTTCTCCCCCATTTTCCTTTCTGTGCCCCTCGCTGCCCCATTTGCGTTGTGCCTGTATTTCTGTCTGTTTTCTCCCCCATTTTCCTTTCTGTACCCCTCGCTGCCCCATCTGCGTTGTGCCCGTATTTCTGTCTGTTTTCTCCCCCATTTTCCTTTCTGTGCCCCTCGCTGCCCCATTTGCGTTGTGCCCGTATTTCTGTCTGTTTTCTCCCCCATTTTCCTTTCTGTGCCCCTCGCTGCCCCATTTGCGTTGTGCCTGTATTTCTGTCTGTTTTCTCCCCCATTTTCCTTTCTGTACCCCTCGCTGCCCCATCTGCGTTGTGCCCGTATTTCTGTCTGTTTTCTCCCCCATTTTCCTTTCTGTGCCCCTCGCTGCCCCATTTGCGTTGTGCCTGTATTTCTGTCTGTTTTCTCCCCCATTTTCCTTTCTGTACCCCTCGCTGCCCCATCTGCGTTGTGCCCGTATTTTTGTCTGTTTTCTCTCCCTTTTACTTTTGTGCCCCCGCTGCCTCTAGCCATTCCCGCCGCTGCGTCCCTGCGGCCCCACCCCTGACTGCCCATTTGCTGCCCCTGCCTCCCGCCTCCCAGCTGCTCCTCCCTCCCACCTCCCCATAAATGGCGGCCGCTGGCGCGCCGAAGGCGCGCCTAAGGCAAGCCCGTCTGCGCCCGTCCGCGACTGGACCGCGCCCAGCGCCAGAACCCCTGGATCCCACCGATGCAACACTACTCGACGGACCTACGACGCCGCCACCCTCACCGCACTCAATGCCGGCCGGAACCCTGCCTGCTACCGAGCCTCACCGAGACGCACCCACGGACCCTTCACCTGCCAAACCTGCCGATTCACCTGCCCCCGGACGTGCACCACCTCCGCCAAGACGTGCACCAGCAGCAACCACCTGAAATGCATCCTGTTGAACACCCGCTCCGTCCACAGGCACGCCGTGGAACTCTGGGACCTGCTCGACGCAACAGCACCGGACGTCGCCTTCCTCACCGAAACCTGGATGAACGCCTCCTCAGCGCCCGACATCGCCATAGCCATCCCGGACGGATACAAGATCACCCGGAGGGACCGCGTCAACCAGACGGGAGGAGGCATCGCCATCGTACACAAGAACACCATCCGCATCTCGACTAACTCCGACGAGACCTTCACCGCCGCCGAACACCTACACTTCCAGATACACAATGACCCCAAGACCACCCTCCGAGGCACCCTCATCTACAGACCCCCGGGACCACGCACACTATTCAGCGAAGACATCGCAGACTTCATCAGCCCGCACGCCATGCCCTCCGCCGACTACATCCTCCTAGGGGACCTCAACTTCCACCTGGAGAACAACAACGACAGAAACACCACCGCCCTGCTGGACAACCTCGCCAACCTCGGACTCAAGCAACTGGTGAACACGCCCACCCACTACGCCGGCCACACGCTTGACCCCATCTTCTCTTCCAGCAAGCACATCTCCTTCAGCCACACCACCGGACTCCACTGGACCGACCACAGCTGCGTCCACTTCAGCTTCAGAAAGACTGCGACCCACCACCACCCGCAACAGGCTCCCGCCGGAGCTGGAGCAAGATCACCGCCGAGCAGCTCACCGCCTCCCTCAGCCAGAACACACCCACCAACACAACGGACCCAAACGAAGCAGCCAGCAACCTCGCCAAGTGGCTGACCGCCTGCGCCGACGACCTCGCACCACTAAAAAACCCTCCCAGCAGACCCGGAAGCAAGAAAACCCCTTGGTTCACCAACGAACTCAAGGAATCCAAGAAGAACTGCCGCACTCTCGAGAAAACCTGGCGACTCGACCAGACCACAGACAACAGGACCGCCCTCAAGCACGCCACCCGCAAACACCACCAGCTGATCCGTGCCACCAAGAAGTCGGCACTCAAAGAACGACTGGACAACAACGCCCACGACAGCAAGGAACTTTTCAGCATCGTCAAAGAGTTCTCCAACCCCAGCGCCGGAAACAACGACATCACCCCTCGCAAGACCTCTGCAACTCACTCGCCGCGTTCTTCCACCGCAAGATCACCGACATACATAACAGCTTCGACGCACAAACCACGCACCCTACCGCCGAACCAACGCCCGCCACCACCACCCTCTGCAACTGGACCCCGATCAGCACCGAAGACACCACCCGCACGATGAACTCCATCCACTCCGGATCACCTACCGACCCCTGCCCACACCACGTCTTCAACAAAGCCGACGCCACCATCGCACCCCATCTCCGGGACATCATCAACTCCTCCTTCCACACCGCCACCTTCCCGGAGAGCTGGAAGCACGCCGAGCTTACCGCCCTCCTGAAGAAACCAACGGCGGACCCCACCGACCTCAAGAACTACCGTCCCATCTCGCTCCTTCCGTTTCCGGCCAAAGTCATCGAGAAGACCGTCAACAGACAGCTTGCCGCCTTCCTCGAGACGAATGGATCCTCGACCCTCGCAGTCCGGGTTTCGGGCCAACCACAGCACCGAGACCGCCCTTATCGCAGCCACCGACGACATCAGAACCCTAACCGACAACGGGGAAACAGCAGCCCTCATCCTCTTGGACCTCTCCGCGGCGTTCGACACCGTCTGCCACCGCACCCTAGTGAAGCGCCTCAGCAACATCGGAATCCGAGAGAAAGCACTGGAATGGATCATCTCGTTCCTCGCCGGAAGAACCCAGAGAGTCCGCCTCCCCCGTTCAGATCCAAGGCCACCGAAGTCATCTGCGGCGTTCCACAAGGATCTTCACTCAGTCCAACCCTCTTCAACGTCTACATGAGCCCCCTCGCAGCCATCGCACGCCAACACAACCTCAACATCATCTCCTACGCCGACGACACCCAGCTGATCCTCTCCCTCACCAACGACCCCACCACCGCCAGAGCCAACCTACACGACGGGATGAGAGACGTCGCCGACTGGATGAGGAACAGCCGCCTTAAACTGAACTCAGACAAGACGGAAGTCCTCATCCTGGGCTCATCACCCTCCGCCTGGGACGACTCTTGTTGGCCCCCGGCCCTGGGCACCGCGCCCAAGCCAACGGTCCACGCACGTAACCTGGGCTTCATCCTGGACTCCTCCCTGTCGATGACCAGACAAGTCAACGCCGTCCTCATCTTCGTGCTTCAACACTCCTGCGCATGCTCCGCAAGATCTTCAGATGGATCCCCACTGAAACCAGGAAAATCGTCACCCAGGCACTCGTCACCAGCCGACTGGACTATGGGAACACCCTCTACGCCGGAACCACAGCCAAACTTCAAAAAGACTCCAGCGCATCCAGAACGCCTCCGCACGACTCATCCTGGACATCCCCCGACACAGCCACATCACCGGACACCTGAAAGACCTGCACTGGCTCCCCGTCAGCAAGAGAATCACGTTCAGACTCCTCACCCACGCACACAAGGCCCTCCACGACCTGGGCCCAAAGTACCTCAACGACCGCATGACCTTCTACACGCCCACCCGCCAGCTACGATCAACCAGCCACGCCCTCGCCACCGTACCACGCATCCGCAGAGCCACCGCCGGAGGAAGATCCTTCTCCTACCTGGCAGCCAAGACCTGGAACTCCCTCCCCACTCACCTTCGGCGAACCCAGGACCATCTCTCCTTCAGGAAACAGCTCAAGACCTGGCTGTTCGAGCAGTAACTTACCCCCTCCCCCAGCGCCTTGAGACCCTCCCGGGTGAGTAGCGCGCTCTATAAATGCCGTGATTGATTGATTGATAGTTAAATGCAATTAGTTACTTTATGGATTACTTTTCTAACCACAGGACTGGATCCTAGATTCAGTCCTGGTACATCTCCTGTAAACAGTTGAGTAAAAGCGTTTTGGTTACAGTCGTGATTTTTAAGGAATATTATTGTATTTTAAAAGTTGACACAGAAACTTTTTCTCATAGAATCACCAATGTTATCCTATGGAAGGAAATTCACTTAGCAGGTAAAAACTGTTATCGTTACTTTTTCTTACTCAGTGTTGGATCCTGGATCCAGCACTGGTGCATCTCCTGTAAACAGTTGAAAGAATGCGTTTAAGTCATACAGGCGATTTTTAAGGAATATTTGTAGTTTGTGAAAATCGACACTTTGAAACTTTTCTGCTGAAAACCAGACAATGGATTCCTATGGAAGAAAATATAAGTTACTGGTAAGTACGGTTAAAATTACTTTTCAGGACCAGTACTGGGCTGAAAGATGCAGCACTGAGGTCTCTCCTGATAACAGGTGAGTAAATCGAAATTCGTATTTCGGCTGATTTTAGAGGAATATTTGTATGTTTCAAAAATCAACACTTAGAAACTTTTTCAGCAAAAAGCAGGCAATGATATCCTATGGAAGGAAATTCAAGTTACTGGTAAGTACGGTTAAAATTACTTTTGAGGATCAGTACTGGGCTGAAAGATGCAGCACTGAGGTCTCTCCTGATAACAGGTGAGTAAATCGGAATTCGTATTTCGGCTGATTTTAGAGGAATATTTTAAAGTTCCAAAACTCCACACTTAGAAGAATTTCCAAGTGAAACCAGTCAATGTTAGCCTATGGAAGGAAATTCAAGTTACTGGTAAGTACGGTTAAAATTACTTTTCAGGACCAGTACTGGGCTGAAAGATACAGCACTGAGGTCTCTCCTTATAACAGGTGAGTAAATCGGAATTCGTATTTCGGCTGATTTTAGAGGAATATTTGTATGTTTCAAAAATCAACAGAAACTTTTTCAGCAAAAAGCAGGCAATTATATACTATGGAAGGAAATTCAAGTTACTGGTAAGTACGGTTAAAATTACTTTTGAGGATCAGTACTGGGCTGAAAGATGCAGCACTGAGGTCTCTCCTGATAACAGGTGAGTAAATCGGAATTCGTATTTCGGCTGATTTTAGAGGAATATTTTAAAGTGCCAAAACTCCACACTTAGAAGAATTTCCAAGTGAAACCAGTCAATGTTAGCCTATGGAAGGAAATTCAAGTTACTGGTAAGTACGGTTAAAATTACTTTTCAGGACCAGTACTGGGCTGAAAGATACAGCACTGAGGTCTCTCCTGATAACAGGTGAGTAAATCGGAATTCGTATTTCGGCTGATTTTAGAGGAATATTTTAAAGTTCCAAAACTCCACACTTAGAAGAATTTCCAAGTGTAACCAGTCAATGTTAGCCTATGGAAGGAAATTCAAGTTACTGGTAAGTACGGTTAAAATTACTTTTCAGGATTAGTACTGGGCTGAAAGATGCAGCACTGAGGTCTCTCCTGATAACAGGTGAGTAAATCAGAATTCGTATTTCGGCTGATTTTAGAGGAATATTTGCACAATGGTGAAGGGAGGGGCGGGGCATGAGGTGACATCTGTGCAAACGCGCCCCGTGGCGCGTTTTAAGTAGGGGGATTAAGTCCCCTTGAATCATGAGGGTCCCTACGGGCCAACTAGCCCACCAGGAACCTCCAGTATGCGCCCAAGGGCTGCGTTGCAGAGACGTGTAGAGAGGCCACACCTTTTACAACACTCTGCAACGCAGCTCCGTGGCGCTCACTGGACGTACCTGGTGGGCTAGTTGGCCCTCAGGGACCCTCAGGATTGAAGGGGATTTAATTCCCCATCTTAAAACGCGCCACGGGGCCTGTTTGCACACATGTCACCTGAAGCCCCGCCCCTCCCTTCACCACTGTGCAAACACGCCCCGTGGCGCGTTTTAAGTTGGGGGATTAAGTCCCCTTGAATCCTGAGGGTCCCCGGAGTCCAACTAGCCCACCATATACCTCCAAAAAGCGCCACAGAGCTGCGTTGCAGAGAGGTGTAAAGGGCGTGGCCTCTGTACACCTCTCTGCAAGGCAGCCCCCTTGCGCATACTGGAGGTTCCTGGTGGGCTAGTTGGCCCCCAGGGACCCCCAGTATTCAAGGGGATCGTTCCCCCTCTGCAAACGCGCCAGGGCGTGTTTGCAGAGTGGTGAAGGAAGGGGCGGGGCCTGCGGGCCCGATCGTTTTTTTTTTGTCCCTGAAGGGGGCTGTGTGGCCCCCTTCCTTTTTCATGTTTTTGGGCCCTGGGGACCCCATCCCCCAGGGCCTTACCCTTTTTGTAATTAAAATTTAAAAACAAAAACGGGAAGGGGGCCGCGTGGCCCCCTTCCCTGGGCCTGTATTGGCCCCGGGGACCCCATCCCCCGGGCATGGCCTTTTTATTTTTATTTGGAGGGGGCTGCGTGGCCCCCCTCCTCCAGGCCATTTAAGGCCCGGGGACCCCATCCCCCGGGCCGGCCTTTCCATTTTTTTTTTTTTTTTTTTTTGGAGGGGCTGCGTGGCCCCTCCCGGGCACTACTGCCCCGGGGACCCCATCCCCCGGGGCTGGTCCTCTCCGTTGGGGACTGTGGGAGTCCCCAATCCCCACAGTCCCGCCGGCTCCCGCGTCCCTTGGGAGCCGGCATTGCTTTACACATGGGGAGCAGCTAACATGCTGCTCCCCATGTGGAAAGCAATCGGCTTTGGATATTGGAAGAGAGAGCAGGTTTCCTGCTCTCTTCCAATATCCAAAGCAAGTTTGTAATGGCAGGACGGGGCCGCGAGGCTCCCGTCCTGCCATAGCAAACTACAGTGTCCCGGGGGTAGGCACCCGGGACACTGCAGGAGCCGGCCTCTGGGGGTGGCGGTCGCCAGGGCCATCAAGGGCTCCAGGAGGGGCCGCGCGGCCCCTCCCTTAATTGCACAGCCCCGGGGAGGTGGTGGTCCTCGGGGCTATGGGGTCCGTAATGGACCCCCACATTTATTTTGTAAGTGCCCCGGGGAGGTGGTGGTCCTCGGGCGTGTGGGGGCTGGAGCCCCCCACCTTATTTAACATAAAAAGAAGCCCCCGGGGGTGGCGGTCCCGGGGCTGCGGGAGGGCAGAAGAGCCCTCCCGCACCATTTTTATAAGCTCCGGGGGTGGCGGTCCTCAGGGCTTAGGGGCCCTTGAGGCCCCCACACATAAAATTAACCCCTCACCATGCCCCCGGGACTTGGGCCACCCGGGGGCAAAATGCAATCGGCTTTGGGACCTGAGCAAACCTAGGGGTCAGGGTGTTTCTACCCTGCCCCTTTGTGCGCTTTGCGCACTTGTTTCTGTCCCTCGGTTCTACCGAGGGACAAAATGCCTGCCAACATTTCCTGAATCGGAATGTTGACAGCCAGCTGACAGCCAATTAACATGCAGCTCGTGAAATTTTTTTTAAAATCGGCAGGATGCGCTCAAGGTGCGCGAATCCTGCCGAAAACAAAAAAAATCGAAGCGCGGTCTCCCGCGCTTCGATTGCATTTTGCCCCGGGTGGCCCAAGTCCCGGGGGCATGGTGGGGGTGGGTATATTGTTTGTATGGGGGCCTCAGAGGGCCCCAAGCCCCGGGGACCGCCACCCCCGGGCTTCTTTTTATTTAAATAAGGTGTGGGGGCTCCAGCCCCCACACGCCCCGGGGACCACCACCTCCCGGGGCACTTATAAAATAAATGTGGGGGTCCATTACGGACCCCCAGAGCCCCGGGGACCACCACCTCCCCGGGCAGTGCAATTTAAGGGAGGGGGCCGCGCGGCCCCCTCCTGGAGCCCTTGATGGCCCTGGGGACCGCCACCCCCAGGGCCGGCTCCTGCAGTGTCCCGGGTGCCTACCCCGGGACACTGTAGTTTGCTATGGCAGGACGGAGCCTCGCGGCTCCCGTCCTGCCATAGCAAACTGCTTTGGATATTGGAGAGAGAGCAGGGAAACCTGCTCTCTTCCAATATCCAAAGCCGATTGCTTTCCACATGGGGAGCTGCATCTTAGCAGCTCCCCATGTGGAAAGCAATGCCGGCTCCCAAGGGACGCTGGGAGCTGGCTGGGACTGTGGGGGATTGGGGACCCCCACAGTCTCCAACGTGAGGCCAGGCCCCGGGGATGGGGTCCCGGGGCCATAGTGGCCCGGGAGGGGGCCACGCAGCCCGCCTCCCCAAAGTTTAAAAAAAAACACAAAAAAAAAAAAAAGGAGTATGGCCGGCCCCGGGGATGGGGTCCCCGGGCCTAAATGGCCACAGGAGGGGGCCACGCAGCCCCCTCCAAAGAATAAAATGTAGAAATAGAGGCCATGCCCCGGGGGATGGGGTCCCCGGGGCCAATACAGGCCCAGGGAAGGGGCCACGCGGCCCCCTTCCCGTTTTTTTTACATTTTAATTTAAAAAGGGGTAAGGCCCTGGGGGATGGGGTCCCCAGGGCCCAAAACAGGAAAAAGGAAGGGGGCCACACAGCCTCCCTTCAGGGGACAAAAAAACAAAAAAACGATCGGTCCCGCAGGCCCCGCCCCTTCCTTCACCACTCTGCAAACGCGCCCTGGCGCGTTTGCAGAGGGGAACGAATTCCCTTGAATACTGGGGTCTTGGGCCAACTAGCCCACCAGGAACCTCCAGTATGCGCCAGAGGCTGCGTTGCAGAGAGGTGTACAGAGGCCACGCCCCTTTTACACCTCTCTGCAACGCAGCTCTGTGGCGCTTTTTGGATATACCTGTTGGGCTAGTTGGCCCCCAGGGACCCTCAGGATTCAAGGGAGTTAATCCCTCGACTAAAACGCGCCACGGGGCGCGTTAGCACAGTGGTGAAGGGAGGGCGCGGGCTTCAGGTGACATCTGTGCAAACGCGCCCGTGGCGCGTTTTAGTTGGGATTAAATCCCTTCAACCTGAGGGTCCCTGGAGGCCAACTAGCCCAACAGGTACATCCAGAAAGCGCTACAGAGCTGCGTTGCAGAGAGGTGTAAAAGGGTGTGGCCTCTCTACACGTCTCTGCAACGCAGCCCCTGGCGCATATTGGAGGTTCCTGGTGGGCTAGTTGGCCCCTAGGGACCCTCAGGATTCAAGGGGACTTAATCCCCCAACTTAAAACGCGCCACGGGGCGCGTTTGCACAGATGTCACCTCAGGCCCCGCCCCCTCCCTTCACCATTGTGCAAATATTCTTCTAAAATCATCCGAAATACAAATTCCTATTTACTCACCTGTTATAAGGAGAGACCTCAGTGCTGTATCTTTCAGTCCAGTACTGGTCCTGAAAAGTAATTTTAACCGTACTTACCAGTAACTTGAATTTCCTACCATAGGCTAACATTGACTGGTTTCACTTGGAAATTCTTCTAAGTGTGGAGTTTTGGAACTTTAAAATATTCCTCTAAAATCAGCCGAAATACGAATTCCGATTTACTCACCTGTTATCAGGAGAGACCTCAGTGCTGCATCTTTCAGCCCAGTACTGGTCCTGAAAAGTAATTTTAACCGTACTTACCTGTAACTTGAATTTCCTTCCATAGGCTAACATTGACTGGTTTCACTTGGAAATTCTTCTAAGTGTGGAGTTTTGGAACTTTAAATTATTCTTCTAAAATCAGCCGAAATACGAATTCCGATTTACTCACCTGTTATCAGGAGAGAACCCAGTGCTGCATCTTTAGCCCAGCACTGACCCTGAAAAGTAATTTTAACCGTAATTACCAGTAACTTATCTTTTCTTCCATAGGAATCCATTGTCTGGTTTTCAGCAGAAAAGTTTCAAAGTGTCGATTTTCACAAACTACAAATATTCCTTAAAAATCGCCTGTATGACTTAAACGCATTTTTTCAACTGTTTACAGGAGATGCACCAGTGCTGGATCCAGGATCCAACACTGAGTAAGAAAAAGTAACGATAACAGTTTTTACCTGCTAAGTGAATTTCCTTCCATAGGATAACATTGGTGATTCTATGAGGAAAAGTTTCAAAGTGTCAACTTTTAAAATACAATAATATTCCTTAAAAATCACGACTGTAACCAAAACGCTTTTACTCAACTGTTTACAGGAGATGTCCCAGGACTGAATCTAGGATCCAGTCCTGTGGTTAGAAAAGTAATCCATAAAGTAACTAATTGCATTTAACTAGAAATTCACATTGAGCTGAATGTTGCATTGTGTTTGAAAATGTGTTGCCCATTGCAACAACTGTAACTACTGTACTTAAAAGTCTATTGCCTATGTGCAAAGTATTTAAACTAAAGTAATTCATTCTGAGAAAGTATTTTTTGTAATGTAATGTATAATGTAATTACAATGTAATTTAAAAATAAAATATGTAAAAGAAATTGTTTCTAAAAATGTAGTAAATCAGTATGAAAAAAATTAATATAAAAATAATACATTTAAAAAATTTCATTTAAAAAACCTTTGAAATTCACTGAAAAAACCGTAGGTTTCAGGCACGTTATAGTTACAAATTAGCATTTAAAAACCTTTGAAATTCACTGAAAAACCATAGGTTTCAGACACGTTATAGTTAGAAATTAGCATTTAAAAACCTTTGAAATTCACTGAAAAAACCATAGGTTTTAGGGACAGTTATAGTTAGTTGGACATTGCACTCGTACAAAACCCGTGAAATTCCCCCGTTATAGTTAGTTCAGCTAACTATAACTCGCGCCCCGCAATGCACTGCTGATGACGTCACATATTATATCACTCATGACATTGTCAGTGACATCACTGATGACATCACTGATGACATCTCAAATGACATCACTGATTACATCATCCACGTGATAATCTGATGCAGCTCTTCACACCCTAATATAACCTTTGATACACCCAATCTAAATTACAGACTGCCATTCGCAAAACCATAGACACTCCAACACCAATAACTACATACCCACTCACTGATTCTTAGGACTACACACACACATCCACTCACTCACCCGTACAGTCACTCATACTTATGGTCACTCAGTACAGGACTATCATATGCACTCTTACTCCTATATAGACACTCAAACACCGCCACTCATCCATAGAGGTACTCACACACCTAGTCAGTCATGCAAATAATTAAACACACTGCCATTTACTCACCTATACAGTTATACACACACCAGCTCACTTAATCATACAAATACTAGCACATTGTTACGCTCTTATACAATCACTGATACAAGCACACACTCATCCATACAGCCACTATCACAATCACTCACTCTCGCTTATAGCTATTTATATACTCTAACACACATATATACTGCCTTTCACATATGTAGTTACTCACGCATGTACCACTGGGACATACATTCACTCACTAACACACTCTTACACACACTTACCCACCCATACAGTCTATCACAGATGCACTCTTTAAACCATCCACCCAGTGAATCACCCACTCACACATCTATGCACAGTCGCACACACCCCATCCACACAAACACTCAGGCACCCATACAGATACTCAGACAACAAATCAATAACTCTTATAGACACTCATGTAGCTATTCACAAACCCATGCAGCCACTTACACAGCAACAGACAGATACAGACATTCACCCAGTTTAGTCACTAACCCATGCATTCAGTAAGATACGTTTAATCACTCACTTATAGAATTAGTCACGCACCTACTAAATCATCCATACAGACACTTATACACCCACTCATTCTTCAATACGCCTTTCCCTATATATATTAAAAATATTTAAACTTTACAGAAACACACAGTCACTGGATGATGTCATCAGTGATGTCATTTGAGATGTCATCAGTGATGTCATCAGTGATGTCACTGACCATGTCATGAGTGATGTAATATGTGACGTCATCAGCAGTGCATTGCGGGGCGCGAGTTATAGTTAGCTGAACTAACTATAACGGGGGAATTTCACGGGTTTTGTACGAGTGCAATGTCCAACTAACTATAACTGTCCCTAAAACCTATGGTTTTTTCAGTGAATTTCAAAGGTTTTTTAAATGCTAATTTCTAACTATAACGTGTCTGAAACCTATGGTTTTTTCAGTGAATATATATATAGATATATATAGAGATATATATAGAGATTGTAGAGAGTATTGTGGATATCTCAGTAATGTGTTGTTTTATATGTTTGTAAAAAATACTGGTGGGGACCAGTAACTGGGATACTAAGCACCGGGCAAAAACTGTCACCCAAATTGTATTTGTATATATATATATATATATATATATATATATATATATAGAGAGAGAGAGAGAGAGAGAGAGAGAGAGATATGTATATACATATATGGGGCCCGGGGGCCCCATTCCCTGTGGTCGATATGTAAATGAAGAAGAGGGGGCACAGGGCCGGCCTCCCTCAGCCTTAAAAAGCCCTAGGGACCCCATTCCCCAGGGCCAAACTTAAGTCAATAGGGAGGGGCCTGGTGGCCCCCCTCCCGGAGCCAGTAAAGGCCCCAGAGACCCCGACCCCCAGGGCCGGCTCACAGATGTGATTCATTAGAAGGAGGTGACATCTCTTTCATGCCCCATCCCCCCATTTGCAATCAGTCACAAATGCTGTTTTGTGAGTGGGAAAGTCATTACCAAATCACAATGTTTCCATTGTACATTGCAACATGCGTCTTTGTGGTTACAAAGCCTTTTGATTTTGCAAATCACATGCTTTACTACCTCTAAAAGGCATAGTACATCGGGGCCTTGTTCAAACGGGGAACATTTGATAGAAACCCTGGTTATTGAGTACTACAAACACCAATAAATATTTGAATCTCATCTGGAATTACTACCTACATTGATATGCAAGTCTTTCAGATAACTTTGACCCCAATTTGTCCTTGGACAGACAAACTATTGTGTACCTTTTCATTGCGAAACAATTGTGGGCTTCAAAATTGATTATGGAAATGCCCTCCTGATTGGACCATCCTAGAAAAATCTCATAAACTTCAAAATGATCCAAAATTCTGCAGCATTAGAAGTAACTAACTTACCACACAGAGAGCTTGTAACCCTTAAAATGTTGTAGTCACTTACATTGACTGCTGGGAGAAACATGAGTCAAATGTGTATGGCTTCAAGTTAGATTCGCAAGAACATTTATATTCATGTTCCTGGTTATCTAAAAAACGATTCAAACTCTTTCCCTCAACAGGCATATTGTGTTTGGTGGGTAAATGACTCTGGAATTAACAAATTGTAAAAGCAGATTTTTTGTTTTTTAATATTTTTTAAGGCTGTTTGATCTCTGAGAGGGTTCAGGATATATGTTCACTTTGGTTGTTTATTTTTTGTATAAACAACCTTTGATGATAATAATATGAAGAGTAATAAGATGAGCAGTCGGGTGCTCCTTTGCGGTATATGCTAGAGCCTTATACAACTTTGTTCCCCATAACACCTACATGAAACTAGCTGTTTTGCGTTAATCAGGAAGAGGAAAAAAACTCTTATTTTCCAGTCCTCTCTATCCTGGGATTCTTTATTAGATCACCTGATGCCCTGTTAAGTTTTGTGTTTGGACTGCATAAGAATTCTAACGTTGATGAACCATGTTCTAAGCTGCTCAAGGACATGTTTCAAGTCAGAATATCAGGGGCGGAAGGAGGAGCGTCAACCCACTGGCTCAGAGCCAGCAGCTGAAAAATAAAACTATATTTTATCATCATTTTATTTTTCAGCTGCTGGCTCAGCCAGCGTGTGTAGGGAGGGGCGGGGCGGGCGCCATGGGAGGGGGAGGAGGACTGGTTGGTGCACTTCTAAGTGCGCATGTGTGTTTGGCCGGCCGTCTTGGGCCGGCCAAACACACATGCGCACTTAGGTTTCTCCAACCCAGCTGTATTGCACAGCCGGGTTGGAGAAACCGCACAGACTCCCTGTGCCTGAGCGGAGTGACAAACTAGCCCACTCAGGCCGATTGCACAGGGAGTCTGTGATGATGTCCCAGTGTCTGCTGGGACCAAGAAGCACAGGAAGACCGAGGCGGCCGTCAGCTTAATTATTAATAAACCTCACCCCCGCGCTCCCCCCGCACACGCTCCACCCACCCCACCCCTTTTTTTGTTTGTGGCGGGCACCACTGCAGAATATCAATAGCATAAATATTGTCTGAGATAATTTCATAGCCTAAGTATCCTTTACATAAATATTTCTCCATTTGGTGTTGATTTTCTTTTATTAACTGGAGTGTAATGATAGCTTTATAAATTATATTTAGAACACACTATTTTTGTCAGACTATATTTAGGCCTCAGTATCCTATATCGTATGCCGTGTGTCTCTTTGAAGGAAGTAGCCACTATTTCTTTTACAAATTTTCAGATGTTCAGTCTGTGATCCAGACACAAAGCCGTAGTTGTTCTGAGTTAGTAATGTTATCATTTAGTTTTTCTTGCCATTCGCTTTCATATAGAAACAAGACAGGGTGCTTAGGCGCACCTGTGGTTAACGTGCAACTACTTGTTGGATTCGGTTAATTCCCTTGAAATTGGAGCCCACGTGTTCTGCTTGTCTTCCTTTGACATTGCTCGCTTTGTGCTCTCATTAGCTCAGCTCATCTATAGCTTCCGGTGTGGATGTTCGTATGTGTGTTATGGAAGAAATCTCTATTGGTAACAAAGCATGCAATGAAGACAGACTAGGTTCTTCATTGTATCTGCTGGGCTTTTCAACAAGAATTTGATGGTGATCCTTCCTCAAGTTGTTCTGCATAAATTTCCCTGAAATTCCTCCATAAATTCGGGCGCATCCGCGCCTCCACAGATATTGATTCCCGTTGCTACAAAGAACAGATTACTGTAAAGGCCACTTGTCTGTAATTTTACTCTTGAGGGCAATACTTAGATATAATGGAGAAGTTTACTCCCCCCTTGGGGGAGTGAGGCAGGCGGGGAATTGAGATATCGCTCCCCCAACATTATAAGACTCAGCTTAATGAAACTCATTTGTATTCAAGGACTTACCAGATACAAATGCGCACCCACACAGTTTAATAATATATGCAGTGATATAATTTGTGCTGTTATATCTACAGCGGGCAAAATATTAGAAGACACATGTGAAGCCGAAGATTAAAAGGAATAAATATTCCCTGAGACACTCTAAGTGATATTTAGAGAAACAGCAGCGGTATCTGCTGGAGGCTGTTTGGCGGCGGCAAGAGAGAAGGTAGCGGGTTCCAATTAAAATAAGAACATGAGGAAGAGAGATGCGCATTGTTGATTTATTGTGCTTGGCTCCCCTCTTGAAGCTCTACTCTCTTGGGGCTTTTTTTTAAATAGAAATATATTGGTTACTCTGCACAGCCTTTTCACCAATTGAATCAATGCAGGATCTGGGATATAGGGGCAATAAAGTTCTCATGGTTCAACAGTGTGGAATATGGCCGTTGGCCACGCCTGCTCAGAACAATAAAATAAATATTGTTATTATTCATGAACATTTGATATGGTTTTCAATGTTTTGTAAAATGGCACCAGGACAACAGTATAGTTTCAATCGTGCGATACAGATGTTGCAGATTTCCATGTGTACTCCTGGAGACATACGCTCATGCAGAGGCCTTTTTGCATGTGTAATTTAACATTTGGAACTCCCTTCCTCATAGTGGAGTTGATCTTTTTTATTCTTTTCTTTCTCCTCATGGGAAATATTATCCCCCATGGGCTACCCTTTACCCATATCCCTACCAATTTGGGGTGTGTTCCCATCCCATTCCAAAATTGGAAAAGGATTTACTCCTGCCATTGACATGAGTAAATCCTCTAGCCATTTCTAGGGTAGGAATTAGTCTGAAATACGTTTTGAATACCCACAAACTATTATGTTTGTGCGTGTGAATAAACTTCGAAGACATTCTTGGCCAGCAATGCACACTTCCCAACCTTGCGATCAAATTTACTCACACAACGTTTTACAGGTGTGGATGGCAAAAGTGATTTACGCTTGTAAACAGGGCTATTTGCAAATGTGAGCAACACTTACATGAGCACATAGCTTTTTGAATAGGGTCATATTTGTCTAAGTGGTAGGAACTCAAAGAATGCTGCACCAATCTTGGGGCCAGATGTACGACGTTTTTTGCGGTCGCAAACGGGAAATCGGCCCATTTGCGACCGCAAAATAGGTCTGCCCTATGTACAAACCGTATTTTGCGAGTCGGTAACACATTACCGACTCTCAAAATAGGGTTTGCGACTCACTATTAGGAAGGGGTGTGCCAAGGGCGTCCCTTCCTAATAGCGAGTCATACTTCAATGCACGATTGCTTTGCGACCGCAACTGCGGTCGCCAAACACTCGCAGTTTACCACCCATTTCAAAAAGGTGGTAAGCCCCTCACAAACGGGAAGGGGTCCCCAGGGGACCCCTTCCCCGTTGTGACTGGCAGCAAAAATACTTTTTAAGAGCAGGCAGTGGTCCCAGGAACCACTGCCTGCTCTCAAAAAATGAACTAGAAACGTTTCATTTTGCTTTTTTACATGCATCCCATTTTTCTTTAAGGAAAACAGCTGCATTTGAAAAAAAGCATTTGCAATGCAATAGGTCTCGCATTATTAAAGTTTGAGCTATTGGCATTGCTAAATAATGCAACACCAATAGCTCAAACTTTAATAATGCACTGGTGGTGCGTGGGAACAAACATTAGGGTTTGCGTGACTACAGACTTTCACCATGTGTGTGGGGAACAAACTTTAGGGTTTCTGTGACTACAGACAGTCCCAAGGGAGTGACCACACATTCACAAGATATGCAGGATCAACCTAAAAAGTAAGACTACAAACTTTCACATGGCATGCAGGAACAAACTTTACAGTTTGTATGGCTTAACTGTCACAAGGGTTGTGAGTCTAAACTTTCACAAGGTTTATGTGATAATGTGAGAGCAAACTTTCAAGCTGTCACTGGTTGAATGGGAACCATCTTTATAAGTTGTGTGACTGCATGCTTTCAAATAATGTGTTAGAAAATAATTTACCAGGGTGCGACTTCTAATTGTCACTGGGTGAGTGGCAGCACACGTTACAGGGTATGTTAGTAAATGCTTTCACAGCATGTGATAGAAACAACCTTTCAAAGGGTATGTCACCAACAAACTTAAACAAGATGCACAGCTATTTTCTCAGGGTATGATCTGTACAAATGTTAAACAGTGTGCCTCAAACTTTCACACGGTTGTCAGGAACATACTTAGCAGGGTGTGTGAGGTGAAACTTGTACAGGATATGTGACTACAAACAACGGGGTCTGTGACTATAAACTGTCACAAGATATGTGACTACATTTTTCTTAGGATGTCTGACTACAAATCTTCACATGTGGTGTGTCTACAAACTTTCACTAGGTGCGCGGCAACTAACTTAGAAGGGTGTGTGAGGCAAAGCTTGCACAAGACCTGTGACTACAAAGTGACTATAAACTTCCAAGGGGTGTGCGACTACAATTTTTCATAAGATGTATGACTACAAACTGTCACAGATGGTGTGACCATGCACTTTCACAGGATGTGTGACTACAAACTTTCAAAGGATGTGTGGGAACAAACTTCACAGTGTGTATGATTGCAAACAGTCACGGGGCACGTGGGAGCCATCGTTACATAGTCTCACTATAACCTGTCACAGAACGAGTGACTATTAACTTTCACAGTGAGCGTCACTGAAAACTTTGACAGCGTATTGGATGTTAACCTTCGACTGGCTTACGAGGACTGGAGCGTCAATAATGATGGCACCAGGAAAGAAGGCTCGCAAACTACCAACCCTTGGATGCACTGGGCTTCCAGAGAAACAGGTCCGAGATTCACGGAAGCTGGCTGCTGGCACCCGGATGTGGAGTGGCTGGCACAATGGCCAAGGCACCATGTTCTGTGCCATGTAGCTCTATTACAGCTGCCACGTGCCAATCCTGGCAGGGCACATATTTCTGGGAGCCCGTGGAATCTGGTGCCCTAAAGAGGCTCTCTCTATTCACTTTTTACAGAATGTTAAAGAATAAATGGGTGTATCTGGTTAATTTCCCAACCAGAATAAAGTATCCCAGACCCGGAGCCCTCGCCCTGCCTCCACAGACAGAAAATGTAGCCACCACGTTAGGACCTAGGACGGGATGGTCGAGCTGACAGAGATAAGAGATGGGGACACTTTAGTATTTCATTATACGGCAGGAATGAGAGGTTGGCAAACATCCATGCCAGGCATGATGGCTGGAAACGCATACGTGGCAGAGATGTGAGGTGGGCACCCATTTCTGGCAGAGAACAGATGTAGGCACACATTCAATTTCAACAACATGGCAGGACTGAGAGATGTGCATAGATTTCTGGCAGAGATGAGAGGTAGGCGCACAGTCCTACTTACACGTGGCTGTTTTAAAGGCGGTCACACATCACAAGCAGAGCAGGGATCCCCCCAATTTCGTCAAATGGCTGCAATGAGAGAAGAGCACACATTCAAGACTGCGGCACAGCTGTGTGGCGGCCACTCAGTCGTGTACATGGCAAGGCTGAGAAGTGGGCACGCATCCATGCCAGCTTAGTCTTACATTCCTCGACATAGCAAGTGCCACCGGTGCTACACATTCCTATAGATATGAGGTCAGGCAGGTGGACACGTCACTGGGCGAGATGAGAGGTGGGTGCAAATTCCAGGAGGGTCTGAAAGCTGGGCAGTCGCTGGGCACACATTCCTGTACCTGGCACGGCGCGGCGGCTGACCAGTGCCCCTCCTTTGTCATTGGAGAATGGCTAGAAACAAGTGCCCCGCCCCATATCAGCGAGGTGGGGTAAGTAAACCAGGCAGGATATAGCACCCCCTGTCCACGGGTTATAAGGGGGGCAGCAGTTTTTGTGTCCACACATGAGTGGGAACAATTGCAGCAAGGGGTTGAGATCCTTGTTACAATAACATAGCAGAACCCCCTCTCAAAGCTAACGCTTCCTGCGCATCAGAACTCAATAAACACAACATGTGACATGAAAAACTGCTGGAACTCACCTGAGAACAGACAGCCATCTTCCCTTCAGCACCCCCCCACACACACGCAGGCAGAGTCAGTCTTACCTGGCTCTGGGCCCTCAGGGCAGGCCGGAAGTGTCCCCATCATTGCTCCAGGAAGGACTGCACCGCTGCAGCTGCTCCTCGTGAGGCGGCGGGGCTTCCTCTGCTGGTCGTGTCTGCCTTTCCTTCCACCCTAGACCTCCGCCTGTGATGTGGCCGTAGGGTGCCCAGGAGCCGAGTGTATGGAAAGGTGCAAGGCGGGCGGTCCCATGGTCTCTCCTCCCTCTCCAGCAGCAGCAGCCTAGATGTGTCAGATGTGTGTTCCTTGGAGGGTGGGGAGGCACACCTACCTGCTCACTGCTAGCCACACACTGACATCCGTCTCTAGCCTGCACACACGCAAAGCGCACTGCCTATCGCCTGCACACGTGCAGCCAGTCACAGGCACGCCACTATCCACACACACTGACACCACGCCTGTCACATAAGCACAAACACCCCGCGTCTTGGCTACGCACCAGCCAATATACACCTACACCCAGCCTCAAGCTAAGAAACACACTAACACCACCTAACCTGCACACTACGAACTACACAGCAGTGGCCTGTATCTCCCCTGCACGTACCTAGCCACTCACTGGTACCCCTCTTCACACCAACTCCTGCAAACTCTCCCTTGCACAACAATTCGCACACTAAGTTGCACTCATTTGCTTCCTACCGGGCTATACCTTCCCACAGCCCTGCCAACGCCTGTTCCCATGTACACACTACAACTTACACGCAAAATGCCACCTATACACGATGCCACGTGCACTCCACCCGCAAACCACTTTCAAAGGCCTACACTCACCTGTACATAAATCCTTGCGCTTCCACACTGTACCCCTGAACTGCACAGACCCTTACACTCACCTGCACACAAGCCCTCCCATGTTCACCCTGTGCCTCCGGCCGGTCCCCTTCGGTACACACGCACACTTTGCACGCTCACGATGTTTACTTCCTACAAAGGGTCAGCTCACAATGTTGATCGTATCCCTGCGCTACCTCTAGCCAGTGCAAAAGCAGGACACGTGCACGCTCATGCCTACAAGGACGGACGCTGCTTCCCACAAACACTCCCTTGCACCCACGCTCTCTATTTACCTTGCACTCAAGCGTTGCCAGAAACACCGAGTTTGCTTGAACACTCCCTACTGCGCACTATGTATTGCACGCTCCCTACTTTACCCCTCAAACGCGGACTTGCCCACTCACTTTCTCCGCTCTACTTCTCACACTATGCTTTACAAACCAGCACTCCACTCTCCACACGCGCGTAGTATGTCAAGCTCTGCAGTGAACTCTCACACTCCTATGCCTCGCACAATCAAGCTCTGCCTTGCACACTCAGTGCTTTGCACACTCACGCCCCAGGTTGTTTCACGTGCGCCAGGCTCCTCTCTGCTTTGGCCCGTGCTCCGTATACGATTTGTATTTCCTCTCCCGGTTAAATTCCCCTTTTCATTCTGAATCCCCTTCACTGAATATTTGTATCCAATTTCCCGGAACCGCAGTTATATTTCACTCCCAGGAGGCAAAAAAAAAAAAAAAAAAAGCACGGAATCGAAACCTGTGGTGCGCGCGCACCACAGAGGAGCCGAACGGGAGTTGAAACTAGTGGTGCGCGCGCACCACAGAGGAGCTGGGGGAGGGAGCGCGGCAGCGGCAGCAGACGAACGCGCGCTGCTGCGCGTTCTGGCCACCGTCGGGAATGGGCGCGGCAAAGGCGGGACATGCGCCCGCCTTTGACCAATCGCGTGCCGTCTCCATCAAAAAAAGTACGCTCCAGCCAATGTGGGCTTTCGAAAACAAAACCACACGCACGAGCGTGTGGGTCGTTTTCAGAAGCCCTTTCTAAAGGTCTCGCGCTGCGCGAGCAGTGCTACGCACTGCAACGCTAGGCGCGAGACCTAAAAAACTGCTTTATTTAAAAAGCAGTCACAGACATGGTGGTCTACTGACCCCAGCAGGCCACCATCTCTGGGAGTGCTAGCCATTCCCAATGGGTTGTAAATTGCGACCTGCCTCATGAATATTAATGAGGCAGGCAATTTACGACCCCATTAGGAATCGCAAACAGTGCCTGAGACACTCTTGTACATTCCATTTTGCGAGATGCAAATTGCGAGTCGCAAATCGACGCAATTTGCGACTTGCAAAATGGAAGGTTCGTACATCTGGCCCTTGGTCAAGTGCTTTGCCCGAACACATAACATCTCCCACTTGGATGACGTGTATAGATTATTAGTAAATGTATCTGATTTGACACTGAGAATGAAAAGAGCTAGAGAACACTAATAGAGTAGTCACAACATTTGTGGTCCTTGTGTAAAAATCATTCCCTGTGTTTATTGTACACACATTGATCTCTCTGATTATGTTAGGTGGCCTGGAGCAACAGCGCTTTCATCAGCCCCGCTGGATGGCAAAGCGAGGAGAGAACAGCAGAAAGGTAACGCTTGTCTCAGTGATTCAACTCAAACCTTTCCTACGGCCATCAAAATTGAATGATGGTAAAAAAAAGCAATGTTTATCTCAGGAGACTATGAAGGATTATTCCACTGTTCAAGTTGCCACAGTGCATGAGACAGATGCAGGCCTTCATGATGGTGGAACTAGAGTACTGCAACATTACCTAAGCAGGAGCCCTAGCAAAGAGATTAAGAAACTACTGAGGCTACGAAATCAGGCAACTAGACTCTGTTTCCATCTTAAAATATTAGAGTTTGTCACCGTACACTGAAAAAGCATGATTTGCTTCTGGTAGCTCAGAGGATGCACTTCAAACTTCTCCGCACCAGTTTCAAAGCCTGGGAACGCTATGGCCCAAAATCAATCACTTTTCGTGAACTATAAATCAAGTCCAACCCTGGGGTTCAGAAATGCTAACCTGATCGCTCTGTTTCAGTTTCAACCGCAAATCACATGGAGGTAAGGCCATCGACATGATAGGAGCCCAGCTCTCGAATCGACTGCTCCCGGATCTCAGATCCCAACAAAATCTTGTTACATTATAAGCACACCAGCTTATCGTGTAGACAAGCACACCATCGCTGGTGGTTCAGGGTACACCCACAGCCAGGACACCACCAGACGGAAGACTAAGAAATGTGAACAAGGAAAAACAGGCAACATACCCTTTTCCATTTATGCATCAAGGATGTGGAACAAAATCCCTGTACCCATCAGGACACAAGCCATCTACCTCTCATCACTTGTTGACTTTATACTTGCCTTTAACCTGTTCAGCTCTCCACTACCCTTTGGCTAGGTTTGGGCTGTAGAAATATCACATGCGTACACACATACATTAAGAAGAGGCTTTTCCTTCTCACCAAGATATCCCTGGGACTAACCTCTCACCACCAATAAGGAAGCCCCCCCTGTACTGAGGTTGAACTCCTCCAATTCCTGGATCTGAACATCCACTTAGGTTCCTGCAGCCCTCTCACACAGAGATTCATAGAGCACCAAAATTACAGTTCGCAAAAACTTACATCATCATGCTAAGAAGCCGCTATTTTCAAAATACGGCACATTATAAAGCAAACAAATAATGTTCAAAAGATGCAAGGGTGGAAGGAGCATCCAGGCACAAGGATTTGGGATTCAGACCCATTCCAGGCCCCAACTTGCCTAAAAGGGAAGATGCACCAGGTAGACACCATTAACCTCACTACCCTTTTTCATGAACATCTGGGATGGAAGCTCTAGGAGGAGAAACTATACCTCAAACTGCACAATAGTGGATTAAGAAACATGTTAGGTCAAGGGTGCTTGACTTCACACAACTGTTTTGTTTATCTACCTCATACAGTTTGGAGTTAAATAGATAAGGAATATTTGAATAGTTTGCCCTCCCCTTTCGAACATTCTTTTGTATATGATTTGACGTTCTTAAGGGCTACATTAACACCAAAAGAAGCCATGTTGCTTTTTAATATGTAACACCACGCATCTTCAGAAGCCTTGTGTTACATTGCAGAATGGTTGTCTCTTATCAATTCTGACTTGTATGTACTATGAGGCAGGCTCATCACTACCTTGTGCATGGTGAGCCTCATTCTGTAATGGCACAAATAAGCTAAAAACAACGGAATGGAATGCTACCGAAAGGCATTCCCAGTCTTTAAGAAGTGTTAGCTCTATCATTACCACCCACCTTTTTTTGTTGTCTCTTCAGAAGCCAGTCTTAAAATTTATATATCATCTATGTCTGCTAGAGAATTTCCAACTTTTACTGAAGCAGAATTTAATTGTAGAGGTGGTACTGCCGGGGCCGGGAAGATCTCACTGGAGCACAAATGTTCTGAATTTATCCATGATCCATAAGATGTCCATGATTCTTGAGATCTACTCCTAGGGAAACTCTGATATGGGGACATCCTCAAAGATTCTAAGATGATAAACAGATACAAAGGAACATGCGCAGGATCATATTGCACCTGATTTAGAACTACATCCACCAGCAGCGTAATCTCTGGAGGGAGCATTTTCACAGGCCGTGTCACTCCCAGTCTGGTGCTGCACCTAGTAATGGATTTGATCTGATACCACATTCAACAATCATTTCCTGCTATCCCCAAACCTGAAAAGCCTCTCATTCACAATTTCTCAAACCCCCGGCTCGTAGGCGAGGAAAAATGAAAAAGTGCTGATCGAAAGTTAAATCTTTTTCTGAATGGATATTAAATATAGATACCTATCTCCATCCACACAACCCAATGCTGCCTGTCTAGGACCTGGTGGCATACCGGTAGGGTGATCACTTCACTCCAGTTCATTAAAACCAGTGCTGAACCTTTCCCCTATAAATAATTTGTTTCAAGAGTGTTAGTCTAATTAGTTCAATCGAGAGAAAACAAGAAAACAAAACTGCAACAGTGAGAATGTATTAGCATATCACTCAAAAGTCCCAGACTAGAAACAATGTCTGTAATGACCTGGAAGAAGGTGGTCACACAACATATGTGGGTTTTCACCTTGTTTAGGTGCCATGCTCCAACGAGAAACTTTAATTTATAATTTTTCAGTTATTCTGTTTCATTGAGTACAGCAAACAATATAACAAATGTGTGCGTCCCCATGGATGTGCCTTGGAGAATTCAGACATCAATGCAGTGTGTTTGATGTGTGAGCCATGTTGTTTCAACATGGTGCACCTTTTATGCCCTGCTAGGTGACTTTTTTGTTTGAGATAGGAGTTGAAAGCATACCAATGAGGAGCCATTATAGAAATATGGAACACCACAGTAGCACTCAGTATTTTTATAACAGCATTCCTGGCTCATTTAACAAGCATTGCTAAAGTCAATAGATCTGGCTTTAATGTGCCAATGTATGTAAACATAGGCATTCACAACTGCTGTTTACATGAGTTACATTCAAGAAATCTGTTTATCACATTAAAGTCTGTTCTATTGGTTTTGCCACTGCTGGGGGAAAAAATAGTAAAAAAGGGTTGCTTTCTGTATAGAGTGTGAATAGGAAATAAAGATTTGAATGGAACATTGTGACGATTGAGCATACTTTTCAGAAGTAAAATAGTCCCTAATGCATTCCAATCAAAGAACTTCCTGGAAGGTGGAATGATGCACCAAATCGCTAAAACCATGAGGTGAGAGACTGATGGGGCCGGGTTCCGCCTCCTAGATTTACTCAGGAACCTCTGGTCGATGGACCGTTGGTTCCTGCTTAAAAGTGTAGAGGGGAGAAATGTCTGGTCTAATTAGATTTCACTATTCGAATAAACCATGACTCCGAAGAATCACTGACTCCAAGTTCAAATTTTAGTTAGCTTATTACAAAGCCAAGAATAATTGGACATACAAACACCTCAGAACGAGGGTGTAGAAATACATTGGAACTAATACAAAGCCAAACATACAGGCACAGTTCAATCTGTGTAGCATGCAAAGAATGACCAGCTCTAAAATCAGGACGCAGATAATCACTGCACCAACATCAAGAGTATTCTTCATTTGAGGTTCGTAAGTGAAAAGCATTAATCTGTCCCTACACTACCACTAACGTGACATTCCTACTTAGCATTTCCCCAGGCAAGTTCAGGAAACGGTGTTGGCGCGTGAAGACTTCCTAAGAAGTGCACTCACGTTGAATGGGTCAAGTAGCATGAAGCTACACAGCTTGTTCTAAGATGCTCCTTCCTTCTCCACCAGATCTACTCTCCTAACCCAACCCCCGGGGCACAGTCCCTAAATCCAACATCAAAATTCTAGGACACATCCATCCTTGCATCACAAGATCATCCCATCCGGCTGGACACCTCCTCGTAGGTAACTTTCCAGTCGACTTCGATCCTCCTAGCCTCTGGCTCAATGACCTTGATTTCCAGGCCTTCTCCAGTGAGAAAGAACACCATCCCACATTATCAGCACTCCTTGTTCAAATGTAGCCTCTCCTCCCTATGCCTAACTCCTAAAACAAAAGCGTTATTCTAACTAACAAAGATGCATTTCTCCACCTGCAACAGAAACGTGAGAAAGAAAAGATTCTGCATACACATGAACATTACAAACGCTTCAGTTATGAGAGCCAGGGAGAAATACACGAGGCCAACAAACTCGGCAAACATAAGCATCACCATAGATCTTCGTTAAACACATGAACATTATTACTGTGCACTTTTAAATCAATGCATTATATGACAGTAGAATAATTTCTCATTAGTCATTTGTAAAATGAGCATTAAGACTTTTTCCATTCAAAGCACGGTTACAATGTTAATTTCTTCACGTTGCACGAAATCCCTCTATCCCATTACATTACACATTATAACATTTCACATTCTACTGATCAAAGGTTAACACAAGACAAGAATATATGTGGGTGCAAACTATTCGTGATTATAATGCACCCCTACAAACTGAAGAGCACTATCGTGCTCTATCAAGAGCAATACTCTGAACGTAACCAAAGATGTGTATATTTTAAGGAATTGATAACAATAAGTGTTGCAGACAGCTATGCTGTCAAGCCAGATCTAAAATCATGAGACAAATGAAGTAGTTGTAGCATTAGAGTAAATTTAGAGCTGGACATAGTCTACAGTGCTGTGACAAACAGCAGAATGATCCCACTATATGGGCCAAGCCATCTTTATCCACTTCTCATACATGTCTTTCTTAATGATTGATTATATTGATGGGACATACTGTGTCTGTCAACAGCTTCCTCAACCCAAGCGCTTAAAGACCCACATATATGGGACACACAGGATCCAGGTCTACTCTTGAGGCTTCATCTCGGGTTTTTATTTTTCTGTAAAGTGGCACTCAAACTTAGCTTAATTAATAAAAAAACCTGAATGGATTTCAGTTGATAAATACTTGTATATTGATGAATGGCATGTAGTGCTCTAGTGCTGTACTTTGGAGCCTTTGTTTGGGGCATGAGCATCCATCAAGGCAAGGCAGGCCGGATCCATGCCAAAGGGTCAGGATAGCTTCTCGCTATGTAAATGATATCCATTTCGATTGATTGTATGTGAATGTATTGTATGTGGATATCCTGAAAAACTGACAAGCATCCAACACGCCTGGATCCATGTTAGACACACTACGCAAAAGGTCTCGATGGTGAATTTGGTGCTGACGGGTGGCCGAGGGTGTGTTTCCACAGCCTATAGAGGGAATCCTTCATCCTTTGTCTGACGACCAGTCTTGTTGTTGTGTTCCTAACCATTAATAGATGGAGATTTGAGGTTCTGTCAGTCCAATGTAGAGTACTTTTATGTAGTCAGATCATTAGTCGAAGGTAGTTGTTGCTACTGCTGGCCAGTGCAAAATGGGGGAGCGGATGAAAAAGAGGGTACATCATAGTAGCTGTAGGTACTGCTGAGAATGTGCTGAGCACAGATTTACTCTAAGTCTCTGCTCTTTCTTAGACTCAGCCAAAGATGTAGAGCTTTGAACTTTGATGCAATATGGATGAAAAAAATAGAGTACTACTGTACCGCAAAGCCCCTGTGGAGAGTTATGAAAGGCCAGCATTTATAAAAAAAAGAATTCTGAAACCTTACATTTCTTAACTACAATCTTAAGGAATGTATCCTAAAATGTGAACTGATAAAGCATATTCTTTCAAAAGACAACTGAAGCAGGAAAATTTAAAGCATCCCAAATCCTGATCAAGATAATATTATAACAGATTGTGTTTTAAACTAGATTAGATGTTAGCTTTGTGTATGTATCTACTCAGGTGTTTGCTTCACTAGGCGTAACCTCCAGAGGTTTGGCTTTGAGTGAAATTGTTCTATTAGAGAATGCAGTACTTGTAATAGCTGATCATTGGCAGCCATTCACAGATGGTTGCAAAAAAGCGTGATTTTTTTATGATCTCATGTGAACGGGCATTTTGCACTTAGAGTGATTAATGGATCAGTCGCAGTCCAAAATGAAGGTCAAGTCACATACATGTCAGTGTGCAAAAAACACCAACTGGTTTGCGACCTGACCTTGGTACATATGGCCCCAAGGGATTTGCCCAGAATCACTTGATTTTTATTTACAATCCAATGTCATATTTGAAGCTAGGTCTCTGGATTCCAAAGTAAGCAACTTAGCCACTAGACAGCACCTCTTCCCACAACATGAATTCTAATTCTAGCACTGTCACATGAATATATTGTGTGATCTTGGGCAAATCACTGTTTAGGTCTGGCGTTGGCCAAGACCTTTTGATTTTACAAAAATATTATGTATAATATACTTTCTTAAAGGGGCTTTCAACCACCTCTTTTCACCCATTGGTTCTATTGTTGTGTCAGTCCCATATCATTGCATTTTGCTTCCTCCCCCTACAGCATACAGCTTGGGGCAATGGTTCAGCCCTACTTAAGCCCCTGGTTAATGTAACCTTGAGTGACTGCGTTTTGCTCTTTCACAAGGTGCACATCCGCACACAAGGAGTTCCCTTTAGTGCCAGTGATGCCTGATTTGATAGTAGGACACATTTGAAGTGAGCAAAGAGCACATTCCAGCTTTAGCAGTTCCTGCCTCCGTCCAATGCTGTTGAAAATCCCTTATGAAGTGGATTGCTGCTATTTCACACCATACCATATTATGCTCCTGGACTCTGTTTCATCAAGGGTTCTTTAATCGTTCATTCTCTTACCGAGCCGCCAAATCCTGGAACGACCTCCCCAAACACATCAGGGCCTCCTCTACACTTCCTAAATTCTGCAAGAAGCTGAAGACCTGGCTTTTCAATTAGTCTTCTTGCAGGACCACCGAGACTGCCTGCATTCAGGCCCTGCCTCAGCACACGCCTATTCTCACCTACTCAGCATCTGGATACACTCACGGGTGATAAGCAGAGCTCTACAAATCCACCTTACATTACATTAATAAACTTTGCCCAGGAAGAAAAACAAAGCTTATGGTGTTTAATTTGCAGCACAATTTTAGTTAAACTTTCGTGGGGTATAATTTGATTTTTGATATTGTAAACCCTCTTTTCTTCCTTATATCCATCTTCTTGTTTCTTCTTTCTTTCTTTCTTTCTTTCTTTCTTTTTCTTTCCTTTTTTCTTTCTCTTTCCTTCTTTCTTTCTTTTTTGCCTTCTTTTAGCTTTTTTCTTTTTTTTGCCCTCTTTACTTTTGTTCCTTCTTTCATTCCTTTTGGCCTTTCTTTTTTCTTTCCTTCTTTTTTCTTTTTTCCCTTCTTCCATTTTGTTTTCTTCTCTTTCTTTCCCATTTTCTTTCTTTTCTCTTTATTCTATTTCTTTCTTTTTCTTGCTTTTTTGCCTTCTTTCCTTCTTTCTCTATTTCATTCCTCTTTACTTTCATTCATTCCTTCTTTCTTTCCTTCTTTTTTTCCTTTGTTTTCTCTTCTTTCTTTCTCTTTTGACTTCTATCTTTCTCTTTTGCCTTCTTTTATTCTTTCTTTCCTTCTTTTTACTTTTGTGCCTTCTTTCCTTTTTCTTTTCTTTCATTCTTTCCTTCTTTTTTTGTTTTTGCTTTTGCTCTCTTTCTTTATTTCATTCCTTTCTTTCTTTTTTGTCTTCATTCCTTTTTCTTTCCTTCTTTCCTTTCCTTGCGCCAGACGTCGCCTTCTTCACGGAAACGTGGACCAACCCCACCTCCGGCCCTGACATCGCCACCGCCATCCCGGACGGATACAAGATCCAGAGGAAGGACCGCCCCAACCGCCCAAGAGGAAGACTTGCCATCGCACACAAGAGCTCCCTCCGACTCACCACCTCCAGCTCGAGCGACAGCCCACCCACCACCGAACACCTCCATTTCCAGATCCAGACCAGCCCCAGAAGACCCTATGAGGAACACTCGCCTACAGACCTCCCGGACCTCGAACCGCGTTCACCACTACCATCGCCGACCTCATCGTGCCCCACGCCATCGCCTCCATGGACTACTTACTCATCCGAGAACTCAACTTCCACCTCGACAACATCAGCGACCCCAACTCCGCCACCCTCCTGGACAACCTCGCCAACCTCGGACTGAAACAACTCGTCACCACCCCCACCCACAAGGCAGGACGCACCCTCAACCCCATCTTCGCAGGAGGTAACAACATCCACTTCAGCCACACCACGCAACCCCACGCAACCCCACTGGACGGACCACCACTGTGTACACTTCCACATCGACAAACCCACCGCCCCCAAACCTGCACCCCGCCCCTGCGAAGGAACTGGAGCAAGGTCACTGAGGAGCAGCTCAACTCCATCCTCAACAGCGATGCCCCTCCACCTCCACCTCCACCTCCACCTCGACCGACGCCAACCTCGCAGCTAAAGAACTTCACAGATGGATCACCAACTGCGCAGACGAGCTTGCACCCCTACGTAACCCCGACAGACATCGCCCCAGAAAAGCCACCTGGTTCACCGCCGACCTCCAAGAATCCAGACGCACCTGCAGACGTCTTGAGAAGAATTGGAGAAACAGCAAATCCTCGGAAGACCGCACCACCTACAAGAACGCCATGACAGAATACCACCAATGTGTCAGATCCACCAAAAGGATCTTCATACAGCACAAGATCCTCGCCAACTCCAGCAACTCAAAGGAACTCTTCAGCATCATCCAGGAATTCACCAAACCCCCCCAGCGAAACCACGGACATCACCCCCTCCCAGGACCTCTGCAACAAGCTCAGCTCCTACTTCCATCTGAAAATCAAGTGCCTCTACGACAACTTCAACGACCAGACACCTGACTCTGAAACCACTCCCTCCTCCAGCAACGCCAGCCAGCCCACCATCTCCTCCTGGACCCCAGTCACCACCGAAGACACCGCATCGACCATGAAAGGCATTCACTCAGGAGCCCCCACAGACCCCTGCCCTCCACACATCTTCCACAGAGCCACCATTGCACCGGAACTACGACGCACCATCAACGCCACCTTTGAAACTGGCACTTTCCCCGATGACTGGAAACGCGCGCAGAAGTCAGGCCCCTACTCAAGAAGCCCTCAGCAGATCCTACGGACCTCAAGAACTACCGACCCATCTCCCTCCTCCCCTTCGGCGGCCAAAGTCATCGAGAAGACCGTCAACATCCAACTAACGAAATTCATCGAAAAGAACTCCATCCTCGACTCCTCCCAATCCGGATTCCGCAGCAACCACAGCACTGAGACCGCTCTACTCACTGCTACAGACACCATCAGCACCCTCCTTGACCAAGGACACACCACAACCCTGATCCTACTCGACCTCTCTGCAGCCTTCGACACCATCTCCCACCGCACACTCACCGCCAGACTCTACGACGCCGGCATACAGGGAACCGCCCTCGACTGTCTCCACTCCTTCCTCACCGGCAGAACCCAAAAAATCAGACTTCCACCCTTCCTCTCCAAACCCACAGAGATCAACTGCAGAGTACCCCAAGGATCAGCGCTCAGCCCTACGCTCTTCAACATCTACATGGCCCTCCTCAGCGCAATGGTCAGACATCACGGACTCAGCATAGTATCTGACGACACCCAGCTCAGCCTTTCCCTCACCAAGGACCCCGTCACCACCAGACTCAGCTTCCAGGGAGGAATGAAGGATGTTGCATCCTGGATGAGCAGCAGCTGCCTGAAGCTCAACTCGGAGAAGACAGAGGTCCTCTGACCCTCCCCCTCTGCATGGGACAACACCTGGTGGCCCACCGCCCTCAGCAGCCCCCCACCCCCACGGACCACGCCCGGAACCTCGGCATCGTACTCGACTCCTCCCTCTCCATGACCCAACAGGTCAATGCCGTCGCCTCCACCTGTTTCAACACACTGTTCATCCTTCAGAAGACCTTCAAATGGATCCCCCCGAATCAAGGAAGACCGTCACCCACGCACTCATAACCAGCAGACTGGGCTATGGAAACGCCCTCTACGCCGGGATCAACAAGTCTGCTCTGCAAACTCCAGACCATACAGAACACCGCAGCCAGACTCGTCCTCAGCATCCCGAGAACGTGAACACATCACCCAACACCTGCGAAACCTCCACTGGCTCCCCGTCGAGAAGAGGGTAACTTTCAAAATACTCACCCACGCCTACAAATGCCTCCACAACACCGGACCCCAATATCTCAACGATAGAATCTCCTTCCATGTACCCAAGGGAAACCTCCGATCCGCCGACCTCGCCCTCGCCGAACCCCTGTGCATCTGCAGAGCAAGAACGGGTGGAAGAATCTTCTCCTACATCGCGGCTAAGACCTGGAACGAGCTCCCGATCGACATCAGACGCGCCCCCACCCTGCACATCTTCAGGAAGACCCTCAAGACCTGGCTCTTCGACTGACCGGAGCTGCTCCCCCCCCACCCCCCCCAGCGCCTTGAGACCCTCACGGGTGAGTAGCGCGCTTCAAAATTCCCTGATTGATTGATTGATTCCTTTTTTGCATCTTCATTTATTGCCTTCATTTCTTTTCTTTCTTTCTTTTTGCCTTCTTTTCATCATACTTTCTCTTTTTTGCCTTCTTTCTTTCCTTCTTTTTTGCTCTTTCCTTCTTACTTTCTTTTTTCTTTTTTCTTTCTTTCTTTTTTGTCTTCTTTGCTTATCTCTTTCCTTCTTTCCTTTCTTTCTTTTTTGTCTTCATTCCCTTTTCTTTACTTCTATCCTTTCCTTTTTTGCATCTTCATTTATTGCTTTCTTAAGTTGTATCTTTTTCTTTCCCTTTTTTCTTTCTTGCCTTCTTTCCTGCTTACTTTATTTCTTTCTTTTTGCCTTCTTTCTTTCTTTTTTCTCTTTCCTTCCTTCTTTCTTTCGTTCTTACTTTTGTTTTTGCATTTTTCTTTCCTTCATATCTTTTTCTTTCTTTCCTTTAATCTTTCTTTTTACCATCTTTTCTTTTTCTTTCCTTCTTCCCTTCTTTTTTGTTCTTTCTTTCTGCCTTTTTCCTTCCTTACTTTCCTCCATTCTTTCTTTTTTGCCTTCTTGCCATTTTTAATTCTTTCTTTCCTTCTTTCTTTCTTGCTCTCCTTCCTTTCTTTCTTCCCTTCTTTCTTTTATGCTTTCTTTGTTTATTTCCTTCTTTCTTTCTTGCCTTTTTTCCTTTTTTCTTTCCTTCTTCCTTGTTTTTGCCTTCTTTCTTCCTATCTTCATTTTGCCTTCCTTCCTTCCCTTTTTACCTCCCTCTCTTCTTTCCTTTTTGCCTTCCTTCCTTTTCTGCCCTTCATGCCTTCCTTTTTTGTCTATCTTCCTTTTTTGGCCACCCTGCTTAATTTTTTTTCTTTCCTTTCTTCCTCTCTTTCTTGCCTTCTTTCGCAAAGGCGAGGCTGGCAGCCAATGCAATCCCGATGTTTGTTTTTATCAAAGACCTTTTGAGTTTACTAAAAGTATGTATAACATAGATACCTATAGGGATTTTCAGACTTCATGCATTAGTCTGTGATTGTGCCATTCACATTTTCTTCCACCCGTTCAATCAGCCAACAAGGGGCAATATTAGCTGACTTCAGCAATTGACTTACTTCACTAGAAGTTACGGCATGCTGCCCTTTCACAAGGAGGAGCACATCCACACACAAGGTGGTTCCCTTCAATGCCCAGTGTACCATGGTAATGTGTACTTTTGTGAGACCAGAAAAACGCTTTTGTCTTTAGCCATTTTTCCCGAACAATAAAGTTTTAGAAAAACCATGACAAATCAAAACAAGAATTGCCAAAAGGCTGGCAGACAATGCCAGGCCCATTGGCTTTGCCAGTGCCTTAGTTCTCAGATCTGACAAACTAGGATTGATTACAGAGGGGCTAAATGTTGGTATTAATAGATATTTTCAGTGCAAAGAGGATGGTTAATGGCAGGCATGGTTCATTATAGAAAAACAGATAAAGTAAGAAAGTTTACGTACAAGGGGGGATGGTAAGGCTAGGGGTGACATGAGAAGTGTAAAAAAACGTAGGGTACCTGAAGAAATGTGCTCTGTTATTAAAGTGCAGTGCATAGCAGTACATTTAGATATTGTGCCAGGAAGGCATGATGTTGGTGTTTTATGTGGGTGGGAAATGGGATCTTCACATCCATTTTCAATTTGCAGTGATTCCCCACCGCCGCGTAAAACCCGTTAAATGGCCGGCTTGTAAAATGAACTGCATTTCTTTGGCAGTAAGAGTTTCACACAGACTCTCATGGGTTTCAAAGGCTGGACACATTGATCTATGGATATCATTTTAATGTCCTTCATATTACTGATGTGAGGTCGGGGGAAACGTTTGAGGATTTCAGGCATACAGCGAAGGAGAGTTTCTAAAAGAGGTATTTCGAAAGAAACTAAGGGCCTCGTTTATGGTTTTTTTTGCCGTACGGCAGCGCAGCAGGCCTTGCTGCTGCGCTACACTATGACAAAAAAAAGGGCAGGAATGCGCCGTATCTATCAGATACAGCACATTCCTGTCCTTTTCCCCTGCGCTGGCACACAATGGGCTGCTGCGCGCCACCGCAGGCACCTTTTCACCATGGTGCAAGAGTGCCTGCATTGCGGGGATGATTATTTTTGTGCAGGAACGGAAACCTTCCTGCAGAAAAACAATCACAAGAGGCTTTTTACTCTTTCTATGTGTGCTGTATAATGCAGCACACATAGAAAGAGGAAAAACCAGGAGAAATCCTCGTTATGACTCTCTTACGCCTCCCCTGGGGAGGTGTATTTTTTGGGCGCTGCCTCAGACTTCCGATTTCTGGTAAATCTGGGGCAGTGTCAAAAAGCCATGGATGCTGCTGGGAACGCCTCCAGCAACAACTATGGAACTCCCCTTTCATGCAGTTTTCTGCATGAAAGGGGCATATATTTATAAGGCCATGAAAAGCCACGTAACGTGGCTTTACGTGGCCTTATAAATCTGGCAGTGGCACATTGCCCCACCGGAACGTCAAAAAGTGACGTTCCGGCGGCGCAATAGGATGTGAGGTATAATCAGGGACTCTAGAAATACGTGGCAGAGGAGGACTAAATTATGCAGCATGGTTGACTAAATTATGTGGCATTAAAGGCCATAATATGCGGCATAGATGGCACATTTTGTAATAATATTACTTCCGTATTTTGATATTTTTATACAGGTTAAAACTGTCTGCGCAAAGGTTTCACCTCATTAGTACCAGTTTAAAACTCAAACACAGGATAAGCAACCAAAAAGGGTCCAGTCATCCTTTGCAAATGGCCTTCTACTGAGCGTGCAGTAACTTTTGTTCTATTTGAGCTAGAAACAACATTTTGCATGTTAAAATCTGCAAATAATGCAGCAGATGATGGGTAATGTGGTAAATGCGGCAAATCCATATTTATACAGAAAATATAACAGCCACAAAATCATGCAATTCCAGAGGCCTTGGCTATAATGGAGAGGTTTGCAGTAAATTCAATGTGGTGGGTTTCACAAGACCCATGTCAGGTTCCCTGTTGAATGCCTGGCACATGACTTCTATTAAATATAGAGTCGTGATTCGTGAAGGAGACCCCACCGAATCTTACATTTTGTTTGTGCCACTATTCTGACCCGCATGTTTCTCATCTGCCCCAAGAGGTACTGAAAATAGAAAAAAAAACTCTGGAATCCCTACAAATTGGGGATCAAAGGGCGGCAGCAGAAAGGTGGTTAAGCCACAAGGAGCTGTGGGCTGCCATGAGGAGCAGAGTCTGACAGTCAACTTACATATATATTTTAATATAAAAAATATATATATGTAAGTTAAAAAATTGGCAGCAAGGAAAAATATAATAACAAATCTGTACTGCCTCACATATTTGCTCACAGACAGCATTTTCAAATATCTTACAGATTAAGACACCTGCTGCGGAGATCTTAATGTACCCAGCAATTCCAAGGGTATAATAGCAATAAGATAACTCAGGTGGTTAATGCATGTGGTGGAAAAATCTGTGGGCAGTCTAGTCACATGTTTGAATTATCATAAAATAACATAGAACAGCATTTCTCAAACTGTGGATCGTGACCCACTGGTGGGTTGTGAGCTGGGTTGGGAAAGCCGAGCATTAAATTAATATTCTTTTAAAATTTGTGTTTATCTTGTCACATTTGCCAGTGCTTCAAGACAGAGTTCATATGTCAGGCTATTACTTCTGACAAATTGCTGCTTATTCTATTAACATGGGGATTGATGTTTACTTTGGTTCTCTGCCTGCAAAGTGAGAGGAGTTTTTAAAATGAATTATGTGACAATTTTGCAGGAGTAGATGAAGCGTGAAAGAAAAGGCTGTCAGATTTTTGCAACATATAAATACCTTTAAATGAATTGTATGCATTCAACATTTCGGAAAGCAAAATTTAAGCATTCGTTTTGAAATTCTGAAGTGTGCTGAACACAGAGATTTTAATAAGATTAAAAGAAACCAAGAGACTTTACTTGGTGATGCACAAATGATAAATATTCACAGAAACCTGATTTCCACACATTATCATTTGTGTGCTACAATGTTTCATCAGTAAATTGTGTGTCTTTGCAAAATTAGTGGCCATTTCAATTAAAAATGTGCTGTCTGTAAATGCCGATGCCCTACCACATGATGCCTTAGCCATATTAAAAATTAGTCCCACCTCATATCCATTAAAGGTAGGTGGGTCGCGAAAGTTTGTCGTTCTAAATGTTAGGTCGTATTCTAAAAATTTTGGGAATAACTGACATAGAGGGTTAGTGTGCCTTCTGTAAAGCAGAATGTTTAACAAGCAGGTTACAGATTTGTATTTTATGTAGACAGCTCAGTGTGTTACTGCTTTTGCTGCAGAGACCCCCCCCCCGAATTGCTAGTCAAAAGTCTAAATTCTTGGAATATATCTCTGTGAATTATGAACCCCCATTAAGGAGCTGCATGCAAACTGCAAGGCATAATTTTGAGACCTTCCTGTTTATTTTACAATTTTACATTAATCTAGAGTTGGTAAAACGTTCCTTTTGGTTGTGATAAAGACTTATTAGTAAGTGCTATATAAATGGTTATTAGTGTAAAATGCACAGATATAGTTGACCTTCTTGCAATGAATGCATATCGCTAACATACAGCGCTTGGAGAATTCAAAATCCTGCCTCCAAATCATAGTTTAGCGCAAGCACTTGAAATGTGACAAACTGAATGCCGTTGTTTCCTCAACGGCATTGGCATCAATATGATATATTACCTGAGCTAACTATAATTCACACCCCCACAATGCACTGCTTATGACCTCACATAATACATCACTCATGAAATGGTCAGTGACATCACTGATGACTTCACTGATGACATCTCAAAGACACCACTGATGACATCATCCACTGAACCACTCACACACCCGCTTACATACCTTTATAACCACTCATATACCCACACAACCACTCACACACCCACTCACAGATCTAAACAAACACTCACACACCCATACAACGACTCACACAGCTGCACAACTATTCACACACCCACTCACACACACATACAACTACTCAGACGCATACTCACTTACCCATACAACCCATCACACACCAATACAGCCACTCACACACCCATACAACCACTCACACACCCATACAACCACTCACACACTCACTCACTCACCCATACAACCACTCATACAACTACACACACACCCAGAAAACCACTCACAAACCCATTCACAGACCCATACAGCCACTCACACATCCACTGACAGATCCATACAGCCACTCATACACCCACTCACACAGCATTACAGCCACTCACACACCCCCTCACACACTGATACAGTCACACAGCCACTCAGATGACATATGTTAGAAATAGTATCACTCACTAGCAGTACAGAAAGAATAGTAATTTAACTTAGGAAGCTGCTTAGTATATATTTTTAAGTCTCAGAAACATTTATGAAACACTTACACTCACTGGATGATGTCATCAGTGGAGGAGTGGGTGTCTGAGTGGCTGTATGGGTGTGTGAGTGGGTGTCTGAGTGGCTGGCTGTATGGGTGAACAAATGGGTGTGTGAGTAGCTGTATGGGTAAGTGAGGGACTGTGAGTGGCTGTATGGGTGGGTGAGTGCGTGTGTGGATGTATTAGTGACTGTGGTGGCTATGTGAGTGGCTCTATGGGTGGATGAGTGTGTTTATGAGTGGCTGTATGAAAGACTGAGTGGCTGTGTGAATGGCTATATGGGTGAGTGACTGGGTGTGTAAGTGGATGTAGGGGTAAGTGAGTGGCTGTTTAACTGGGTGTATAGGTAAGTGAGTGGGTGTGTAAGTGGCTGTTTTGCACAGTGAGTATTTGTGAGAGTGGCTGTATAGTTGAGCGAGTGGGCGCATGAATGATTGTATTGATGTGGGAATGGGTATGAAAGTGGTTTTGTGGATGAGCAAATCAATGTATGAGTGGCTGTATGGATGAGTGACTAGCTTTGTCAGTAGCTGTATGTGTGAGTGAGTGGCTGTGTGAGTCACTGTATGGGTGACCGAGTGGTTGTGTGAGTGGCTGTGTGGGTGTGTGAATGGGTGTGTGAGTGGTTATATGGGTGTGTGAGTGAGTGTGTGAGTGGCTGTATGGGTCTGTGAGTGGTTTTGTCAGTGTGTGAGTGGCTGTATTGGTCTGTGAGTGGCTATGTGAGTGGCTATATGGGTGAGTGAATGTGTGTCACAAGTTGTATGGGTCTGTGAATGGGTATGTGAGTGGTTGTGTGGGTGTGTGAGTGGGTGTATGAGAGGTTGTATAGGGCGTGAGTGGGTATGTTAGTGGGTTTGTGGATGATGTCATCAGTGATGTAATTTAAGATGCGATCAACGATGTCAACAGTGATGTCACCGACCATGTCATGATGATGCAATATGTGAGGTCATAAGCAGTGCATTGCGGAGGTGTAAGTTATAGTTACCTCAGGTAACTATAACTATTGAATTTCACTGTGTAGTGTAGCTCCTATTTCCCTAATAGGCTCTGCGCATTGGAATAATATATCCTATAGGTTTGACATAGGACTAAGGTCAGTATGTCCCTATCGAGTATATTAAACGTAATTACTTGTGCCAGCTAGCTCAGAGGCCACTAGAAACTCCTTGACAACAAGAAGGGAGTAGTTTCTGGCAGCCGCAAGACATGACCACTGTGTTTCCCTTTAGAATCAGAACGTGTCCCAGAGTCGTGGAAACAATAGATAACTATTTCACTCAGCTCAGTCGTGCATGCTTAGTTTTCTCCAAGTTACACAGAAAGAAATAGACGGGCGTTTCAATAAAAGATTTATTGAACAGTCTTGTTTCTGGTGTAAGTAAAATGTGCTGTTACGATCACAAGACAGTATGCGAGATAAATAATGTACAGTGTGAGCAGTAGAAATAAATAATACTGCGAGAGCATTATCTTTTAGTACATATGCATTTACATAAATAACACAGACTAAAAATGCGAGTACTCATACGATGCGTTTCTAATCTAGTTCTACCCCAATGTACCTAACCTAACCTAGGTATAGGAAGAGGTATGAAGTAGGTGAAGTATTCCTTACTATGGTATACTAAGAGTATGTTAAGCCTAGTATGCCTAGTATGCCAAGAGTCCCTCTAGGTTCTAGTCTGCTCCATACCTGAAGAATGAGAGAGGTAGGAATCTCTTTGCCAGACTCGAACTCCAACACCCCGGAGGGAAGTCAGATCACTGGAAGCTGGACTCTCTGCGTGCAGGGATGACAGCGTCTTCTCAGTGCGTCAGGCCAGGAAACGGGCTCCTCTGAAGTCGAGGTCTCCTCTGATTTACAGGGGCTAGGGAAGGTATATTTATACCTGAGAATTACCTCAGAATGTTAGCATTGACGTGACTCGGACTACGGAAGACGTCATGAATGAACCCCTAAGGAATAATGGTTCATGCATAATATATGAGTCCTTGAAGAAATCAATAGTCCTGGACTAGGGAAACTCCCGCAGCCTAAGGGTCTGTTCTTCAAGAACTCGTTGTGACATTAGGGTGGACGGATGTCAGAGACCATGCCTGTATTTGGAGTGCACGGTTTAATGCCTAAATAAGGGCTGGGATTTTATGCCTATATAAGGGCAGGGCGAATTGTGCCTATATAAGGACATGATACTGGAAAGCCCGTTTATGGACACCCTAAGAGGAATACAACACCCACTCCACTTTTGTGTGTACGATAATACTAAAATGCTAAACATTTAAAATGCTAAACATTAAATGGAGTACTGCATATTAAAAAATATTTCTTAAAAGTATTAAAAAACATATTAAAAATGCAAAAGGTACTGTACATATCAAGCAATGCTTTTCATTTCTTGCATAAATTTCGAAATTAAATGCAATTGGAATGAAAATAAGCAGTAATATTTACATATGACAAAAATGATCGATAAGTTGTTCAAAAATCAAAGTCATTTCATGTCATGAAAATTAATGAACTGTTCTAGACACACAAGATGACTAAGTGTCCGTGGAAGTACCGCGAAGTCCGTACTATAAGGCTAGTTCTACTTTAAGCAGATTGAAGTGCAATTTTCGTTCGAAAAAATGGGACAAAAGTTCAAATTTGGTAGAGTTCCAAGTTTTTTGAAAATGAAGGCCAAATTGTTACTGCATCTCTGGAACACTGTATGCTGAATCAGAGTCAGTTTACGGGTCTGGTGTAAACATGAGATCATCTATTTCTATAGACAAAACATCATCCACTGTAGTTGGTGTCAGTTGGAACACCTCGTGTAGCAGATTAATTGCACAGAGATGTGAAGCTTCGCTTCCAGCATAGGGTGCCGCAGCAAAGTTCGCGTCCGTTGTTACCTGTGTGCCTGTAGATCTTTCTCGTACCTCAGCAGCAGCCGGAAGCGTCTGTGAGATCTCAATGAATGCTGACATCAGGATTGGTAGCCTCTGGGGACAACACAGAGCATGGGCCGTTATCGGGACCAGCAGAGTATCGACATCCGTTGGCGTAGCTGATGGAAATGTTAGACAGGTGTCCAACACGCATTCTTCACCGCATAGCAGGCATCGTAGAACAGGTAAGATGCAATCTTGCCAGATTGGTCTGAATGACAGGAACCAAGTTGTATTAAGGTCCCGTAGACGAGTCATGCCCAATAGCTGTACTATTCGCTCACGGCACTTTCGTTCAAGGAGAGCTTTCTCCATTTCGCTCGGAGTGATGTCTGCGAATAGGCTGGCCATAGCGCGATAGCAGGAAGAAAGAAATAGAATTCCGGCAACTAGTGCTAGAATTAATGGTATGCCACCAAACATCGAATGTGCAAAGTTCGGGATGATTCCGAGTATTGCCTGGAAAGGTGCTAACAGACCGGTACAGATGCTCTTAAATACATGTATAATTCCACTTGTATCAGACATGTTGAAGATACGTGTTATCATTTCAACGAAATGTATAGGGCAGTTTGTACGTATTAAAGTCTGTATCTCAGCCGAAGTCCTTGCTACTTGTAGATCATATGTTTCTTTGGCCGAGGTCAAAGGCACTGTTTGCTGTAAAAGCATGGCTTTCATTCTGCTCAAAGTATCAAATCTTATAAAAGAGACGTTCAGCGAAGGCCATAGAGGCGACTCCCTGACTGTGTCTATTAGGGCAAACAATACTTGCATACAGCAAGTGACCCTGGAGTTGACCGTTACTAGATATGGGATGCCTGGCAACATGCCGCAGCAACTCTGATCATTCAACATGAGGTAACTCCCATTAGAAAGTTGTCCAAATGTTGGATTAATCACAGCAGCTGGTGTACCCTGCTGATGGCAAGACAAATTTGCCACAGAACCATTACAAGCCCCGTGTAAAGAAATGTCCTGACATATAAGTGAACCGCTCAGTGCACGTTTACAGTGTGTACCGCTTAAAAACACTTCACGATCCCCACTCCAACATCTATATGTATACGTGTAAATCCCAAGATGTCTTAATGTATTCCTTACCCAACCTTTCATATTTGCCTGCTTCCATTTGTCTGAGGCAATACTGAAACTGAAAAGTACTCACAGGTAATGTTATTTTGCCATGAATAAGCCATTCTGTAGCTGGTTTTTCTGCCACTGTGAATGGTAATTTTTCCAGTTTTTCAATGCTCAGCACTGTATACTTTGCTCCTCTTTGTGCCAGTTCGATCTGTTTATCAGTTAGATTGTATTCTGCAAACAGAGCCGACGTGTTGATGAAACGCCAAGGCACATAGCCCGCTCGCCAAGATTGCAGCGTCCAGCTTAATAACATAATAGAACGTAATTGAGACTGGCCTTGCTGTAACATCGCCAAATCTTGTTCTAGTATGTCGATAGCAGAGGATACAATGCCATCCAATGAATAAATTCTGGAGGACAAAGTTGTTAACCCATTGTCGACCACAGAGAGTGTTTTCTCTAAATTAATACGATCAAGTTCACGTATTCGTTCTGCGGCCTCCATCTGTGATACTTTCCATGCTTCATTATAGGCAGCATAAATGCCGGCATATATGAAACGTTTTTGACGCGGTTTTCTTGGTCCAAGCAAGAAGTCCCGAAGGTCTGCGTCCTTTTTAAGTAAGGTTAAGTGTTGTTTCACATCCTGTAGTGTAGGCTTATGCAGCCAATCGAGGCATAATTTTCCTACACTGTATGTTGTTACTACCCCGGATGTTGTCTTTGGACGTATCTTGGGTCTGGCCTATTAATAGTAAAGCCCTGAGTTTTATTCAGGAATCTTTCATGACAGTTATTCGTGTCTGTGGGCCAGATCAACCATTTTTTCCAATCAGGATTAGATCTGTTGAGTTGTAGTATATTGTCAACTGTCACCACTGCCTGTGTATCGTTATCTCTGGCAGGTGTTGGTACAGAATGTGTGTTCATCTCTTTGATCTTGGCTAATCCAAGACAAGATGTTTGTTGGATGGTTTCATTCAAAAACATTATTTGTTCAGGGATGGTGCAGGCTCTAAATAAAGCTTCTATCCCCTGCACTTGCCATTCTTTAGTACCCCACACAGTTTTTGTGTCTATTGTGTCTTTCCAAAAGTCGAAACCCTGTCTAGACAGTTGGGCATTAAATAATTCAGAGTAAATCTGTTTTGTATTTGTTAACATAATTTTCAGTCCTGTCTTGTTTACATTTTTATAGTAAAACATTTCTGGATCAGATGTATTGTAACCTGAAAAATATGGAAACTTGTTGGCAAATGTTTTTGAACTACCGTGTGGTGGTGTAGGACAATGCTCCCATTGGTTAAACATAAACACATTTCTTGGATATGCAGATTTATGCAAATAATGATGACCATAGTGGTTATAACAATACATTTGTTCATAGTCTGATGAACCCTCTAAATATTCATGTTTAGAAAATGCAGCAGATTTTTCTAGGTCAAACATTATGTCATTCACAGTCTCAAAGTCCCAATCATCTGAATAGGTACTGGACGTAATTAGATCACTTAGTGAAATTTTAAACAAATGTGGAATGTTCAATTGTTCCGTCGGACCGAAGATTTCAAAATCTGTTTTGTCCCACACTATGCAAAACACACAAGATGATGGACGGAATGTTGCACATTGGCAAACATTCACCCCCAGTCACAGATCTGGGTTTAATCCATCGTTATTTTGCTTCACCACGCCACCCCAGTTCAGACACTAGCCATATGCAAATCAGTCTTGACCCTGTGCCTCATGGGAACAGTCCAGACCGAACTGCCAAGCCATGTCTTCCCTGGACCGGAATCAAGCATCCTAGGACCGGTTTCGAGCTTTCAGCCCTCATCAGCCAGGATAGCTTGACTCCAGTGGCGTTGTGAGCACGGGACCCACGTCTGGGCATACCCTTCCCACTTAGGGCTGAAATGCAAAACACACAAGATGATGGACGGAATGTTGCACATTGGCAAACATTCACCCCCAGTCACAGATCTGGGTTTAATCCATCGTTATTTTGCTTCACCACGCCACCCCAGTTCAGACATAGCCATATGCAAATCAGTCTTGACCCTGTGCCTCATGGGAACAGTCCAGACCGAACTGCCAAGCCATGTCTTCCCTGGACCGAGAATCAAGCATCCTAGGACCGGTTTCGGGCTTTCAGCCCTCATCAGCCAGGATAGCTTGACTCCAGTGGCGTAGTGAGCACGGGACCACGTCTGGGCATACCCTTCCCACTTAGGGCGAAATGCAAAACACACAAGATGATGGACGGAATGTTGCACATTGGCAATGTTTTGCATTTTGCCCTAAGTGGAAGGGTATGCCCAGGCGTGGGTCCCGTGCTCACTACGCCACTGGAGTCAAGCTATCCTGGCTGATGAAGGCTGATAGCCTGAAGCCGGTCCTAGGATGCTTGATTCCGGTCCAGGAAGACATGGCTTGGCAGTTCGTCTGGACTGTTCCCATGAGGCACAGAGTCAAGACTGATTTGCATATGGCTATGTCTGAACTGGGGTGACGTGGTGAAGCAAAATAACGATGGATTAAACCCAGATCTGTGACTGGGGTGAATGTTTGCCAATGTGCAGCATTCCGTCCATCATCTTGTGTGTTTTGCATTTTGCCCTAAGTGGGAAGGGTATGCCCAGACGTGGGTCCCGATGCTCACTACGCCACTGGAGTCAGAGCTATCCTGGCTGATGAAGGCTGATAGCCTGAAGCCGGTCCTAAGGATGCTTGATTCCGGTCCAGGAAGACATGGCTTGGCAGTTCGGTCTGGACTGTTCCCATGAGGCACAGAGTCAAGACTGATTTGCATATGGCTATGTCTGAACTGGGAGTGACGTGGTGAAGCAAAATAACGATGGATTAAACCCAGATCTGTGACTGGAGGTGAATGTTTGCCAATGTGCAGCATTCCGTCCATCATCTTGTGTGTTTTGCATTTGCCCTAAGTGGGAAGGGTATGCCCAGACGTGGGTCCCGTGCTCACTACGCCACTGGAGTCAAGCTATCCTGGCTGATGAAGGCTGATAGCCTGAAACCGGTCCTAGGATGCTTGATTCCGGTCCAGGGAAGACATGGCTTGGCAGTTCGGTCTGGACTGTTCCCATGAGGCACAGGGTCAAGACTGATTTGCATATGGCTATGTCTGAACTGGGGTGACGTGGTGAAGCAAAATAACGATGGATTAAACCCAGATCTGTGACTGGGGGTGAATGTTTGCCAATGTGCAGCATTCCGTCCATCATCTTGTGTGTTTTGCATTTTGCCCCTAAGTGGGAAGGGTATGCCCAGACGTGGGTCCCGTGCTCACTACGCCACTGGAGTCAAGCTATCCTGGCTGATGAAGGCTGATAGCCTGAAACCGGTCCTAGGATGCTTGATTCCGGTCCAGGGAAGACATGGCTTGGCAGTTCGGTCTGGACTGTTCCCATGAGGCACAGGGTCAAGACTGATTTGCATATGGCTATGTCTGAACTGGGGTGACGTGGTGAAGCAAAATAACGATGGATTAAACCCAGATCTGTGACTGGGGGTGAATGTTTGCCAATGTGCAGCATTCCGTCCATCATCTTGTGTGTTTTGCATTTTGTCCCACACTATACCATCCTGTATAGGAACAGCTGTGATGTTCACTGATGACAAGTCTCTTGCTTCACGATGGGAAGATTTATGAGGTTTCAAAAGTACGTTCACGCCTTTTCCTTCAGTATTCACATGGATGTATCTGCCACTTATAAGCACGCTCACAGTTGTTACCAAAGCTAGCCAGAGCAGGAAAACAAAAAGTCCAGATGTAATCCAGAGTTCAATCCATGGAGAAACCAGATAAGTCTTTTTCAAAAGGTGAAGACAGTCTTGTACTTGCTGCTTGAGATTGAATGATGCTGGCGTCGTTTCAGGTTCACTCGGATCTTCTGAGAACGTATCAAAGTTAATGAAATAGCCAGAAGCAGTTCTGTCAATTGTTGGAATTGCATCAGGATTTGTAGAAATCACTGGAACCAGTTCATCACTTGCCACGTTGGTGTAGACAGGTGTATTTGGACGAACTGTTACTTGGTTTTCAAGAGGGATGAGTTCCATAGCGTTGTTGATTAGTCCTCCATCAGTTACAGCTGAATTCTCGATGGTTATCAGTCTTTCAGTCTGAACCTCTTGGATAGTTGCGAGAGGAGGGCGTCTGCTACTAGGTCGGAGTCCACGAGGCCTACTGTTTTGGCCACATACTGTGGTTTGATGAGGTCGATGGACACAAATCGTTTCTCCTTTCTTCCAGCAAGGGGCGGCAGAAGTACTGTTCTTGTTCCTTGAACTGCTAGGACAGGTACTGGTTGTCTGTAAGAAGGTCCAAATACCTTCTTGTCCGCAATCTTTTCTCTGACTAGATCCCCAACTTTTGGAATCCAGACAGGCCTTGCTGGGACCGCCGATTTTTCCCCAGTGGTGGTTGGCTGTAGGAATACGTTGCTTTGTTTCGTTCTTAATTTATTGAGTTCCTGTAAAACAGCCAAACGATCTTTGATATCAAACGGTTTATTTTCCACCACTGTGCCTACGTGTTCAAGGTCTGGTACCCACATTCTTGTCCCAAATAGGACCTCATATGGAGTGACCCCCCCTAGAGAACTTCTTGGCAGATTATTCAAAGAGCGTTGAACCCCACTAAGGTGTTTGACCCACCCATCACCCGAACCTAATACCCTAGCTGTTATAGACTGCTTTATGTCCCGGTTTTTCCTTTCCACAACCGAATTTCCCTCAGGATGGAATGGAGAGGAGTACCGCAATGCAACGCCCAGACTGGCCATGGCTTCTTTGTAAGCCCGAGAGCTAAACGCAGGACCTTGGTCAGAATGTAGCGTGCCTATTGCGTATGTGCCGATAAAGACTCGCAAATTTTTTTATAACAGTTCGAGCGTCAGCCGAGCGCTGAGGCCATAACCATAGGAACCTAGATTCAGTATTTGTGGGAATGCCTTTGTCCAGTAGGACGCAGGCGCGTAGATAGTCTAATGCTGTCTAACAATGGTGTCTGTCCTGGGCTGCCGCATTCGCAGCATGGTGTCTGGTGGCTCTCTCGCTGTAATTTACAGTCTAAGCAGTTGTTGATGAATATGTGAATTTCTGTATTCATTCCAGGCCACCAGTACATCTCTTTTAACGTCAAAATTGTTTTAGAGATCCCTTGATGTGACAGACCCTCCCCCAAATGTGTTTCATAAATCAAGGCTGCTCTGCGTTCCATGTTTGGAATTACCCTATCCCCCACTCCAGGGATTCGAGCAAAAGGAACGTTGTTCGCATCAATTACATAAGAGTACTTGAGTGGAAACTTTTTTGGTAACGCTGCACTGCTGCCTTTGCTTGATGCATTGACAGCCAACATTATCTCACCGTCTATTTTTGTTTTTGAACGAGTGAGTGCAGCTACGGAAGCCGTCTGAACAGCCCCCTTTGCGGCTTCATCAGCCAATGAATTCCCTGCAACGTGAACGCCATCACGTTGATGACTCAGTGTGTGGATCACGTGAGCCTTTGGTAGTTCGTTTTTCAACTGAACTACTTGTTCCCAAAGCATTTTGTGCTTTATTGTGCCACCTTTCGCATCTTTGAAACCATTTTCAAGCCAGTTTTGTATATAGTCATTATACGACTGAACACAGTAAAAGGAATCGCACACTATTAGTGTGGGGAATTCTCAATCTGTACTTTCAAGTGCCAGTTTAAATGCTTGTAGTTCAGCTCGCTGAGCTGTACAATCTCCTAGAGATTGAGTTTTTGTGACCATAGGTCTGAAGATGCCATTTCGCATGCGACCTTTAACGATTGCACACGCTGCACTGTAACCTTGCTTACTCCCTGTTGCGGGTTGTGCGGATCCGTCAGTGTAAATTATGAATTCGTACTGATCGAGAGGCAGAATTTCAGTAGGCAGAGGACATTCTTGTTCATATTGCAGGAATGCTTGTGTTTTTAAATCTGGATCAAAAAACATATTCAACATCTGTTGCAGCAAGAGAATTAACCCATTGTATCCATCTTGGATGTAATGCTTTAGCATTTGGAATGCTTGCTTTTGTGACCGCTTCTAAAGCCGGTACTGGGGTTACAACAATAATGCGTTTCCTTGGGCTAAGGCTCTTTCTTTTGCTACAGCGGTTTGAACTGCTGTTAGAATTTTTTCAGTTGAACTGAAGCGCATTTTCGCTTGTGTGTACAAATGGGATTTGTATGCGATTGGTATTTTCTCACCCTCATTGAAAGTTAAGTAGGTGAATCCATATTGACCCGAAATTATTCGGATCACCAAATTGCGTTGACTTACGCGTGTTTGTAAGTGATTTGTTGCTAACATGTTAGCCTGGAGTGAACGCAAGATTTCTGTGTGTTCCTGTGTCCAGTTTCTGATCGAAAAATCAGGTTTGATTAATGCGTAGAGATGTTTAACCCTTTCTGCGTAATTTAGAATGTATGTTCTTCCAAAATTTAGGAAACCCAGGATGGATTGTAAGTTTTTAGCGTTTTTGGAGGTTGGAGCAGCGCACACTTTTCTAAAAAGTTAGCTGCCAAGCTCTTGCCTTCACTTGAAAGTTCATATCCTAGAAATAGGACATTGAGATGGGCAATTCTGGACTTTTTAAAGTTGAACTTGTAGCCCTCAGAGGCGAAACCCAGTATAATGGTGCTCACCCTGTTCAAGTGTTTTTCCAGGTCATCGTCTGTCAGATATATGTCATCGACATAGGATAATGCCTCATTGTCATAAATTTGTAGTAACTCCGTTACCCTCGCTGAGAATAAACCTGGGCTGTTCTTGAACCCTTGTGGGAGTCGACAAAAGTGACACTGGGTCCCCATTATGGAGAATGCTGTTAAGTACCTGCTTTCAGGTGCTATGTTTTGACTAAAGAAACCATTTGAGATGTCTAATGTTGTTTTATATTTTTTACGCACAATGTTATTCATTAATGCTGTGCTATGTGCATTTTGCACTGCAAAAGTTTTAGAACAAGTGTTTAGGTGTCTGTAATCCAAAACTAGACGAAATGTATTGTCTGGTTTGGAGACAGGAAACAAAGGATTGTTCATTGAGGAGGTGCATGTTTCAATCACCCCTTGATATTCAAGTTGATCTAAGATCTCCCTGACCTGTTTTTTAGCTTCTTGCTTTATTGGATACTGCCGTTGTGCAGTTGGTTCATGTTTCAGATGTATTTTATGGTGAGGTGAGTCCTCATCCCATCCTACATGATTTTTATATAATGCTGGGGCCTGGGCCACTGCCCATTTCCTGGCATATGTATATCTTAGATGCATTGGTATATGGTTGGAGAAGGCAGGCATAATTATGTCCTCGCCATGTGGGCACTCCCTGACAAATTGTGGTGGCCAGTCCTTTTCTGCTAGAAGTATGTCTTAGCCCTTTGATAGTCTTTCCCAAAAAAGAGCTTTCACCTGTCTAGGTTTGTCTCCCTCCATCCGGAGTGTTATGTCATATAACTTTTGTGGAGTACTAACCTTGGTGTCTACAGTCTCAACCGTGATGTACTCATTCAAGTCCACTATCTCCAGAAGTTCCTTCAGGTTCTGGCGAGCTATTGTGACTTCTGCTGCACTGTCCAGCATTGTCTGAGCCCATTCTCCGTTCTTGAGTTGTGTTCTCAGTATTCTCGGCATGTCTGATCTTTAGACCTGCTACTTTCTTTTTGGAGAATTGAGGTTTTGCTTAAGTTTTTGGAGCGTGTTTGTCGTCTTTCAATTTCACGCGTTCTTCTCTATGTTCTGATCGTCCTCTTCTTTCCGAAGTCTGTGATGAGATCTGAAAGGGACGAGAGGAACGTGTATCAGTATCTTGATACCTGTCAGGTGTTCTCAAATTATCCCTATTCCTGAGGTTATACCTCCTTTCAGAGGGCTCCTTTTGAGGAGACCTACCTCGGGATTGAGAATGTTTCTCGCTTGAATTTTGTTTATTAGTATCCCACTTCTTTTTAGAAGATGTAGGAGTTTGTTTAATTGAGTCCTTCTCAAGACTTTCAGATAGCTTCGGCTTCACTGGTCTTCCACCAAAACTATCTCTGCCTAATTCTGCATAAGATTGTTCTATAATTCTGGGTAGCTCTGTTTGATGTTCTGTAACATAAAATTCCCTTAATTTTTGGTGGATCGCCACTGCTGCTGCCTCCCCTTTAATATTAGATAATATTATTGTTGAGACCTGGTCGAAATTTTTCAGTAATTTCATACCTAAATTTAGAGCAGGCTCTGCCCCGTATTCATTTTGAATTTGTTTCAGGACATCAGGTATTACCGCAATTAACGGAATGCCATGTGTTTTAGTATAGATGGCAGCAAAGACTGAGCCCCAAGTGGTGCAGTCTTCCAGTTGTGGTGTGATCCCCATTGGTAAACTGATTGTCAGTATTCTGTGTTTCTCATATGGGCTAGTATTTGGAAATACTGCTTCGATTTGAGTAATTTTTGAGCTATCCAGAAAGGAATTTGCTCACGTTTTGTGGGCATTTTACCCATGACTGCGTATAGAGTCTGTGGTGTAATTTTTAGTGTATTCCCCTGTTGGGGAGTTGGATTTGGAAGTGTTAATGGTTGCTGGACTGTAAAAGTCCGCATGACATATTGGACCAATTGTCTGTAGATTTTTATTAATTCTTGTATTTGAACAAGTAAGACCTCATCTGACATTATATCCAGTTCAGGATGAGGTGTGTAGCCGGCTAGAATCGGCCATGTTGCTCCTGGTCTACCTAGTGGACCGAGCCTGGTAATGTTTCTGTGATGTTTTAGGGTGCCTTTAAACCAGAGCTGATGCTCCTGGTATGTTAATGGAATCTCTATATCCTCGAAAGGAATGTATTCCTCTGGTGGTTCATCTTCTTTGTAGAAGTGAAACATGTGTGTTACTGGATTGGATTCAGGAAATATTACCCATGAATAGAATACCTCTGTCTGAAAAGATTTGTGTGCCTCTATCACGAAAACTGCTCTACCTCCCCTTGGTGGTAGGCCATGTTTTATGAGTTTTAGAGTGATGGCTCTTCTTAAGTTTGGAGCGATGTCTATAACACCCTCCTCGGTTTCATTTAAACCGCTAATGTTAAAAGCTGCTGCTTGGGCTGGATCAGCCGCAGCTACACCGTTTCCGGCGTCTTCATTCATTTTGCTTTTTTGAAAAATGTAGAACAAGTTTCAAGGAAACAAAGATAAGGTGCACAATATTTTGGAACACTGTATCCTTCAACGTTGAGCAAACCAAACAGCTAATATATAGGGTACTGCCCTATGTAGCCGTGGCAGATACTTAACCCTGCCCACTCCAGACGTCTTTTGGAGTATATGGGTAGGGGTCTCTTGAGAGAAAAAGCACGGCTGAGTTACTCAGTATCTAACGTTGAATTACTGCCTTACCAAACCGTTGGGCGCCATGTAGTGTAGCTCCTATTTCCCTAATAGGCTCTGCGCATTGGAATAATATATCCTATAGGTTTGACATAGGACTAAGGTCAGTATGTCCCTATCGAGTATATTAAACTTAATTACTTGTGCCAGCTAGCTCAGAGGCCACTAGAAACTCCTTGACAACAAGAAGGGAGTAGTTTCTGGCAGCCGCAAAACATGACCACTGTGTTTCCTTTAGAATCAGAACGTGTCCCAGAGTCGTGGAAACAATAGATAACTATTTCACTCAGCTCAGTCGTGCATGCTTAGTTTTCTCCAAGTTACACAGAAAGAAATAGACGGGCGTTTCAATAAAAGATTTATTGAACAGTCTTGTTTCTGGTGTAAGTAAAATGTGCTGTTACGATCACAAGACAGTATGCGAGATAAATAATGTACAGTGTGAGCAGTAGAAATAAATAATACTGCGAGAGCATTATCTTTTAGTACATATGCATTTACATAAATAACACAGACTAAAAATGCGAGTACTCATACGATGCATTTCTAATCTAGTTCTACCCCAATGTACCTAACCTAACCTAGGTATAGGAAGAGGTATGAAGTAGGTGAAGTATTCCTTACTATGGTATACTAAGAGTATGTTAAGCCTAGTATGCCAAGAGTCCCTCTAGGTTCTAGTCTGCTCCATACCTGAAGAATGAGAGAGGTAGGAATCTCTTTGCCAGACTCGAACTCCAACACCCCGCAAGGGAAGTCAGATCACTGGAAGCTGGACTCTCTGCGTGCAGGGATGACAGCGTCTTCTCAGTGCGTCAGGCCGGGAAACGGGCTCCTCTGAAGTCGAGGTCTCCTCTGATTTACAGGGGCTAGGGAAGGTATATTTATACCTGAGAATTACCTCAGAATGTTAGCATTGACGTGAGTCGGACAGCGGAAGACGTCATGAATGAACCCCTAAGGAATAATGGTTCATGCATAATATATGAGTCCTTGAAGAAATCAATAGTCCTGGACTAGGGAAACTCCCGCAGCCTAAGGGTCTGTTCTTCAAGAACTCGTTGTGACGTTAGGGTGGACGGATGTCAGAGACCATGCCTGTATTTGGAGTGCACGGTTTAATGCCTAAATAAGGGCTGGGATTTTATGCCTATATAAGGGCAGGGCAAATTGTGCCTATATAAGGACATGATACTGGAAAGCCCGTTTATGGACAACCTAAGAGGAATACAACAACTGGTTTTGTACAAGTGAAATTTGAGCCTAACTATAACGTACCCGTAAACTTTGATTTTTTTCAGTGAATTTCTAAGGTTTTTTTAATTCTATTTCTTAACTATAGCGCCCCTGTAACCTTTGTTTTTTCCAATGTTTCATTAAATTCTGTTTCCTAACTATAACGTCCCTGCAACCTTTTTTTCCCCAGTGAATTTCAACATTTTTTAAAATTTTATTTCCTTACTGTAACCTATAACCTGTGAGAGTGGGTGTTTGAGTGGCTGTATAGGTAGGTGAGTGTGCTTGTGAGTGGCTGTATGGGTCTCTGGGTGAGTGTGCATGTGAGTGGGTGTGAGTGGCTGTATGAGTCTCTGAGTGGGTGTGTGAGTGGGTTTGTGGTGTGTGTGAGTGGCTGTAGGGGTCTGTGAGTGGGTGTGTGAGTGACTGTATGGGTGTGTACATGGCTGTGTATGTGGGTGTAGGAGTGCCTATGTGGATTGTTGAGTGGGTGCATGAGAGTCTGAGTGGGTCTGTGAATGGGTGCATGAGTGGGTCTGTGACTGAATGCATGAGTGTCTGAGTGGGTCTGTGAGTGGGAGCATGAGTGTCTGAGTTGGTCTGTGAGTCGGTACGTGAATCTCTAACTGAGTCTGTGAGAGGGTGCATGAGTGTCTTTAAAGGTCTGTGAGTGAGTGGATGAGTCTCTGAGTGGGTGAGTGAGAGGGTGCGTGAGTGAGTGGGTCTGTGAGTGGTTGTGTGAGTCTCTGAGTGGGTCTGTGAGTGGGTGAGTGAATGTCTGAATGGATCGGTCAGTGGGTGCATGATTCTCTGAGTGAATCTGTGAGTGGGTGCATAAGCCTCTGAGTGAGTCTGTGAATGGGAACATGAGTGTCTGAGTGGGTCTGTGTATGAGTGGATGAGTGTCTGAGTGGGTCTGTGAGAGCATGCGAGAGTCTCTGAGTGGGTCTGTGAGTGGGTGCATGAGTGACTGAGTAGAACTGTGAGTGGGTGCGTGAGTATCTCAGTGGGTCTGTGAGTGGGTGTGTAAGTCCCTGTGTGGGTCTGTGAGTGGGTGCATGAGTATGTGAGTCTCGGAATGGGTCTGTGAGTGTGTGTGTGAGTTTCTCAGTGGGTCTGTAAGTAGGTGAATGAGTGCTTGAATGGATCTATGAGTGGGTGTATGAGTGTCTGAGTGTGTCTGTCAGTGCATGTGTGAGTCTCTGAGTGGGTCTCTGAGTGGGTGCATGAGTGTATAAGTGGGACTGCCAGTGGGTGCATGGAGAAAAAGTAGGGGGGCAAACAGGAGCAGGTCCTCGTGCCAGCTCCCCCTGTGACAGTCCTCCTGTACAGCTTGCCTGCAGTCTGCTACCCTCTGATGCCTTCGGTTTTGTGCCTCCTCTACTCATTTTCTGCTTGTCTTCTTTATGCCTCTTCTCTGTTCACTCCTGCCCTCTATTTTGCCTCTTTCTGCTTGTTATTTTGCCTCTTTCTGCTTGTTCCTGACCTTTATTCTGCTTCTTGCTGCTCGTTTCTGACCTCTATTTTGCCTCTTTCTGCTCATTTTCCCAGTTACTTTGCCTTTTCTGCTCGCTCCTCACCTTTATTTTGACTCTTTCTGCTCATTTCTGACCTTTATTCTGCCTCTTGCTGCTTGTTTCTGACCTCTATTTTGCCTCTTTCGGCTAGTTTCTCACCTTTATTTTGCCTCTTTCTGCTCGTTTCTTACCTTTATTTTGCATGTTGCTGCTCATTTCTGACATTTATTCTGCCTCTTTCTGCTTGTTTCTCACCTTTATTTTGCTTCGTTCTGCTCTTTGCTGACCGTTATTTTGCCTCTTTCTGCTCATTTCTGACCTTTATTCTGCCTCTTTCTGCTTGATTCTGATCTTTATTCTAACTCTTTCTGCTCCCTTCTGACCTTTATTTTGCCTCTTTCTGCTCATTTCGAACCTTTTTTTTGCCTCTTGCTGCTCATGGCTGACCTTTATTTTGCCTCTTTCTGCTCGTTGCTGACCTTCATTCTACCTCTTTCTGCTAGTTTCTCAGCTTTATTCTGCCTCTTTCTGCTCATTTCTCACCTTTAGCTTGCCTCTTTCTGCTCATTGCTGACCTTTATTCTGCCTCTTTCTGCTCTCTTCAGACCTTTATTTTGCCTCTTTCTGCTTGTTTCTCACCTTTATTTTGCCTCTTTCTGCTCATTGCTGACCTGTATTTTGCCTCTTTCTGCTCATTTCTGACCTTCATTTTGCCTCTTTCTGCTTGTTGCTGACCTTTATTGTGCCTCTTTCTGATCATTTCTGACCTTTATTCTTCCTCTTTCTGCTTGTTTCTTACCTTTATCTTGCCTCTTTCTGCTCATTGCTGACCTTTATTCTGCCTCTCTCTGTTCGTTGCTGACCTTTATTCTGCCTCTTTGTGCTCGTTTCTCACCTTTATTTTGCCTCTTTTCCACCAGGACTGCGGGGGGCCCAAAGGTCCCCATGGCCCTAGCCGGCTCCCCGCCTAATGCATGAGCCAGCATTGCTGCTGCTCAGAGGGGGTTTCTGGAAAGGCAGCTCCCTGTGTGCAGGAGCAATTATTTAATCTCTTTCCCTGCCTGCATGTCTGCTTGCAGGGAAAGAGATGAAATCTCCAGTTCCAGCAGGCGGGAGCCGTTTGACAGCTCCCACCCGCTGGAACCGGAGTGTTTGCTTTTGCTTAGCGGGAGCTGTCAAAGCTCCCACCAAGCAAAAACAAGCAGCTAAGTCCCGGGGGTGGGCACCCCGAGACATTGCAGGAGCCGGCCATGGGGGCGGGGTGGTGGTCCCCAGGGCCATGTATGGCTCCAGGAGGGGGGCCGCAAGGCCCCCCTATTTCTTATAAAAACAAGAAAACCCCTAGGAGGAGGTAGTCACTCGGATTGCAGGAGTTCACATGGCCCCTCCACACCATATTAACATAAACCCGCGGCCCGAACAATTTATTTTAAATAAAGATCCAGGAAGGTGGTGGTCCCCAGGGCACATTTGAGCCCATGGAGGGGGTCCACGCAGCCCCCCTTTTATATTAATAAAAAGGCCTGAGGATGTGGTGGTCCCTGGGGCTAAAAGAGCCTCAGGAGGGGGGCCCGAGCTCCCCACCTCCTTATTTAGAAACTGCCCCCAAGACCTGGCCCACCAGGGGGCCTTTTGCAAAACAAGCGCAGGAGCCTGAGCTTGTTTTGTTTAAAAATGTTGATGCAAATTCGTGAATTTTGCGAATTTGCCACAAAATTTTGTTTTTTAATGCTTTTGGACCAAGGCTTGGGGATCAGGGTATTCCTACCCTGCCCCCTTTTCTTTTTTTCATGTTTTTTTTGTGGGACTCAGTTGAAGCTGACTCCCAAAATGGCTGCCAACACTTCCTGGTTGAAGTGTTGGCAGCCCATCAGAGCTCTGCATTTCTCTGCACAAGCTCGTCATTATTCGGGAATTCGCCGCGATCGTAGATATACAAATTTAGCTTTCTTTTAATTTCTCGAAAACTACTGAACGGATTTACACCATATAACAAAAAGCACAATCTGCGTACCAAAAGCTAGCTTTCTGCTTAATTTGGTGTAATTCGATTCAGCAGTTTTGGATGTAATCGTGTTCAAAACTCCTATGGGAATTAACATGGGAAACACACTTTTTTTGACCCCCTCACCCACTTTTTCTGGGCCCCTGCTTGACGGATCACCCCAAAGCTTTCCATGCAACTAAAATCACGGCACACTTTTTTGGGAAAATTTCGTGAAGATTCGTCAAACGGCGCCAAAGATATAGGCAAGTCAAAAAACGCTTTTCCTATGGGCACATGGTCCTAACTATGCCTACTGGCGACTGCCAGTAGGTAATACATATATCTAATAAATTATTTACATATATCTATAGTACCAGCATTGGCAACCTACCCCACCCCTCCAACGTAACATGCATGCTCATAAATAAACACACAACACATTTCTTGTTTGGGTAAAATTGCTGCAGGTTTATTACATACACCGTTATGTAATATGGTGGGTTATCTTACGGGCGATCCAAGGGCAGGCAACCGTCTGGGCCGCCTGCCCGCCTGATGAGCCAAGCAGCACTGGGCGAACCCCATCTGTGCTGCCACTTCTGGTGATCCTCTTCCCGGATCACGTGACACATGGTTCCTTATTACTCACGCCCCTTTTAGGGCGGAGCGTAGCATAGCAAACCCCCGGTTGTTCAGGCCCACAACCGCCCAAAGGACTAACGGGCGCCGACACGGTTTTCTAGGAACCTCCCATGAGGCTCCTAGGATTTGGCTCTGGCACCCACCATGGTGCCGCGCAGAGGTACCCTTCTGTACCCCTCTGCTTCCAGATCGCCCTGTAACTCCGCCTGCAACGAAAAAAAAACAACATTACAACATTCTCTGCCTCCTGCCTGCCACGAACCACGCCGGGTAAGCGGTAGGGTGGGAGACGGCGTGTCCGGGCGCGCGAAAGAGGACGACAAGATGGTGGGGGGGAGGCCTATATACCCCTCCCCCTGTCCTCGCGCCTCAGACGTGATGCTCGCCTATCGCGCTGCAACAAGGTTTGGGGGACTCCTCCCTGAGTCCCTGCCCCTACGGGGGTGTGGGGTGCCCAGCTGGTACTAGAGGGCTGCCCTCTTTAGTGGCCCCCTGCGGGGGCCTCGGACAGCCGCATAGTACCAGCATTGGCAACCTACCCCACCCCTCCAACGTAACATGCATGCTCATAAATAAACACACAACACATTTCTTGTTTGGGTAAAATTGCTGCAGGTTTATTACATACACCGTTATGTAATATGGTGGGTTATCTTACGGGCGATCCAAGGGCAGGCAACCGTCTGGGCCGCCTGCCCGCCTGATGAGCCAAGCAGCACTGGGGCGAACCCCATCTGTGCTGCCACTTCTGGTGATCCTCTTCCCGGATCACGTGACACATGGTTCCTTATTACTCACGCCCCTTTTAGGGCGGAGCGTAGCATAGCAAACCCCCCGGTTGTTCAGGCCCACAAGCGCCCGAAGGACTAATGGGGCGCCGACACGGTTTTCTAGGAACCTCCCATGAGGCTCCTAGGATTTGGCTCTGGCACCCACCATGGTGCCGCGCAGAGGTACCCTTCTGTACCCCTCTGCTTCCAGATCGCCCTGTAACTCCGCCACAGCTCTGGAGGTGGCCACCGTCGCCGCCAGAGCCCCCACCAAAACAGCTCCTTTCTCACCTGCAACCTCTCATTTCCAGGCCTCCTGCAAGCTAGGGAAGAGATCCCTCCCACTGGTGATAGTGGAACCCCATCTATATCACAATAGCCCTTGCCGGTAGCCTGGATCAGCTAGTGTCTAATGCAACACAAAGGCCCTTCTGCCCTGTGAATTTGTGCCAAGAACTATCCACCCTCCTGTGGGAAAGTTCCACTACTTCACATAACTCAGTCCCGTGCCAACTCTGGGCGGGGCAGATGATTCCCTGGCTCACATTGCCCCATGAATTTGCTGAGCTCACCTAGCTGCCGTCCTACTAGGACGGTGTGTCTAGCACACCTGTGTCCCCACTTAAGGGACAGCTGCCCGCTTGTTGGGAGACCGCTCCCACACCCACCCGCCTACTTTTGGCTATTCGTGCGAGAAGGATTATATTTTAACCTTTGCACCGTCCCTTTGCTTTCTAACTCATGACGCACAGGAATGTCCATAACTAGACGTGTGTGACAATGAGCAAGGGTGCCATCCTGCCCTTGCCATGCATCCCTTATTACTTATGGGAATTTCGCTCGCTCAGCTCCCTCAGTGTTGGAACCCCTAGGCATACCAGCTTAGAGAATCTGTCTGATTTAATACAGTGTGCACTGTCTGCCATGTGGTGCCTAACACTAAGGATTGCTAAGTCCTACTTTACCCCCATCCTCGGATACTCCCAGATAGGGGTGGGGTGGGGGAGTTCACACCGCCCACCCTGAGCTGCCCCGGCGGTGGAAAATTCCCTGCTCCGTTAAATTTACATTTTTGTTGAACACTGGACGTGCCAAATGTTCTTACTGCATAGTAGCCTTTTGTGCTCGACACCCTGTTTTCCCCTTTATTGGAACAGCAGCACGCTATGTTGGTTGACAGCGTCCACACCCAACGTGGCTAATACAGCTGCCCGTGCAGGGGCTTTTGAGCTTAACTGCAGCAACAGGTCACCTACCCTTGGTTCTGGGATGCATTTACTTCACCTTGTTGACCAGACAATTGCACAGACCCTTCTGATTGCTAAACCCCGGTCAACCCCTTATTGGTGTCAAATCTGGTTTGAACCATATATGTATTGTCCCACTATTGGCGATACCTCACCCTTTCGTGTAGTGCAACTTACACAGCCCACCCCGCTTGCTTAACTGCCGTCGGATCACAGATGCCAGTACCTATTACCCATCTCTGACCCTGGCTGCTTAAACTCGCAAAAGTGTCGGACTCCCAGACTCCCCGTCCTCTGTTCCACTGCAGTACACCTTCAGTGGACCCGCTGGGAGATACCGCGAACCCTAAGAAGCACCCAATTCTCACCTGTGTGTACCTCTAAAGGAGATTGGCTCCACCCAGCTGTAAGGCCAGAAACACACATATTAAACCTATTTACTGGTTTCTGCCACTTGGCACCTTTCTGGTTGCAGCTCTGTGTTTTGTGAAGCGTGCGTGCCCCGGGGCATGCTGTCGCTGAATAACCGGTGTATGTTACCCACTCCCTGATACTGTGCAACGCTAACTCCCCTTGTTTGGGTTGAAGGAATGCTGGATGATTCCCAAGGACTGTGAACTTACTACTCCACCCAGTTTGCCCCAAAAATTTTTGGGACAACCCAAAGAGTAATCATGCCCTTCAAGGCACATCTCCCCAGCGTTGACTATCAACGTATTTGGGACACCGGTCACAGAAGATGCCCCTTCCAGTCTCTGGTTCTAGCCCATAGAAGGATAACCCAGGGGGCAGACCAGTCTGTGTGAACCTGAGTCGAACATTATGTGCAAATACCTGCCGTTTCCTGAAAATTGGGAATGTCAAATGGTCTATAATACCCGGTCGCCATTTTGCTCTTAACGCAGTGTTTACCAAACTTTTTTGCACCGCAGCACACTTGTTAGACAAAAACTACCACAACCGCCTGCTGCCCTGGCTAAAGCGCGGGTCAATATGTCATAACTGAAGCGACCTGTGGCCTGCTCTTGTTTGCAGAGGGCACTTTTTAGCCGCATCGACCAGACATAGCAAGAGGAGACGAGCTTGCGAGCCCCACTCCCACACAACTCAAATTAAACATAGTCCATCAGGGGCCGAGGCGTTGCCTTCGCAGCACCTCTCTTTTCGTTGTAATTGCCCAGAGTAAGTGTAAAATTGTACTGTCCCACCATTGGGCTGGTAACCGACGGCAAAGAAAGGCAGAACCTGGACATAAGATCCCCGTTTCCTAGAGTAAAACCATAATTATCCTGCACCATTATCAAATGTGCCACAAGCACCCAATGCGCTATCCACCTGTTGCTATGCAGATGTCATCCGATTCAATGGCATAGGCGACATATCAACCCATTCTGCCTTTGTGGTCAACAAAATACCATATGCCGGGATTTCGCCACTAATCCTATGATGCTGAACCTGGATTTGTAAGGCGCATGTGAGGTTCGGCGATCGTCCCAATACTAGATGCCATGTATCCAACTTCTCAATATCGTCCCACTCAGTGAGGGCACTATGAGGACTTGTGGAATGGAATAGAGGTCTAAAACATTAGTGCCAATTAAGGACCGCCAGAAAACCTCCGCATCGCGCGGGACCAAGCCAATGGGGCCAATTCCCCGAAAATCGGCCACAAACCAATAACCCCCATAATCCCGCAATCCAGACATACCCCCGGGGGGCAAGCCGGCGACTCTGGTAAAGGTGGAAGAACGTGTGAATTCCCTCCTTGCAACCCGGGCATAATACTAAGTTAGAACCGCACGTTGATATAAGCAAACAGAAGGACAGCCGGACACAGCCATGCCACGTCCCAGAAGAACCCTCTATGGTTTAAAGCCCATTGGGGGAGAAGTACAGTTCCTGCATACTTCAAAACCAGCAAAACTAAAGAGAAGGTGGACCTCTCTGGAGTGCCCCACCTTGGTCCCCTGACATGCACTTGTGCTGGGGGGGGAGGGGGCAGAGAAACGATGACCAACTGAGTGGTCACTCGCGACACCAATTGGGTGATAGCCTGCAGACCCATCCGTCATCTGCACTGACGGGTGCTGTGTCGCCATGCTGGCGTCCCTCACCCAGCATATGTATCCCATATCGACTTTGCTAAGGTATCCCAGCGTGCCAAAAGGTTAAAATAATGTATTTGGATATGAGGATGGAGCAATGCTCCAATATGTAGTATATTTACTAGAAAAGGAGCACTACACCTACAATAGGCCCATCTATTGGCTTAGTCAATGCTTCTATTTGCATCAGATAAATAAGCCACAATTATAGCACAGTTGCCTAGCCAACCAAGAGCTAGCCGCCCCCATCCATAGTAGCCAAGGTTTCAGCTTGCAATGTGTGACATGTTCATCATTTCAGTGCAACTATGAGTGACATTTAAAGGACTATGACTGACACTTTCTTGCGAGCAAAATCAAACAATGAAGATGAGGGAGACATATCAATATCAGTAATAACCCCCATTAGACCAACGAGAAAACTCTAAGACCACCAAGGTTTTAGGCTGCCTATGTGTGCATTACCGGGCTTAGAGACGCCTTGAGCGATGTACACATGTTACATAACCCCTGGTGGCACAAGGACCTTGTCGGCCAAGCGGCGAGGACTTCACTCAGTGCAATAAAACGAAACCGATTGCTCCAGCGCACGGCCCCCACACCGCCCCCCAGGCGCCAACGGGACAAACCGAAATTTGTACCCAGCATCCCAATTCCAAGGAAAGGCACCACAACCAACCAATCCGCTGCGCAGGTCACTCACAAAGACACCACTGTAAGGACCCCACCTTAACGGCCCCTACATGAACCTTGAGTGCACCCTGTGAATAATGTAGGCTGAAAAAGACTGCCCGTCGCTCATACACTGTTATTTCATGCAGAACGAACACCGGTAGGCCTGGAGCGATACCCCAGAGTTTACAGCTGCCGGTCCGCGGTGACATCAAACACCTAACCTGTGTGCTATTAAAATTCAATCTTTTGCCCAAACACAGTGATATAATCCTGTGACAACAAATGGCTATGAACAGTGAGCCCTATATATTTACCAAACTCCTTTACCATCACCGTTTCGGACTACCATAGTGGGAGATTGCCAGCCCCAATCCCACACAGGGAAATTAAACATAGTCCATCAGGGCCAAGGCCTTGCCTTTGTCCTCTGTGGTGTGAGCTGGGCACCTGCACATTATAAGCCATGGGGACCTGAAAGGAGTGGAAAGCAAGCTGAGCACCAGCTGGAGTCTTTATAATAATAACTGCCGCTACCCTTGATCTATTCTGCTCCTTTCAGCCTCCTCGCAGAGTTTGCCTGTGGAGGAAACAGAGGCAGCTCAGAACGACAGGGACCATCCGCCTGGCTGATGGCTAGAAGTTGTGCGAGAGCTCACCGGCGACCCACCCACCGAGCCGCACACAAGCTGTCCTGGGGCCGCCCTGCTCCACAACTACGCGACGCGGCTCCGACCGCAACGCACCTCCAAACCAGCACCCCAGGGGCAAAAGACAACCCCCGCTCAGAGCCCCAAAATCTGAAGTGCCTAGAAGCTGAGGTCTAACACCGCCAGGTTGGGGCACAGCGAAAGCAACCCAGAGCAACCGAGCTGCAACCGCGTCACGGCATGTTCATGCTGGGCAGGAAAGGCACGCAGCGTCGCCAACCCGGGGACAAATACACACCCGCCATATCACATATGGGCTCTTAGGATTTTAAAGCCCCACCAATGACAACCTACATTCAAATTGCACACACAGCTGAAAGACCGGGCCTCGCAGAGAGCGCCCTCCCCAAGTGTGCAAAATGCAAATGGCGGCCACCTAAAACGGACGTAGGGGCCCCGCCCAATTGCTATACCCACACAGGACAACATCCGCCGGAAAATGCGATAATTATACTTCAGAACGACAACGATTAAAGCACCAGGATTTGCACACCTGACAATCAGCGTAGGAGTCAGAGGCCTTAACCAGTAGGCCAGTGACTCATAATTAACATTCAGATATCTGAATAATTAGGACACATTGAATGCAATTAACCGCGCTTTGTTTCTGTGCAGCACTGGCTAAACAAGTCCTTGAAAATACCAATTTTTGAACCCTTCCCTTTGAATGGACATTCATAGACCTGAATAATTAGGACACATTGCCTCGAACTTAACTGGGCCCTCAACACAATAGTAGAGAACACTTTCGGAGTGCCCTCTTTGTGTATTGTTTGTGACGTTGGTATTACCATATAACACACGCTATTTATCTCCATAGCCTGGTGCAGCCCGATCTGCCACTTTTTTTTTTTTTTTTTTTTTTTTTTAATCCCTCTCGACCGACCCGCTTCTGCAGTCTGTAACAAGGCATTCTAGACGAGTGCCACGCAAAGGGTCACCTCCAAGGTACTGTAGTAAACAGCAACCACCGTTCCTGTGGGTTAATCCATGTTTGATTCTATTTATCCACCTTCCCTTGTAGATTTATATGGCGGACGCTCTCCCGAATGCATTGGAACGCCTCACATGAGCACCAATGGGAAACAGCTGGGGCTATTTGGTAGAAAGTGACATCAAGAGAGGCTGCACAATCTAGCGTGACATTCCAGAGACGCCGCTTCCAGGAACCCTCCCTACAACCAAGAATGAGTTCACAGCACCTCATCGGCCATTCATGGACCTTTAGCCGCGACTGCTTTGCCTTCTGGCAAGCCAACCACTCAGCCCTCGGTCGGCAGTTCTAGTCATTACGCCACTTCCTCTCCCCATTGTATAGCGCCTGCAGCACGGGACATGCCTCACGGCCAGGCATGCAAGCCACCTCAAAACGCCCAACGCTGCTGAGATGCTCCAATTAGTCACACCACCGAGACAGGGTATATCTCTGCCCAGGGCGAGCCGAGAGCCAAGGTAAGATGCCCCCATGGCTCAATGAAGGAGGCAAGCCCCAGTCGCATGTCAATCTGGACATCTCCGATAAGACCCTCAAAATTGTCTAGCGTGCTAGAGCACCACAAGCTGAGGAGCAGAGGCTGCACTACAAGACTGCCTCTTCTAACAACCAGAGGCATAAGTGCTTGCAGCCTGACCAAATGCGTAACCGGTGGCCCTTGGCCGAGGAAAAGCTGCCTTCGCGTAACTAAGATAAGTGACTTTTCTTCTATTCGCTTTTGTAAACAGGATGCATTGCCGAGTTCGCCAGGTCGAAAACAGACTTAGTAATAAAGGGCTTTCTCCACCGTGCTCTGCCCTGTGTGAATCATTGCTGACTTAATTGGCCACTGCCCCGAGGAAGGAGTGCAGAAGGGTGAAGGGAGCATGAGGCAGGAGGGGGGAGGCATTCACAATAATGCTTCGTTCTATCGGTCAAGTGAAGCATTTCTCTACGCACTGGAGCATCGCATGCAGAAGGCGACTACCTATACCCAGCCGCGACTGCCGAGAACGAAGGCTCCTTAAGCCAGAAACCACTTGATCTGCCCAGGATCACAGGAGCCGCATGGAGGCTCGAACCTAAAAGACACGCCATGGCCCAGCCAGCGCAACCTGCGGGCAGAGGGGACAGCATACTCTGCCCGCCGCAAGGGAAACGGTAAAACTTAACAAAGTGCTTCCTCACTGTTTTAACCGGGGAGGTAAGCATACGAGGCAAACGGGACAACCACTGCTCTCCCGCGGCTCCATGGTGAGAGAAACCAACTGCGCCTGGTACACCCCGGCAGTGTCCCCTTTCATTTGTTACCAGGCCTGCAGTAAAAGATCGGTCAAGACCGCGGCCCTCTCTGAGGAACTCCCGAGAGCCCCGTACATGAGCGGCTGCAATTGGGGGCGGGGGGGAGATTGAAGGACCTTCCCTGCCTGGGACAAATAGCACCAGGGGGAGCAGCGCTACATGCGGAACCCCACACTGCCATCGCAAGTCGTGGCGGAGGAGCCGGGGCGCCCGCAGTCCCCCCTCCCGCCCCACGGTTTAGGAAACTCCTGGATTGCCATAGTTCAGGCCCCACAGAGGGAACACCAGGCAACATGGTGGGAGGAGCCTACATGCAGGCCGCACCACCCGACAGACCAAGGTCTGGCTCCGGGCACCATCGAAACGGAACCCGCGGGACGGAGCATGGCACGCCGCTGTCCGGCATTAGTCTTCCATGAGTCCAGCCCAGCGACTCCTACGGGCAGGGGCCCTGCACCCGGCCTTACGCAGGTGGGAGCAAATGCAGACCCCCGCGGGCAGAGATAGGAGTCTGTACCGCGCGGGGCAAAGCCCTAGAGACTGCTCCTGCGGGAAGCCATCAGCAGGGGGGGCACCATCTTTCTACCCCGGTAGCCTGCCAAGCCCCCCCCCCCGAAACTCGCAAAGCTAGGGACTCCACGTTTGGGCCCCCAGAAGGCAGGCGGCACGCGCAGGCGGAAAGCAAGCCACCGGGAGGTGGGGCGTTCAAGAGGCACAGCCTGCTCTCCCCGCTTCCCGAGCGGCCCCCCACCACAGCTGGAGGCCCCCGGGGCCACACACGGGCAACACACAATCAGCCCGCAGGCCCGTGGGCCCACGTCGGGCCAGCACGCCCGAGCTGAGGGGCATTCCGCATACCCCCACCTCTGTGCCCCCTACCCGGTCAGCACAGTGCTGGCCTTGATCTAGGAGGGTGCCGTTGCCATAGCCCTCTAGGAGCTGCCTCCCCCACTGGCGGGCCGCTGCCACAGCCGGGTCGAGCAACCCAGCCTCGGGGGAGGTGGGGGGAATTAACACTCACCGCGATAGTAGGCAGCTCCTAGGGACACGTCCGAAACGGCGTACGGAGCAGCCACACAGACGGCGTGTCCGGGCGCGCGAAAGAGGACGACAAGATGGTGGGGGGGAGGCCTATATACCCCTTCCCCTGTCCTCGCGCTCCGGACGTGATGCTCGCCTATCACGCTGCGACAAGGTTTGGGGGACTCCTCCCTGAGTCCCTGCCCCTACGGGGGTGTGGGGTGCCCAGCTGGTACTAGAGGGCTGCCCTCTTTAGTGGCCCCCTGCGGGGGCCTCAGACAGCCGCATTTATTCGACAGAAACAATGTACCACACAGTTTTAAGGCGCTACCTGTTTTGGCCACTTTGAACAGCTTTATTTAGTGGGTGAATAGGTGAATGAATGAGGGACGGAGTGGATGGATAAGTGAGTAGATCAATGAATGAGAGAATAAAAGAGCTATGGCGCCAATTCAATGTATCGAATAATTAAGCCCCAATGTTGAAGCGCTAATGGGCAGAGCTGCCGAGAGTGTAAAACGGTAAAAGGAGCGCTGTCATTTAAGCTTGTTACCACATCCTTGTAATTGCGTCCTGGTCTTCTGAATCGTTATGGCGCTCAATGCTTTCTCGTGGGAGACGCGCAATAAAAACTCAATTTAAAGAGAGAGAGCTTCCTCCCGCCCGCCCTTCGCTCGTGACGTACGACCGCGAAGATAAACTCGTGAAACTCTTTCAGCCGCAGTTATTTATCGCTCATAATTCACCTCCCCCTGACAGTGAAGGGCAAGATGAAGCTAATTTAACATCCCTCTGGTCAGGCTCCGTTCATATCTGAGTGAATTATCAGTAAATAAAAGTAGGCCCCATTTATAAGGCGGCAGGCGCTGTCGTGAGTTATCACACGGCCTGCAGCTTCAAAGTTCTCTCCACCAGAGGGCGAACTGGGGAACGGGGGGTCACTCAGAGTGACCAGAGGGTTACAGAAGATAACCTTCTAGTCTAGTTATATTAAAAACGGATGGTAAATGTATATGGAAGAAAAGTCAGGTATTCACTGAGTGTACGGAAGCACTGCCAGGTCATTTTGCCTTATCGGTTGAACTTTATTTCAGACTGTGAATAATAGTAGTTTTTTAGGGCTCTTGATGTGCACAAGAGTGTCCAAACGAGGAAGGAAGCTGCTTGCTTCTTTCTGTGTTTTTTAAGAATTCGCTCTGTAGGCACCGTCGTTCTAATGTACCTAAGGGCATTAATTACGGTTTGGCCGTGTACGCCGTTCCACCGGGTCAACGGAGCGATGTGCTTTCATGCCGTGACGTAATACAGGCCGCCATATTTAGAGAGCTCTTTCAAGCGGGGGAGACCTATACGCCTCTATGCCATGGCAGCTCCACTGGGGGCACTGAACCTTTGTTGCGCAGGTGCCATGTTCAAGGTACCCGCCCTGCTAAGTTTATATTTATCATAAACAAGCTCCGAACGTCAGAGTTTGTTTTGAAAGAGAAAAACGTGCTTGGAGTTGCGTTTTCCGTTTTTGTCCTTGCTTTCTCCCTTTATCATGTTTCCCCTTTATTTCTCTTCCTTCGTTCTCCTCACGTTTCATTTTCATATTCTAGCTCGATGTCTGATGAGGAAAATTCATCATTGGTTTCCCCCAAAACAAGTGCCGGTGCCTTCTCTAGCAAAAACTGGAATAAATGAATCGGTTGGTCCTCCTCTAGATGAAGTCCTAATATTTGACCTGAAACCACCCTCACCCCCTCCAACAATTTGATGCCAGGATCTTTCAGAGCCAGATGTAATGCGACCCAGGAATGACGTCATCTTGATCAGTTATGAGGTATAGGAAAAATAACATTTGCTGATCGGGGGCTCATATTTTCTCACCCTGTTTGTAACACCTCAGAAGGGATACAACATTGTGTACCTTTCCTCTAGGCCAGCATGCAGCAGTAGCGATCGCGACTAAATATGAACAATCCCAAGGGTCCCAGTGCTCATACTCAGCGCCACTGGAATTATGCGGTAGGGGAAGGCCAAATTATGCGGCAAGGTTGAGTAGATTATACGGCAAAAAAAGGCAAATTATGCGACATAATGCAGCACATTTTCTCATAGTATTACTTCATTATTTTGTCCTTTTTACACTGTCTGGGCATTGGGTGCACCTCATTAGTACCAGTTCAACACCCAAATGTAGTAATAAGTAATAGAAAGGTGACCAGTCAACCTTTGCAACAGGCCTTCCACTGTGCGGCAACATGTTGCGCTGCCTTTTTGGTAACTTTTGACCTGTTTAAGCTAGAAACAAAATAGTTTTTTGTTAAATCTGCAGATGATGCAGCAGATGATGGATTATGTGGCAAATGCGGCAAATCTATAATTAGGTGCACAATTGCATCATTCCAGTGGACCTGCCTACACTTCCTGATGGCTGTTAGGTGACAGAGCTGCTGGATGAAGTTATTAATACTTCTGCTGTCTGATGGTGGTCATCATAATTAGGGCTCCCGGTTTTATGGTATTTATTTTTTTGCCATTTCCGTCTGTATTTATCCATATTTATTTTTGGGGCATTTTATCTGTATTTATCCATATTTATTTTTGCCACAAGCAAAAGACGACGCTACAGCTAGTATTTTTCCACATTTATTTAAATTGACAATGCACGCATGCGCTCGATTGTTATTGGTCAACACAATACATTCATCTGAAAACTTTTCCATTGTAGTACAAGCACATGTGCATTTCAAGAGACTTTGAGGACATTGAGGCTCTTTCTGGTTTGTTAATGAAATGAAGACCACTGAAAACCCGTTCAATATTCGCTGATGATACTGGAATGGCCAAAAGATTCAAAGAAAGATTACACAGTGTTGGCCATTCTTGCTTCTGTGAACGCCAGTATGTCATTGCACTGATGTCATTTTGTGGAGTAGGGTGCATTAAATATTTGTTGAATTCTTCTTCAACAACATTCATTAGGTCATCAGAAGCTCCAACCAACATGAATAAATCTTTGTAATCATTGAAATCCTGACTAAACTGAACTTTCTTGAATGGATCCAGGATTGTAACCCGTTTCCAAAAAGAGCTGTAACTCATTTGCCCAGTTATGTTACGAACTAGGACAGCATCCCACTTGTTTTTCAGTGCATCTTTAAAACTAATCATCTCTTTTATTAGGGAATTTGCTTTTTTTTGTGGTAACATTTGCAATAGGCTGGTGATCATTGGGTCTTGCGTACAGTCTTGCTCCAATGCCAAAGCCATGTCAACATCTATGGCTGAATATATTTGGTGGGCATGTGTTTCTTCTGACTCCAGCTTCTTCTGAATGTTGATGATACCAGTGAGAGTTTTAACAATGAAATGCAACTTCACATAGAAGGATTGGTGGTTTGCACTGTTAGGACCGAGAAGTTTCCGCAGGTGATCAATTTTGGATCCAGTGGCTTCTTCATTGTTTACAAAAGCAAGGAAGTAGTGCCATATTTCTAAAAGTCTTACTGCTCCCTCATACCAGCTGAACCATCGGATCACAACAACCGCCCTTGGATATCTCATTCCCCCGTCAACTTTTTCTTGCGAATAAATGCGTTTTAAGTTTCGTGCATACTTAAATACTGCTCCAGCCTTTATAACAAAATCACACATGTCCTGGTTCTCAGGCTGAGACAGAGCATAGGAAACAGCAGCATGTATAAGATGACATGGATCTTTTATATGAATGGAATTAATCCTCTGAGCAGCGCGCAAATCATTTACTGCCTTTGTCATATAGGATGCAGAATCAGAACATATTGCAACAAGGTCATGCCATGATTTACCCAACTTTTGAAGCACATTGTATACAATTAAGGCAATTTTAGCAGAATTACACTCATCAGACACAGTGATGTCAACTAAGGCTGAGCGGCGACCCTTTTCTTCATCATCACTGTAATATGTGACCAATGTTCCAATGGCTGGGTCACCATGCACCTCTGTGGTTTCGTCAATTGTTAAAGAGATAGGGACATTTGCTACAGCTTGATGTATGCTTCCAAGCTGTGCTTCAAACACTTCGGGGAGATATTTTTCATACATTTGGCTGGATTTGCACATTGTCCTTGCTGCAGGGCACAGCTGCCTAATCAGCTCTCCAATTGGACCATCAGTCTGGTGAAGTGGAACACCACCTTCACACAGAGCTTTCACAACCTTGTGCGGGATATCCATAGCCTCTTCAATATTTTGGCGTGCACGAGTTGTGCATTGCTCCATGGTCATTTGCTCCGTACGGGCCTTCTTTACGACTGGAGAAGAAAGTCTCTCGTGGGTTTTACTCCTCAGGTGAGCTTTGATATTATCCGCTGCCCTGTTTTCAATGTCAACAGTTGTTCGACATGACTTGCAGGTGAACATTTTCATCCCTTTAAGGGACACGGATTCAAATTCTGCATACTCCAATACGTAATCATCAATGTCCTTACGTTTGCGGCCCATCTCTATAAATGTAAGGATTCAACAATTAAGCAGCAATTGGGTTGATGTTTAAAACACTGCATATGACCAGGACAAAACACTCAGCCTTTATCTGCACTGTGGAATTGGATACAGATATGTACATTTTTAGTTGCAAATAATTTCTGGTATCTTATTAATCAAAATAGGTCCATGCCATTCAAGATAACTAATTCAGTTTCTGGTTTTCGAGAAGCAGAGAGAAGCCAGTCCAAGAGACTCATTCAAATAGCCAGAGCTTCAGATCATTTTGGAATTCCAGTACAGATGGTTCGGTCTGGAGCTGGAGGGGGAGGCTGTTCCATTTCTTCGCTGGGAGATAGGAGAAGGAGCATCCTCGGGCTTGTGCTTCTGTTGACAGGGTAGTGTAGGCGAGTGACAGGTAAGCAATGGTGATGTGCTATGTAATCTGACCTCTGCAATCTTTTTTGATATTAGTAATCTATCTGGCACATCACAAAAAAAAACGATGCCAAAGGACATCATGGCCAAAACTATGAAAAAGAATTATTTTTAGAATTGGCCATTTGCTTATTGTTCCAGCTTTCCTCTGAGTTAAAAATGCAGAAACAAAGTAGCTTTAATAAAGCTTTCAAATTGTGTTTTGTCCAGTGAAGACAAATGGTGATTTTTAATCGTTTTATGACGTGCTTTTGCTCTGAAGAGTTACCATGACTTAAAGCTAGGCATTTTATCGACCTAATAAGGATGAAAGGCTAAGTGGGCCCACCGGATTCAAAACTGTGACCATGATACAGAGTGTGCTAATAATGACGTGGAAGTGCAACAGTAGATGGGCTTACCTTAAGTGTTAAACAGGAAGTGACATCAGGACCTTGCAGCAGCTGGTGGGTGTGTAGAGTGCAACACACTGAAAGCAAGACACAGAAAGTGAACACAGAGACCTCGCATATAGTCCAGAATGACTATACAAACACCATATGTCACATGCTACACCAATTTAAGTTGCAGCACAGGTGTCTTAAGCTCTCCATTTTTGCCCTCAACCTCAGGGTGGGAAAAAAATCTTAACAGCAGTATCGCCCTTCGCTGCTTTGATGTAACTTCAAAGAGATTCGTTATAGTTCTTTCACAGTCTCACCATGTCAGAACTGAAGCATTTTTATTATATAGAACAAAGCCGTAGTTGTTGCTTATTTATCTTATGCACATAATTCAGCCTAACTCTGCTAAATGTGCCAATGTAGATTTTTAATTCTCCTAAAGAATTTGTCACAAAGTATTTAAAAGGGCATGAGTGAAAGGAGGCTCAGCCCTTCAAACCTCTATTAGCGTCAATTCCTATCCTCATGACTATTGTGAAGTTTGTCAGCTCTCTTACCACACTTCTCATCCCAGCACAGCTATGCAAAACATGTATGGAGTTTACTTGTCTGGATTGATAATGTTGTGAAATCTCTACATTCTGAATCACTACTGAGGGCCGTAGTAAACACTATAGTTGGTGATCCACTCGTAGTCAACTCGTGCATTAGGAAATTTCAAATCAGTGTTCACACAACTCAGAATCCTAATTGAGACCACATAAATCCGTCAGTATAACTGACCACCTTCATCAAAATAATAAAAACTTTTAATGTGTGACCGAAATTAATCTAGACTGACCTCTGGTGCGATGAACACACCACTGAAAGCATTAAAGAGCGCATCCACATTGAAGCCGATACAAACCAAGATTCTCAACATATCTTTATCAATTAAAATATTTTATAACTTCTTTTCAGACATTTCACCAGCTCTCTGATCAAGAAAAAAGAATGCGATCAGGGTGCTTGAGATCGGAGATTAGCCCTGCACAAGTAAATAAACAAGCATGTGCACCAAATACGTAACACAAGGACAGATTCATTTTTGGTAGTCACGGGAGATTAAGTGACATGTACACAGTGTACACAATGTACTTGCACTGAAAGAACAACCTGGCCACAAACTCTGCCAACACTCCGGCCCTGACTGTGAAGCTGCCATTAAGCTTCGCTTGGCTTTGAAGATGCAGTGGCAGGAGTGTATGTGGCCGGATTGTTCTTGCAGCCACAAGTTGTTGCTGATTTAAATAATATAGCGCAAACTCGGCACGGAGGTATTGGAGCGCTTTATATTTTCCCACAATTACTTAAGGACACATTCATTTTTGGTTGTCACTGTGCTATAAAGTAACAGTACACAGTGTACTGCACTTAAAGAACAACCCGGCCACAAACCTAAGCCAAACACTCCGGCCCTGACTGTGAAGCTGCCATCAAGCTTCGCTTGGCTTTAAAGATGCAGTGGCTGGAGTGTTTGCAGAAGTTTGTGGCCGGATTGTTCTTCCGCCACATGTTGTTGCATATTTAAATAATATAGCGCGAACTCGGCAAGGAGGTATTGGTGCACTTTACATTTTCCCACCAATTACTTAAGGACACATTCATTTTGGTTGTCACGGTGCTATAAAGTAACAGTACACAGTGTACTGCACTTAAGAACAACCCGGCCACAAGCTCGGCAAACACTCCGGCCCTGACTGTGAAGCTGCCATCAAGCTTCAGCTTAGCTTTAAAGATGCAGTGGCTGGAGTGTTTGCAGAGATTTGTGGCCGGATTGTTCTTCCGCCACACGTTGTTGCATATTTAAATAATATAGCGCGAACTCGGCACGGAGGTATTGGAGCACTTTACATTTTCCCACCAATTACTTAAGGACACATTCATTTTTGGTTGTCACTGTGCTATAAAGTAACAGTACACAGTGTACTGCACTTAAAGAACAACCCGGCCACAAACTCGGCAAACACTCCGGCCCTGACTGTGAAGCTGCCATCAAGCTTCGCTTGGCTTTAAAGATGCAGTGGCTGGAGTGTTTGCAGAGTTTGTGGCCGGATTGTTCTTCCGCCACATGTTGTTGCATATTTAAATAATATAGCGCGAACTCGGCACGGAGGTATTGGAGCGCTTTACCTTTCTGCACCAATTATGTAAGGACTGCCATTCATCTGTCCCCCGATTGTACATACGTCCGAAAAATACACTTACCTTTGCCTTGAAATGGCGACGGGCTGGCCGCAGAGCTCGCTCGAGTGGCGGAGCCCCGGAGATGGCGAGAGAAGGGCTGGGGCAGCAACAAAAATGGCGACCGGGAGGCTCCTTCTGCACTCAGGGTGGTCACTGTGAAGGTAAAAGAAGGAGGAAGTAGGAGGTGACCCCAAAATAAAGGGCAAAGGTATGATGGTGGGGCCGGATAAATGTTGACACGCCCACACAGTGAGGCCTGGATCGAACCACGATTGGCTCAGGGGCACGGCAGCAGGTCAAAAAGACCCTAATTGGAAGATATCTCCAGCAAATCACAAACTGTAAGGCCCTGCAGGTGAGGGCGTGGCAAGTCAACTCAGCTGGAGCATGGCAGCACGCTAAGTTTGCTAGTATTTTACCGCTTCTAAATATAAATACAGACAAAGGAAAAATAGTTTTCCGTCTGTATTTATATGTAAATATCCGTTTAAACGGAAAACCGGGAGCCCTAATCATAATCCATGCCTCCTGATAGAAAGAGGTGTTTGAGTCAGCCCTCTGCATCCATTGGTCTGTTTACCTGTCATTAACAAGTTGACTGTCATTCTCATTTTGATTCCGCCCACCACAGCATTCAGTATAAAAGAATCGGTCAGACCGCTTCAGCCAGTGGCTCTCTTGAACTGTGAATGGCAGCATTTTTCCTGATTGCATGTGCACATCTGCCGCAACAAAAGTACACAACAGTGCCAGAGCTGGTCAGCCAATACTCTGCCAATGCTTTTTCCCCTTGTATTCATTACACTTTTTTATTATGTTTTTTGTGATGCAGCGTGTTTAAAGAGCCTGCAGGTTACAATAACTCAATGCCAATAGTACCCTTTTTCCCCAAATAAGAGCTTTTTTTTAATGTGATATGCATTAAAACAAAAAAATGTGTATATGCTTGTTCTAAATACACCTGCCTGATAGAAAACACCCATAAGATTCTTTTAAAAATGTATGTAATGATTCATTTTTTTTGCATTTAATTTTTTTCGCAAGCATATTGCCACCACATGTGAGTGGCCGGCTTTTTTCTTTTGTTCCTTCTTTTAATTTTTGTTCCATGCACTTGCAGTAAAAAATGTGTCATCACACCAGGTTGCCAATGCCAGTCCAATTGTCTTTACCAGAGCTTGTTATTTAATGTGTTTTCTCTCTTTTGCTCATTGTACCTCCTGAAACCAGACACAATATTTTTTTTAACCCTTTGGGCGCGGCCGGAATTTCCCCGCGGTGCGGGAAAATTCCACACGTGCGCAGATTGGACGGCTCCTGGCCGTCCGACGCACACGCCCACCGTGACGTCGGACGGCCGGGGGCCGTCCGACGCATGCAAGGGGTTAAATTTGACTGTCAATCCTTTCACATCAAACCATGGACCAAAACAATGTTATAAAAGAAAATGTGGTGAGAAAGGCTCGAAATTCTGGATTCTCACAAACATAGCTGAGAGTTGGCCTGAATTGTGGGCCCTTGAAAGGTGGGGGCTTAAGAAGGGTAATCAAGCATCTCAGATTTGCTGGGACGTCCCAGTTTTCACCCTCTATGCTGGCAAATCTTAGTAAAGTTGTAACATGTCCTGGTTTTCAGAGCTGACCGACCGAACACAGAGGAGAGGGAAACACATTTTTATGTATTTCACTGCAGGAATAGTTCGCTGTCCTTGTCAGAAAGCAATGTAAGGATCACAAGTGATACTGTGTGGAGAAAGTTGAATTTTATTTGCATTAATGTCTGATTGTAAGTGTTTTCTGTATTAATGACCGTTGTCAAATAAGCAATTCTGTGCCCCTTAGTCCGTGTAAAATTGTAGTCCTTCTTCCATGTTTGTGGAATGCTCTGTTTTTTGATTTTCAAAATGTTGTCACCAAATCCAGAAACGGCCTATGTTATACCCTAACGTAGTGTAGTGATATTAAGTGATGGCTGTTTGTCTTGAGCCAAAGTTTTGGGTGTCACGCGCACAGAACATGGGCATCTTCAACCAGCTACCAAGGAAATGCACAGCTAAGACCTCTCAGCAGTAATCATTACTTGCTACGTCACAGCAATCGATACCAGACTGCAAACAATCAATAGCCTGTGAGAGGTTACATGTCACAGAAAGGATCATTGTTCAGAACTCAGCCGACATAGCAAATGATACCCTCCTTGTATTTCAAGAGCCGACAAGCAATACTCACTCTCATTGCAGACATGAGTAAGTACCTCACTGGAGACATATAATCCTGTAAGGATTGGTGCATGATTGGTGGAGCTATCAGGGTTTGTGAAAGGTAAGATGTGCACGTCACGACTTAAAATTCCGAAATGCCATCATTTGCCAGAGAGAGAGACAGAGCGAGCGAGAGAGAGAGACCGAGAGGGAGAGACAGAGCGAGCGAGAGAGAGAAACAGTAGCGGCTGCTACCGGACGAGAGCGGGGAGACAGGGGCGGGGACGAAGAAAATTAAGGGAAAAAAAACCACTTACCTGGGCCGGCCGGCTGGCTGCCGTCTCCTTCCTCTGTCCTCCTCTTCCTGTCTCTGCCGGCAACAGGAAGCACCCGGGCTCCCCATAGCCAATCACAATGCTGCAATGCAGCGTTGTGATTGGTCTGAGCGCCGTTGATCAGTGCTCTGATGGGGAATGGGAGGCTTTGCATGTTCCTCACCAGGCTGTGTAAAGCAAGCCTGGTGGGGAAGATGCAAAGTGCGCAGGACTGTTTGGCCGGACCGAGAGGGCCGGCCAAGCAGTCATGCGCACTTAAGGAATGTAAACCACTCCTATCCCTGATCTGGCCAGCCTTGCCCGAGAGCCACTGACTCAATGGGAAAAATAAAATGATAATAATGATACGTTATTATCATTTTATTTTTCCATTTGAGCAGTGGGGCGACGCTCCTCCACCTTATCGAAGGAGCCGCCACTGGAGAGAAAGAGACAGAGAGGGAGAAAGAGAAAGAGAGAGTGAGAAAGATTGCTGCAATGTTACTGTTGCCCTTGCTGAGTCGGCCTACTGTAAAAATAAAGGCCTATAATAGCATTTACCGTTTTAGGTCTGCCCATAGAGCGCTTCAGTTCTCACTGTGCTAGTCCTCTTGGTAAAACAAAAAGTTACCAATAGGGCTAGATAATATGCAGTCGCGAGTGAGTGCATTGGTGCATGGCAGCCTAAAGTGCGCCAATGCAAGGTGAGAGCAGCAGCAGGCCGTGCCTGTGGAGCAGCCTAACCACACTGTACACAACGTTTGGCCATGTGCAGTGGGTCTTGACTGCAGGGCTGGGCCTACGGCCAGACCCTATGCCTAATCCTCAATGTGTGGCCAACCTTCTCTGCACACAACCTAAGACCGTGTGCAGCGGTGGTTGGCTGCAGGACCTGGCCACAGGCTGAATATGAGGCAGTTTTCCTGAATCAGAGAGTATATCATGGAGCTCAGTACGAGGCCTACCTGCACTGAAGGGTGTTCAGGGTAAACCACTGTACCTTAGCCAAGGGGCATCCCCTGGAACTATCAGTAGGGCATTGTACTGGAAGCAAGGAGAAGCTACCAGAACTCAGTAGGAGACAAGTTACCAGGGCCTTGAGAAGAACATCTGGGAATCCAGTAAGAATCGCCCTACAGGTCGTTAGTGCAAATCTGTGCCCCTGTACTCATGCCTAAAACCATGGCAAGTGCAACAGGTGGCCACAAAGTTCCTGCTGTAAAATGAAAACAGGTGCAACCCCACTTCTCCTCTGCCGCTCCCCTTGTAAAATCAACAATGGTGCAATCTGGAACATGCCCTGGACCCCCCCTTTAAAATCACTGATGGTGCAATCTGAAAAATGCCATGACTCCCCCCTGTAAATTCAATAATAGTGCTGTGTGAAAATGCTCTCTCTCCCTGTAGAATGTGGGCTGATGCAATCTGAAAAGTGCCCTGCCCCCCGTGAAACTCATGATGGTGCAATCTGAAAATGTGTTACTTATAAGATGTTTGGGATTTTTTCACACATATTATTCCTCATACACAGCACACACAAAGATGGCCGCTTGTTTAAAGGGCCCCATTCACCAAGTATGCTCTCCCGTCCTTCAACTGCTCACACACTGTGAGCAATAACAGCGCGAAAACAGGACTTACTAGAAAATACCCTTCTGTGTAACTAGACTGCTTGCTTTTCCAGTGGCATTGAAGTGCAGACATGTTACTCGTCCCCAGAGAGCCTGTGGTAATCCTTTCAAATGGTGTACATGAGTAGAGTGTTTATTCAGTGTTCACTCTGTTTGCTGTCTATTCTAACATCATTAAGACGCCATTCATCACTTTCTAGGTTGTAGACATTTTATCGAGGAATGAGGGGAACAGCAAATATGCTAGACATTTTTGAGCCAATGCTTCCCATTTGCCTGGGCATCATATCCATAATGTGTGAGCTCGTCTTTGCCAACAGAAAAATACATCAATTCCAGACAAGTCTCTATGGAATGAAATTCTGCGGCTGAGGCTGGGAATCGACCAGAGTTGGCGTATATCGGGGTTAAAAACCAAAGTAGACGAGTGCCATGGCCAATGCCCCTGCAAGCGGGGTAGGAAATATTCTGTGATCCATCTATTGATGGATTGTGTACTCTTCCTTGAGGAAAGGAAGAAGATTCTCCAGTCTGTATTAAAAAAGTACGGGATTTAGTCGAGAGAAATGGGTTTAAAATTGTTATGTTACCTTAGATACCAGGACGTAGCCATTGCCACTGGTCAATACCTGCGAAAAATTGTAACATCCCAGGCTAAGCTTTTTTCCACTTAGTGTTTTAAGAACAAAGGGGCATATTACCAAGGATTTGCGATAATTATCGCAAAGCGCGCTTAGCGCTGTTTTTTTTATCGCCGGCTATCGCTGGATTTCATCGCGGAGATAACGCGTTATTATCAACGCTTATCTCCAAGGCGATAAAAATCCAGCGATAGCGGCGAAACTCAACAATAGCGAGAAATCCAGCGATAAATTCACTGCGCTAATGAAAAGCTTGCTAATAGGCAGGTGAGGTCTTAACCTTACAATCCACCTCCCATTGACAAGATGGTTAAGTCAAGTTTTTAGCAGGTGTTAAATTCCAGCGATAATCGCGGTTAGCGCGACTTTTTTTTATCGCTTCGCGGGCATTGCTAATAGGGGGAAGTTGTGTTTGCAACTGTTTGCAGTCGCTTTTAGTTGGGAATGCCTACTTTGCATGTCATTAGCGATAATTATCGCTGACATGCAAAGCGGCAACAAAACGGCCGCTATCGCCATTAAGCTGTCGCTAACAGCTGTTAGCGACAGCTTGCTAATAGGGCGATAAAAATATCGCTGCTTTATCGGCAAAAAGTGCCGCTAAAGTGGCGATACTGCCCTTGGTAATATGCCCCAAAGGTTGGCACGCCCTTAAGTTGGTAGAGTGGCTTCTTGAATCAGTAAGCAAATCTTGTTCCACCGAGAGAATGCCTCGATGGGTTGGGAGATGGGAAGAGAACCTCGATAGCAAGGATTAAGAGAGTACCTTGTGATTGAGATAAGCAACTATGCACATTGCACTTTATAATGCTCATGTGAGGAAAATGAGTTGCAAGCTGCTGGTTATTTGTTATCCCCTTTATTTTAAAGTGTTTTAAACTTATGTGGGACCGTGTTGAAGACCTTACTGAGTACTGCTCGCATTAAGAGGAGGATCGGGCAAGGTCATGTGGGAGATGGGAAATTTGACTTGTTATTAAGGCTGACTAAGAGAGCTGCATGTGATTGTGAAAAGCTGCTACGCATGCTGCACTTTATAATGTTGTTCCTGAGCAAAGCGAGTTGCATGTCAACAGTTAATTTGGCATCTTTTGCCATTTTAACCCCTTCGATGCTTGTGACGGAACCATGCCGTCATGAGTCACGGTTGGGCTGTGTTCATGACGGCATGGTTCCGTCACGACCACGCCCGCCATTGGAATGTCCAGCACCGGGCTGGAATTCCTGCCGCAGGCAAGGTGTTAATGTGATCTAATTATATGTGGGATTTTGGGTTGTTGACCATTCATTGTGTTTTAGTGTCAGAAATTGTAAGTATTTATATTGTTATTAGCCGAAGTCATGTGCTGGTTAAATTGATCTAAATGTGTGCTGCGCACTCCTCATTTTATGACATTCGTGATTGTTTACTAATGAATCGGGTAATATGCAATATTTCAGTAAGAATGTATTTCTTGGAAATAAAGTATTTTTGATTTATTGGATTGGAATTATAAGATGTTTGGCATTTTTCACACATATTATTCCTCATACACAGCACACACAAAGATGGACGCTTGTTTAAAGAGCCCCATTCACCAAGTATGCTCTGCCGTCCTTCAACTACTCACACACTGTGAACAATAAGGGAGCGAAAGCAGGACTTACCCTTCTATGTATCTAGACTGCTTGCTTTTCCAGTGGCATTGAAGTGCAGACATGTTACTCATCCCCAGAGAGCCTGCGGAAATACTTTCAAATGGTCTACATGAGTAGAGTGTTTATTCAGTGCTCACTCTGTTTGCTGTCTATTCTAACATCATTAAGACGCCATTCATCACTTTCTAGGTTGTTGACATTTTATCAAGGAATGAGGGGAACAGCAAATGTGCCAGATATTTTTGAGCCAATGCTTCCCAATTGCCTGGGCATCATATCCACGATTTGTTAGCTCGTCTTTGCCATTAGAAAAATACATCAACCTCAGAAAAATCTGTCCAAGCGAACCGTAAAAGGCGCAATCATGTCTGTGCTTCTAGACAATGACCGCTTTCCCCGCAGAGCTAAAAAAATGATTGTCTTTTCTCTACGTCTCCACAGCATTTTAAACCATTGACCATTTCTTCCTCCTTCATGCATTCTAGTGTATGTTCTCTATTCCCCCTCCCTTGTACATCTACCTTCATCCACTTGCCATCCCAGCTAGATCCTATGGCTTCATATTGATGTCTCCCAAAACATTCACGAAACAATTATAAGTCTCACACCATCCCACAGTGGTTTTCTTCTTGTACAGAACCCACCATGTCCTGGAATTAAGTCATTCACCTCAAACTCAGTGGAGGGAAGACTAAAGTCCTGGTACTCAACCAGAGCTCTGATCTGTGAAATGCTCCTTTTGCCCCACTTCTCCCAGACCTCTGTTTCATCGTATACTGAAATAGGATAGATAGGTTTCCACCCTGATGTCACCTTATACCTGACCCCACAGATTAACCATATGGTCAACGCTGGCTTCTTTTGTCTTTGAACTCTCAAGATCTCAAATCCAACCCTACCTGTCCTTCCCAGACATGATCCTTCCCAGATTTATTGCAGATGTGACTTGGGGCAATCATCTTTGTTTCTAGCCTTACGCTGTTTCTCATCCGCAGACTTCAGACAGCCATGCACTCTGCTGCTTACTACTTGCTGCGACTCACAAAATCCATCCACATCATCCCAGCCTTGACTGTCTTCCCTCTGGATTTTCCTTCTCCGGGTCTCCTTGGATTTTCACTCCTCATCCACAAAACCCCTCTGCTTCATCAAAGAATGCACAGGTCACATACACGGCAACAGATACCTTCACAGGTCATGTTCGTGCTATATAAAACCTTATAAATAAAAATAACTGCATTTTCAATAGGGAATCAATACTTTTGGAACTCTGTATCAGTCAATCCGAGACATTAAAACACACTTGACCTTCAGGAAGGCCATTATTACTTGACTTTTCCACTTCATCTCTTACCTCTCTGTCTTCCTTTTATGGCGTGTTGTTACCACTAACGAGAACTCTTTGGATGTGCACGCCCTGCTTTACAAGTAGTGTAAACAAATAAATAAATGAAATGCACCAAAGAAACAGCAAACATTTTTTTTAAATTTGATAAAAACTATTACACACCGCCCATAAGTGACTAGTCCACAACAAATCCGTTAAATATGTCACCTGGGCAAAGTTCGAAAGCTTTTGAGGAAATGGTCAAACGAGGAGACACATTGGTTTTCCTGGTAAACACAAGAAGAAATGAAACTAGAGAGAGGGTGATACTCTTCTGGCTATTACCTCAACCCCCTTTAGCTACCTTTGCCATGTCTCTGAAATCTAACGCCTTTTTGACTACTGACACATTCTTTGTCTGTAGTTATGTGACTATAAGATCTAAGTATCTCCCACAGTACATTCTGTGGCCAAGATTGATGACGTGTAATGAGAAAGAAAAGCAATGCTTGACCCCAGTGATTAGGGCAGATGGCACTAAGGTTATTACAGAATTAAACAAACATCAACGTTTATTATACTTTCTCGCACACCACACAAGACATCAGCCTTGCATACTTTTTATTATGCTTCAGATCAGTGCCAGAATTTTGAGCTTTCACTAACCTCCTGGAATCTCAAGCCCATGTCTTTCTTCACCTCAGGACCATAAGAGGAAGGACTAGTGCTTAATTTGAGCCAGTGGTTTCCTGTGCTCGGCACCGGCACTTAATTGCCACCGTGGCTTATGATTGTCTGTCACAAGGTGGCGCTGTCTGGCTAATTTAGAAATGACCACAACAACAGTTAATTATTAATTTAATATACATAAAATATCACTATTACCTGCCAGCCAAGCCATTCTTACAGTGTTAAGGGCCTCGAATAGTTCAAACTGTCACACTTGTAGGAGTGTGATGGTTGGTAGCTGTGTTGTTACTGTCATTGGCAGCGTAGCAGGGGCAATGTGTGGTACAAGCTGCAGTGACCTCCTGACGAGAGCCCTGGCACTTATTGTTTTACAAATTAAGCACTGGGAAGGACTGCAAATTACCTAATGTCCAAGCTGATTTTTTTTGTATCTTATTGGCACTCAATAGCTCTCACTTTGCCATCACATACTAGCACAGCCAGTGCAGTATTTGTCAGAAAAGAAAATTCCTTTTTGGGCCCTTAACCTGCTGCTTTTAAGTTTCTGTGTGAATTACCCTACCAAGTGTAGGTGCATCTCACTGGCTCAGGCAACCAACAATAAATAGCTCACTCATATAAGCCGAAGGAGCTTGTAACAATTTTCAGTGGAGGGGTCACACACTACTGGATTGTTATGCGCAGTCCACCCAGTGCATTATGGTATATGCAGTTCATGACAGTCTTTTTACCTCCATTTGTTGAGTTTTGTCATCAATACAAGTGCAATCAGTGCTGATTATGTGTTTTTTATGCCATTTGCCTTACGTCAGAAGAAAGAATGCCTCTTTAAGGGTGAGGAGTCTTATGCTTGCAGCGTTTTAGGCTCTGCTGTAAAACACCCAACCATGTTTAGCTGCTTCCCACTGGTCCAGACAACCAACAACAACTCCCCCCAGCTTGGAGGTACATATAACAATTTTAAATTGGGAGGTTTGTGCACTACTGGCATGCTTGCAGAAGTCCTCCCAGTTCAACATGGTATGTGCTGTTCCCAACTGTTCTCTTATAAGACGTACCAAAAATACCCCACTGGAAGACCAGGGCCTGTTTCGGGATCCCATTCTCTGCGCTGACACAGAAGACGTTTGTGCGTTTCTTTTTCCTATCTTCAGCCCATACATTAACTCTAAAATTCTCTGAGTTAGTGCCCAGCAGTGCTTAATTTGTAAAAAATTAAGTGCCAGGGCCATCATCAGGAGGCCACTGCAGCCTACACCACCCATTGCCCCTGCTAGCAGTACCAATGAGAGTACCAAACCAGCTACTAACCATCACACTCCTACAAGTGTGACAATTCAGTCTATTCCAGGCCCCCAAAGCTATAAGAAAAGCTTGGGCGGCAGGTATTAGTCATTTTTAACATATATTGAATTAGTAAACAAACTGTTGTTGTGCTCACTCTAAATCAGACAAACAGCGCCACCATGTGGCAGACTGTCATAAGTGCCGGTGCTGAGCACTGGAAACTACTAGCTCAAATTAAGCACTGGTGCACAGGCTGTGGACACCGAAACACGGAAAACAAGGTCAGTAATAATTGCAACTTTGTGTTTCCGAGCCCTGCTGTCAGCAGCACATATACCAACATGGAAATTTATGCGCTGTATGCAGAAAAAAAGAAATGTGCGGACCCCCTCCTGTGAAGATGTGGGGCAAAGAATGGGACCAGGATACTGTCTGTGAACTGCTCTCTTCTGATGAGTACCCAAAATATGAAATTTACATATGAGAAAGATGTCCAGAACTGGCTGCGCCTGAAATTGTCAGTGAATACTGAAAGAAATGCTGGTAAACAGAATGGTCTACTTGTACCAAGATTCATGTGTGTGAACTGCAGTAGGTATGCATGCCAAGTGTGTGAAACATTTGATATAAAATTGTATTAAGCTCCTCCCTGGTACAGCAGCTGGTGATGTCTGTCTGAACCAGTGGTATTGACCTGATCACAGGATCTAGAAGCAGGAAGTCATCTAGCACCATGCTATGGCCTGGTGTCTTCGGATGAGTGCCAAAGCAGGGGTAGCTGGCACGTATATGCATCGATGGGGTTGGTGGGGAATCACTGACAAAATATCGATTACAAAAATATCGAGGTACAAACATATCGTGACAAAAATATCGAAGTCAAGAATATCGACATCCTATCTACATCATGGTAAGTACAAAAATATCGAGAAAAAAATATCAATGTCAAAAATATCGTAAAAAATATCGTTTTTAAATTAAAAAAAAAAAAAATGTAAAATAAAGTAAATAATACATATAATTAAAAGAAACATAGTTAAAAATATTTAAAAATGTTTAAAAATAATAACTAATACATATAATGTTAAAATAAATTAAACATATACATATAAAATATAATGTACATACTTACTTAATAATATTCATAAATAATTTTTAATAACTTATAAATTGTTAAAAACATTTTATAAATTATAAATACATATATACACATACAAAAATAATATAAATAAAAATATAAAAAATATATATAACAAATTAAAAAACTACAATATTTTTAATGTTTTTAAAATAAATTATACACAACATTAACTAAAACAATACAGAAAAATATTGGATAGCGGAGAGAAAAAAATTACTATTCCCACTCCAAAAAGTGCAACAGTAGGGAAAGTGTTGGATAGCGTAGGGGTAAAATTACTATTCCAACTCCAGAGAGTGCAACAGTAGGGAAAGTGTTGGATAGCGTAGGGGTAAAATTGCTATTCCCACTCCAGAGAGTGCAACAATAGGGAAAGTGTTGGATAGTGTAGGGGTAAAAATTACTATTCCCACTCCAGAGAGTGCAACAGTAGGGAAAGTGTTGGATAGCGGAGGGGTAAAAATTACTATTCCCACTCCACAGAGTGCAACAGTAGGGAAAGTGTTGGATAGCGAAAGGGTTAAAATTACTATTCCCACTCCAGTGAGTGCAACATTAGGGAAAGTGTTGGATAGCGTAGGGATAACAATTACTATTCCCACTCCAATGAGTGCAACAGTAGGGAAAGTGTTGGATAGAGTAGAGGTAAAAATTACTATTCCCACTCCAGAGAGTGCAACAGTAGGGAAAGTGTTGGATAGCGTAGGGGTTATAATTGCTATTCCAACTCCAGAAAGTGCAACAGTAGGGAAAGTGTTGGATAGAGTAGGGGTAAAAATTACTATTCCAACTCCAGAGAGTGCAACAGTAGGGAAAGTGTTGGATAGCGTAGGGGTAAACATTTCTATTCCTACTCCAGAGAGTGCAACAGTAGGGAAAGTGTTGGATAGCGTAGTGGTAAAAATTACTATTCCAACTCCAGAGAGTGCAACAGTAGGGAAAGTGTTGGATAGCGTAGGGGTAAAAAATTACTATTCCAACTCCAGAGAGTGCAACAGTAGGGAAAGTGTTGGATAGCGTAGGTGTAAAAATTACTATTCCCACTCCAGAGAGTGCAACAGTAGGGAAAGTGTTGGATAGAGTAGGGGTAAACATTACTATTCCCACTCCAGAGAGTGCAACAGTAGGGAAAGTGTTGGATAACGAAAAGCTTAAAATTACTATTCCCACTCCAGTGAGTGCAACAGTAGGGAAAGTGTTGGATAGAGTAGGGGTAAAAATTACTATTCCAACTCCAGAGAGTGCAACAGTAGGGAAAGTGTTGGATAGGTTAGGGGTAAAAATTACTATTCCCACTACAAAGAGTGCAACAGTAGGGAAACTGTTGGATAGCGTAGGGGTAAAAAGTACTATTCCCACTCTATGCTATGGCCTGGTGTCTTCGGATGAGGGCCAAAGCAGGGGTGGCTGGCACGTATATGCATTGATGGGGTTGGTGGGGAATCACTGACAAAATATCGATTACAAAAATATCGAGGTACAAAAATATCGTGACAAAAATATCGAAGTCAAGAATATCGACATCCTATCTACATCATGGTAAGTACAAAAATATCGAGAAAAAAATATCGATGTCAAAAATATCGTAAAAAATATCGTTTTTAAATTTTTAAAAAAAATAATGTAAAATAAAGTAAATAATACATATAATTAAAAGAAACATAGTTAAAAATATTTAAAAATGTTTAAAAATAATAACTAAGGGGCCGATTACGATGGCGGTCGGTGTTAGTACCGCGGTGCCGGCGGTGCGGAAAAATGCCTTTTACCGCCCGCCAGCAGCGGTCCTCACGGCCGCCATATTATGAAGGGCAAATATGCCCCATTTCCCGACCTCCGCGGTGCAACGCCGACCGCCATGAAATTGCGCCCGCCACCGCGCCGGTGGGAGCCAATGGAGACTCACCGCCATGCGGAATGACGTCCCGTCCGCTCAACAAATTACGATGCACCAAACAACCCGTCGAACCGCAGGGGAGAAACCGCCCTTCCAGACACGGCGAAATCTCGACAGCGGAGCGTGAAACGAGACTTCCGGAGCCCTCCACCCGGAGCCGAACGCCATGGATCCAGCACTACACGTCCTCCCGGTGCTGTACGTGATACATCACCAGGCCAACATCGCCCGCCGCGGACGCCGCCGCAGGTACGTAAACAAAACACAATACAACACAAAACAGAACACAAATTCCACGGGCTGAAACAGGGCACCTGGCCACACCAGACACACTGGTGTGGACAGGAACACATCCATCAGTGTACCCACACATGTCTCAGCTGGCACCAATTCACACCCTACATCAAGCCCACCAAAGTACCGCGAACATAATGTAATGTGTTGCTGACGACACCGCAGCGGTGAGCATGCGGGAAATCCATCGCACAAAGCAGAATGCATGTACAGCAACGGACAGGCCAGAAAGACCACAGGCCACCACCACCACCCACCACCCACAGCTCCGCCGCACACAGCAAGAAACATGCCAATCCCCCCCTGTGCACCCCCATGTCCAACACCAAGCGAGCTAAATCCACACCCAGCAGCACACAACTAACACCTAGGGAGACAGACACAGCAGCATTTGGTGTAGATCAACACACAGCACAGAGGCACAGGCCCAGGGCAACACACACACACACCACACCACCACATACATGGCAAGAAAGCAGAATACAAGCACAAAATGAACATACACACAAGGAACATACAGACTACTGGACACACACCCTGCCAACTCACACAGACATACCCCACACCGACACACAGCCACATACACAGACTACATGCCACCAGCAATGGAGCACAACATAGAGGAAAGCAAAAATGATGTGCACACAAATGGGAGGGCAAGGAGACAACCAACAACCAGGTGAACAGACACATGCAGGACAAGGAACCCAGAACAACATCCACACCCCATCCAAGCACATGGCTGGCACAGTGAGTGAAGTCAAACAACAGTCATCTCAGTGCAACAACTCAGGGAGACAGCAAGGTAACCCATGTATAGGGACAGGGATGAAAGGAAGGACCTCAAGTCAAACAGTGAACAGCAAGTACACATGAGTATCACACAGGGCACATTGGCACACTCAATGACTGCCAAACACAAGTAGGAGTCCCCAAACATACCCCCTCATATCTGCAGCACACAATCCCAATGCCAGACACACAGAAGGGCCTACATAATGTCCAGACAAGATACAGACAAACAATCAAACCCCCTGGGAGCATCCACAAACATCACACACACACAGGGATTTCAGTACCAACGTCTGCACCAAAACAAAAATGGCAAACACAATTCAAAACAGAAACACATACAGAACCACAAAAATAACACACAGCACCTGTGCAGCCAAACTAGGGGAAGGCAATGGGAGCACACACACAACAGGAGTGCACCACCTCATCAGTCAGGAAAAATGCATTGGCTACATACCACAACACAGACAAGAAGTGCACCATCACAGAACAACACAGACACATCAAACACACAACAGATGCACAACACCACAAAACACATAGCAAACACAGCAGTACATCAGGGGATGTACACTAGGACAACACAAGGCAACATACACCCACAGCACTGAATGCACAACAAGCAGTGTGTGCACACAAACACACAACAGTCCCACACAGCCATGAGTCACACGCCAGTAACACACACATCAACACACACGACAAAGCCACAACCAACACACCGTACAACCCTTGACCACCCAAATGCACACCATGTAAGTAACCGTTGTGACTAGGATGACTGCCCATCACAACATGACTACACATCTACACTGCTAGGCATACATGAAAGCAAGAAAGCACATACATGTTGAGCCTGGTCAGCCTGCCTGCAATCCCGTGTATATGACCCCTCTATGTGTTTGCAGTGCCCACATACCAGGATGCAGTAAAACATAGCCAACAGCAACAAGGAAGGAACATGAGTCTGGTATGTCACAGAAAACAACATCAATGAGCCCACAAGTATCCGAGTCATGAAGAACTGAAGTCCCCGTCACCCCTGTAAAATAAATGATAAGTCAAACAAGCCAGTGGCACAGTTGAAGTGGCACACAGAGCATGTGGCACAGTAAATGTGAGACATACAGGAAAAGCCTTATTCAGTAAGGACAATGACACAACTGACAACATGAGCAACTGTTTTTATTCACAAATAGCACTGATAGGAAACAATATCAGACAGGACCAAGGCACAAGATGCAGAGCCTGAACATGAGAAGCTGCACAGGCAGGGGGCAAACTGCAAGGCCAGTGGCCAGTCCAAGGTGCAGACAGAGACAATGAGAAGCTGCACAGGCAGGGGGCAAACTGCAAGGCCAGTGGCCAGTCCAAGGTGCTGACAGAGTCAATGAGAAGCTGCACAGGCAGGGGGCAAACTGCAAGGCCAGTGGCCAGTCCAAGGTGCAGACAGAGACAATGAGAAGCTGCACAGGCAGGGGGCAAACTGCAAGGCCAGTGGCCAGTCCAAGGTGCAGACAGAGACAATGAGAAGCTGCACAGGCAGGGGGCAAACTGCAAGGCCAGTGGCCAGTCCAAGGTGCTGACAGAGTCAATGAGAAGCTGCACAGGCAGGGGGCAAACTGCAAGGCCAGTGGCCAGTCCAAGGTGCAGACAGAGACAATGAGAAGCTGCACAGGCAGGGGGCAAACTGCAAGGCCAGTGGCCAGTCCAAGGTGCAGACAGAGACAATGAGAAGCTGCACAGGCAGGGGGCAAACTGCAAGGCCAGTGGCCAGTCCAAGGTGCTGACAGAGTCAATGAGAAGCTGCACAGGCAGGGTGCAAACTGCAAGGCCAGTGGCCAGTCCAAGGTGCTGACAGAGACAATGAGAAGCTGCACAGGCAGGGTGCAAACTGCAAGGCCAGTGGCCAGTCCAAGGTGCTGACAGAGACAATGAGAAGCTGCACAGGGAATGTGTGTCACCAAACTCCGCCATGGTCAGCAACACAGTCTGGTGTGACACGATGGGCAGCACAGGTACCGGTGTGGGAGAGACAGGTCTGTGACATTGATCAACATTCAGAGCTGGCTGTCAGTCTGACTGGGAGCTGACTGTGTGTCGGGCACAGTTGGACCACTTGACTGGGGAGTGAGACGCCCAGCTGAGGAAGAGCTATCAGTGGCCTTGGACGCTGGAGGGCTGCTTGGACCAGGTGGTGTAGTGGCACGTGGAGGTGGACTCAGGCCGACGTGGGACACAGTGTGGGAGGGAGACAGTGGAGGGGTGCCTTTCCACTTCTTGAGGATTCTAAATGGCTTGCCTGTCTTCGTATCAATGGGAAGTGGTGTGGACACAAACGGCACACTCAGCACCAAGGCTGCCGCAGGTGCACATGCTGGACCTCCCTTTGGGGATGTGCTGGATCCAGAAGGACGCTTAGCCTGGCATTGCCTCTGCCCCTCCATCCCCTCTTTACCCTGTGTGCCCCCTACAGTGCCCTCCTGTCCCTGCTTCACTGGACTTGGAATGGGAGTAGAGGTAGTTGGTGAAACAGCCTTGGATACCTTACTATGTGTAGCCTTGCCAGGCCCCACCTTCACAGTGGGCATGGAGAGTGTCTGCATGCCTTTGCGAGACGTTTTTGGGACCACAGAGTCTGTGGCCGGGGATTGCTCTGAGGCTTGTGACCCTGAGTACTTCCTCCTTGAATCATGTGCCTTTGCAACGCCTGACGGGCTCTTCCCTTTGCGCTCTGGGGTTGTTTTTCTCTTTGTAGGGGAAGGTGTCTGTGACCTTGACCGCTTGGGCTGCTGCTGCTGTGTGCTACGTGTGCAGTATCGTGAGGTTGAGGTGTGTGAAGCGTGGTCACCGTCGTCAGACGTCGCCACTGGCATGGGGGTGGACAAAGGGACTGGAATTGGACTACGAGATTGAGCCAGTTGAAGTGCAGCCGCCATTGTGGAGGACATTGTCTGGACAGTGCGGTGCAGCCCACCCACGTCTGAATGGATGCCCTCCATGAAAGCTAACACCTGTGCCAATTTGCGGTCGTGGTCTGACAATGCATTGAGTAGCCCTGTCTGCCCCACACACAGCTGGCGCATAAGGTCCACACACTCTGCACTGATGGCAGCAGGGGGCACAGGGGCAGGGGCAGCGGTGCCTGGAATGAAGGACACCCTTCCCCTCTTTGTGGTGCGAACACGGGCAGCAACAGAGGAAGTGGCTGGGAGGGTGGGCACTGCACGCTGTGTGCTGGAAGATGTAGCAGACTCTCCGTTCCCTGTGTCCTCCAAGATGTCTGCACCACCGCCGTCATCAGATGATGTTGAACTTTGCGTCTCGGGCTGTGATTCCTCCAGCATACTCCTATCCCCCTCCGAGGCGCTGGTCACATCTGTGTCACTGGGATCCTGTGCAGCTGTTGTGCTTGTTTCACCACCACTGGTGTCCGTCCCCTGTCCCTCCGTGCCCACGGGAGATGCTGCATAACAGAGAGACATGTAGGGTCAGCAAAGTGACAGCAACAGGACAAACATATTCAAGCAAAGCAACACTGAGGATGACAAAGTCTACATGTTGCAGGCCACCCCGTGCAATCTCACCATGCAGACACACATCACTACCTCAAACAGTGCGTACAAACATCTAATCACGGCACAGCTGAGCCATGTGATGGGCAGACAGCACAACATCATGCATGTTGGGGCGTACAAACACTAACACCAATGGACCAGGCCTGCAGCACACCACCCACAATGCCATTGAAATTCCCAGGATTGGAAAAACATCAGTAAGTGCATGTATGTAATATCCGTGACTGCCACACCCAGCACAGGGGCCACTTACAACCCACTGCATCACAGTAACCACATCACGTACACCAGCGCAGGTACAGGCATGGTACACATGCAGCCACTCACAGACAAAATCAACCTTCACAGAATACTCACCCCTAGCTTGCTGTTGATGCTCCTTCAAACGTGTGTCCAGCTCAGGCTGTGTCACAGCCAAGATGCGGCACATCAGAGGTGTCAAGCTGCGTCATGACAACCTGCCACTGCGAGGGAGTATCCCCAGTGTCATCTCGGCAACGTTCTTTGCCAGTCGTGATATGTCGTCCCACCTCTTGTGGCAGTGGGTGCGCCGGCGGTTCGACACTCCCAGAGCCCGCACCTTGCTTGCAATGGACCTCCACACAGCCTTACGCTGGTATACCTTGAGCTGCAGGTGTGGGAGACAAGAGGGGAAAACATCAGTGACACACTCTCATGGTAAAACCTCTCTCTCTGAACAGTGGCATGACACGGACTCATCTCCACACGGCAGATATGGGTCATTGATGTACACTCATGCGAACCACACACGTATCACACTCTGTACAGTCAGTGATGTGTCCTTGTCACATTGGGCGTGGACAGTCCATGCCAGGTAGAATCACACAGAGATGGACAACGAGGACCCACACAAACAGTCACATGAACAATAACTGTCCAGAAACATGCATCACCAGATAGCTGTCACACCATATGGATGTGTACACAACACATGTCCATCCACCCTTCATGTCCATGCATTGAATGTGTGGGTTGCATACACCCCCTTAACAACTAGGAAACAGCATGTCAGCCAGTGCATTACACAACCCCACACTCTCAGGCACATACACCATCTGATCGACTACATGTGTGCCCCCTTGCACTCACACCCCACTGTTGGAGACTTACCACAATATTTGGGCCACCATATAGCCGTGGGTACTGTGTCAGCACCTCGTCCACCAGGACATCCAGCTCCTCGCTTGTAAATGGACTGGCACGGATCTTCTCCGTCCTAGCCATCACTGTGGACATGAGACGTCAGCGGCGGCAGTGGGCGGTGAGGGGTCCCAGGCAGCAGTCCCTGGAGGCAGCAGCAGGTGAGGGGTCCCAGGCAGCAGTCCCTGGAGGCAGCAGCAGGTGAGGGGTCTCAGGCAGCAGTCCCTGGAGGCAGCAGCAGGTGAGGGGTCTCAGGCAGCAGTCCCTGGAGGCAGCAGCAGGTGAGGGGTCTCAGGCAGCAGTCCCTGGAGGCAGCAGCAGGTGAGGGGTCTCAGGCAGCAGTCCCTGGAGGCAGCAGCAGGTGAGGGGTCTCAGGCAGAAGTCCCTGGAGGCAGCAGCAGGTGAGGGGTCCCAGGCAGCAGGCTCTGTGAGCAGTGGAAATGTGGTGCTCCCTTCCACACATATATAGGGCCCTGGACTCGTTTCAGTGGTCATAGTCTTCTGCCATTGGTGTTCCAGGTCAGCCTTCTTCAAAAGCATCCAAAGACCGCCTACCGCGATTTTTGAATCTGCATCATGCCACCGCGATAGCGGTCCCCATTGGCTGCAAGGGCATGGTTCATGGCGGTGACACACCGCGGGGTCCTGGCCGGCGCTACCGCGGTGGTGCATCTTACAAATGCATCCTATCTCCGCAACCGCTGGGGCGGAGCACGCCTACCGCGATTTTTGAATCTGCATCATGCCACCGCGATAGCGGTCCCCATTGGCTGCAAGGGCATGGTTCATGGCGGTGACACACCGCGGGGTCCTGGCCGGCGCTACCGCGGTGGTGCATCTTACAAATGCATCCTATCTCCGCATCCGCTGGGGCGGAGCACGCCTACCGTGATTTTTGAATCTGCATCATGCCACCGCGATAGCGGTCCCCATTGGCTGCAAGGGCATGGTTCATGGCGGTGACACACCGCGGGGTCCTGGCCGGCGCTACCGCGGTGGTGCATCTTACAAATGCATCCTATCTCCGCATCCGCTGGGGGCGGAGCACGCCTACCGCGATTTTTGAATCTGCATCATGCCACCGCGATAGCGGTCCCCATTGGCTGCAAGGGCATGGTTCATGGCGGTGACACACCGCGGGGTCCTGGCCGGCGCTACCGCGGTGGTGCATCTTACAAATGCATCCTATCTCCGCATCCGCTGGGGGCGGAGCACGCCTACCGCGATTTTTGAATCTGCATCATGCCACCGCGATAGCGGTCCCCATTGGCTGCAAGGGCATGGTTCATGGCGGTGACACACCGCGGGGTCCTGGCCGGCGCTACCGCGGTGGTGCATCTTACAAATGCATCCTATCTCCGCATCCGCTGGGGCGGAGCACGCCTACCGCGATTTTTGAATCTGCATCATGCCACCGCGATAGCGGTCCCCATTGGCTGCAAGGGCATGGTTCATGGCGGTGACACACCGCGGGGTCCTGGCCGGCGCTACCGCTGTTTGATTGCCATAGAGTGACATGGGTGACCGGGATGTGGCTGGTGGAGCATGACAAACGCCATCTGCAGCTATGTGGAGGGCCATCACTAACATCAATGTGTCATGTGCAGCACATGACACACTTGCGTCAGTGGTGGGCATCGACACAGGTACAAATGGTGGTTGGCATGCTCCGCCACCCAATTCACGGACAGTATGTGCGTCCGCTATGAGGAATATGCAGCACCACATCGTACACTCTGTGCGTCATTGTGTTTATGGGGCACGTTTAAGGCACCTACGGACAGTTCTTGTTGTGTGTGGATCAATGGTCATTACTGTGCTACACACAGTGGATACGTACAGTGGCACATGGCACTGGATAACATTGATATGGTCTCCTGTCACAAATGTCAGCCACTGTGTAACGTCTCACACCAAATGGAACACTGTACTCCATTATGTCGATCAATATTTACACACAATGTCGTATCTGCCACCCATGCTGACCACTATCTCACACCTGAGCCCATGTGTTACACTGAAAACCCAGATGAACTCATTCATTCAGCATGACTGTCATCATTGGAAACAGATGTCACCCTGTTGTGTTATTGCTAAGACCAATTACATGCCGCATGTTATGTCTTTGTACACACTGGCAACTCCTGCAGTGTATGTCCACATGTACAGGGGGGCTCGACCTGCTAAAGGATGACGAGTACTTCAGCACCACACCTGGCATCCGTTGCATTATTATTGTTTGTCACTTGGGTAGACGGCCAGAGCAGATGTCTTTGCTACATGTCTGCCACCTGTAACCACAGGGACCTATGTGGTAGTGTCAGGTCTGTGCTCATGTTGTTTGGACTGTTGTATGTGAATCAGTGACATGTACATTTCAACAATGGTGCTTAGCTACACTATGTTTTTGAGTGTTGTGCTGTGTTCCGGTGCTACTCACCTGCCACCAGTGCATGTCCATTGTTCACATCAGGAATGTTGCGTTGGCAGATGGACTGCATGCACGGTTGTGGATTGTGCTAACTGTATGGAATATAGTATGCGACATTTGTCCACAGGCTATGGGTGTCCAGTTTTGCCCGTGCAATGTGTGTGCACTGATTAGCGGGAATTGTCTGCAATGTTGGATGGTCAGCACAAGTGGCACACGTGTGCAGTGTGTTGCCACCAACACTAGTGTATGTGCATGCTATGGGGTGCTAGCCATCCTTGCTCACCATCTATTCCAGCACTGTGTGGGTGGATCACATCTGCTGGTGTATCAGGATGGTGTGGGCACCCAAGACAAGTGAGATGTACCTTGACTGTTGTGCCTGTGACACTCATCCAACTCCGACATTTGGTCAATGTGAGGTACCAGTGTCCCACTACTCATGCACAGCCAGCATGTTTGTTAGATGTGTGATATTGATTGTATGCTGTGTTGGGCCTGACAGCCTGTGTGGAATGAGGGTCAGGATGCATGTCCCTTGGGACATGTGGTGTAAAATTACATCCACTGTTGTCAGGTGTCTGAGCCAGTTGTCCATATGTAATCAATCAATCAATCAATCATGTCACTTATAAAGCGCACTACATACCCGCGAGGGTCTCAAGGCGCTGGGGGAAGAGGGGGGTGGTGCTGCTACTGATCGAAGAGCCAGGTCTTGAGGAGTCTTCTGAAGGCCAGTAGATCTTGGGTCTGTCGGAGGTTGGTGGGGAGGGTGTTCCAGGTCTTGGCGGCGAGGTGGGAGAAGGATCTGCCGCCGGCGGTCGTTTTCCGGATGCGGGGGACTGTGGCGAGGCGAGGCTGGTCGAGCGGAGCTGGCAGGTGGGGGTGTAGAAGCTGAGTCGTCTGTTGAGGTAGGCTGGTCCGGAGTTGTGGAGTGCTTTGTATGCGTGGGTGAGGAGCTTGAAGGTTATCCTCTTGTTGACAGGGAGCCAGTGCAGGTCTCTCAGGTGGGGTGTGATGTGGCTGCGTCGGGGGATGTCGAGATAAGACGTGCAGAGGCGTTCTGGATGCGTTGCAGCCGTCTCAGGAGCTTAGCCGTCGTTCCTGCGTAGAGGGCGTTTCCGTAGTCCAGCCTGCTGGTGACGAGGGCCTGGGTGACTGTTTTTCTTGTTTCGGTGGGGATCCACTTGAAGATCCTGCGGAGCATTCGGAGGATGTTGAAGCAGGATGAGGAAACGGCGTTGACCTGCTTAGTCATGGAGAGGGTGGGGTCGAGGATGACCCCTAGGTTGCGTACGTGGTCGGTGGGTGGCGGGGCTGTTCCCAGTGATGTTGGCCACCAGGAGTCGTCCCAGGCTGAAGGGTTGGAACGAAGGATGAGGACCTCCGTCTTGTCCGAGTTCAGCTTCAGGCGGCTGGTCCTCATCCATTCGGCGACGGCCTTCATTCCTTCGTGGAGGTGGGCTTTGGCGGTGTGAGGGTCTTTGGTGAGGGAGAGGATCAGCTGGGTGTCGTCGGCGTAGGAGATGATGTTGAGGTTGTGCTGTCGGGCGACGTGGGCGAGGGGTGCCATGTAGATGTTGAACAGCGTTGGGCTGAGGGAGGAGCCTTGGGGTACGCCGCAGATGATCTTGGTGGCCTTGGATCGGAAGGGGGCGAGGCGGACGCTTTGTGTTCTGCCGGAAAGGAAGGATGTGGTCCAGTCCAGGGCCTTCTCTTGGATCCCGGCGTCGTGAAGGCGTGTTCGTAGTGTGTGGTGGCAGACCGTGTCGAAGGCGGCTGATAGGTCCAGGAGGATGAGGGCTGCTGTTTCTCCGTTGTCTAGCAGGGTCCTGATGTCATCGGTGGCGGCGATGAGGGCGGTTTCGGTGCTGTGGTTGCTGCGGAAGCCGGACTGGGAAGGGTCCAGGATGTTGTTCTCCTCGAGGTAGCGGGTCAGTTGTTTGTTGACGATTTTCTCGGTGACCTTCGCGGGGAACGGGAGCAGAGAGATGGGTCAGAAGTTCTTGAGGTCCTTGGGGTCTGCCTTGGGTTTCTTGAGTAAGGCGGTGATCTCGGCATGCTTCCAGCTTTCCGGGAAGGTTGCTGTCTCGAAGGAGATGTTGATTATTTTCCGGAGATGGGGCGCGATGGCTGTACTGGCTTTGTTGAAGATGTGGTGAGGGCACGGGTCTAGCGGTGAACCGGAGTGGATGGTGTTCATGATCTCGCTGGTGTCCTCGTCGTTGATGTTGGTCCAGGAGAGCAGGCGGTTGGTGGTTGTGGGGGCAGTGGTCTCGGTGGTTGCCGGGGCGGTCGTGGTGTTGAAGCTGTCGTGGATGTCGGCGATTTTGCGGTGGAAGAAGGTGGCCAGTGAGTCGCACAGGTCTCGCGACGGCTGGATGTCGTTGGTGTTGGAGCTGGGGTTGGAGAGTTCCTTCACGATGTTGAAGAGCTCTTTGCTGTTGTGTGCGTTGTTGTCTAGGCGGTCTTTGAGTGAGGCCTTTTGGCGGATCTGATGAGGTGATGGTGACTGCGGGTGGCGCTCTTGTGGGCGGCGTAGCTGTCCGCTGTCCGTTCGTGGAGCCAGATCTTCTCCAGTTTTCGGCATGTTCGTTTGGAGGCCTGGAGGTCTTCGGTGAACCAGGTGGCTTTCTTGCTGGTGTGGCTGTTGGGTGGATTCTTGAGCGGGCGAGGGTGTTGGCACAGTCGTTGATCCACTGTCTGAGGTTGCGGGCGGCGGTGTCGGGGTCGGAGGGTTCGGCGGGTGGGCTCAGGGCGAGGGTTGTGGTTAGCTGGTCTTGCGTGACTCTGCTCCAGCAGCGGCGAGGCATTTGTTCGGTGCGGTGGTGCGTGGTGGGCTTCCTGTAGGTGAAGTGGATGCAGTGGTGGTCAGTCCAGTGGGGTTCGGAGGTGTGGTTGAAGGAGACGTGTGGGCTTGCGGAAAAGATGGAGTCGAGCGTGTGGCCGGCGGCGTGGGTGGGTGTAGTCACGAGCTGTCTGAGTCCGAGGGTGGCGAGGTTGTCGATCAGGGTGGTGGAGTTGGTGTCCTTGTTGTTCTCGAGGTGGAAGTTCAGGTCCCCGAGGAGGATGTAGTCCGTGGAGGCGATGGCGTGTGTGCTGGCGAAGTCAGCGATGGAATCGCTGAACTGTGGTCGGGGTCCGGGGGGTCTGTAATGCATACAGTCTGTTCATGCGTAGACTTGTTGGCATACTGGCTTGGCATTGTCCATGTAGTGTTGTATGTTTGTGTTGTGGCACTGTTGTGTCTTGAAACAGCTGGATGTGTATCACCATGGTATGTGTTGTGGTGCACATGTGTCCTTGGGCAGTCCCTCCTTGATGCTGCATGTAAATGTCCAAAATGGGGGAAGATTAAGGGTGCATACAGGCCCTGCTGATCACGTCCCTCATCTATTGTTAATGTGTGCCACATTGGCTGTCTGTGTGCTTGTAGAGAGTATTGGGCAGTGGGGTAATGGTGGCCTGTTACAGTGGTACACATACTCTGCACAGGCGTGACATCATCTGTCACTGTCCGACTTTGTATTCAAGTCAGCAGCAGATATGGCCTGTGTACTGATGACATTGGCACATGTATGGGTTTGGGATGTGAATGTCATTGAATTTGAGTGTGTTCGAAGTGGCACTGAGTACAAAGACAATCCCAATGATCTATCCACATTGTGTTGTTGATGTGTCCCCTGCAATTATTGGCCAAGGAGGTGTGGCAGGTACAGCAGCAACGTGGAAGCCAGCATTGTCTCTGCTTCACACATGTCCTGTGTCATGTACACCCAAGGCTGAGTCCACCTCAGCTCGATATGTGACTCTTGGCATTCACATAGACAGTGTTCGTATTGTGTCTACTGACTGTGCACATCCATGACAGTTGTACAATTAATCTGTCTCATGTTGGGACAACACTGAATTGCACTGTGTGCTTTCAGGGATGACAGTCAATGTTAGCGCCGTGACAGGTCAGACTTTATGAATTTGTGCACATCCTAATTTATGTTGCTATGACGTGTCCCCTTTCATCTCACCTAGGAGGCGACCTAATGTGTTTCGTACCTTCACCCTGCTGGCTAACATGGAGGATACCGACATCATAAGGCGATTCCGTCTGGATCGGACAAACCTCCTGGAACTTTGTGCACTATTGGAGCCACACCTGCTTCCACGCAGGACATACCCAACAGCACTCACGCCAACGGCAAAGGTGATGGCATTCCTACATTTCGTGGCTACGGGATCCTTCCAGCAAACTGTGGGCATTGCAGGGGGATGTCCCAACCAACATTCAGCATGGTGCTATGTGATGTCCTGTTGGCTATGATGCAACACAGGGACCAATTCATACATTTCCCCAGGCGGCATGAGTTGGCGGATGTGAAGGGCGAATTTTATGCACTTGGACACGTTCCTAATGTAGTTGGTGCAATAGATGGCACACATGTTTCCCTGATTCCACCCCAAGCACGGGAGCATATTTACCGAAATAGGAAACATTATCATTCCATCAATGTGCAGGTGGTGTGCCAGGCAGATATGGTCATCTCACACGTCTGTGCAAAGTTTCCAGGTTCAGCCCACGATTCACACATAATGCGCAACAGCATTTTACCACAGCTGATGGCCAATCTGGCACCGGAGCGGGCATGGATTGTGGGTGAGTACAAAGGGTCGAGTCGTGTGCTGTTTGTGTGCCATGCTGTCCTCGGACACATGTCAGACACTCAATCTGTATGTGTCTTTCACACTTAGGTGACTCTGCATATCCCAACGGACCTTGGTTGCTGAGTCCACTTCACAATCCCAGGACACCAGCTGAAGTGCGCTACAACAATGCCCATGGGAGGACACGTCGGGTCATTGAGCGAACATTTGGACTCCTGAAATCGCGTTTTCGATGCCTCGACAAGACCGGAGGGGCTCTGCAGTACTCACCCGTCAAGGTGTGTCAGATAGTGGTAGCATGCTGCATGCTACACAACCTGGCCGTGCGGAAGGGTATCCCCTTAATCCAGGATGATGATGACCAGCCACAGCCCCCACCTGCAAACACCCAAACGTCAAGTGACGAGGATAGTGGAGAGGAGGAAGGTGTTGGACAGCGTCAGCAGCTCATCAACAACTACTTCACTTGATGGTCAGTGGCAATGTCAATACTGGCTGTTGTCTGATGATGTTGTGCTTGGTGAATATGTGTATGTGAGTTTTGTGACTACAGCATGTTGCTGAGTCAGTGCTGGCTGCAGGTGTGTATGGCAAGGGATCTTTTGACACAGCTACTTGATGTCTATATTGGTACAGTTGCTCCTTGTGACATGTGCAGATTGTCGTACCTTGATGTGCTGTGTTGTGTGATGGTTGTTAGTCCACCACCTGAGTAGCAACTGATGTTCTGTTGTGTTTTCCTAGGTCCCTTCAGCCTCTACTTGCCTGCGGAGTATCCCTGCTCCTGTGACATTGTAATCATGGGTGTGAGTTAACAAACTGTGATGAACATGGAACAGTGACAACTAAATTGGTGCGTTATTAGTGTTTATTTACAGTGGATACATGTGATGTAGATGTGGATATTGACAGATTTGTGAATGGTAAATAACAGATTTGTCAGTGATGGTAGATGAGACAATAGAGTATACACTAGATCAGTATGGCAACACAGTCCAACAGACATTTGCCATTCCCACCCCATTGTGTGTGGGGACAGTCTGCAGGGTACACAGCAGGGTGAAGAGGGGTGCCATCATGGCTGGCTACTTGACTGGCTTTTGCCAGGTGCTTTGCCACGGGATGCTCCCAATGATTTTTCGGGCGGCCCCTTGCTCTTTTGGCAGGGGGGACACAGGTGCATGGCCAGTGGTGTCTGATGAGTCCCCATGCTCGCTGGACGCAGGGGAGGGTGGGGGTCTGTCATCCTGCGGCACAACGGAGGGAGCTGTCGGTGTTGGCGGTGCCGCATGCCTGTCCCTGAGGACCTCCACTAGCTGGCCCAGGAGGTCCCTGATTTGGCCCATGCAGGCCACGAGTTGGCCCATGCGGTTGTCAATTGAGCGCAGCATCTGTTGTTGCTCACGGGCATCCTGCTGAGCCTGCCTCAACTGTCCCTGGGCGTGTTCATAGGCCCCCACAACTCTGTGAATGTGTGCCAGTGATTCTGTGGCAGGGTCTTCTTCCCTTTGGGTCAGCCTTGTCCTCACACCTGGCCTGCTGTCACGGCCCTGTTGCCTCCCTCCTGTGGGCACCGGCCTACTCTCCCGTGCCTCCGCAGTTGTTGTGATCTGGTTGGCCTGTGGAGCAGGGCGAGTGTTGCAGGCAGCAGTGGTAGTGGTAGTGGTGGTGGAGGTGGTGGTGGTGGCACAGGTCGTTGCAGCAGGGCTCTGCGTTGATGTTGTTGCTGAGGGTGGTGGGGCTGTGGGGTCCTGGGACACATTCCGCCCTGCCACGCCAGATGGTCCGGGTTGGTCCTCCTCCTCCTCATTATCCAGGAGTCTGCATCCGAGGGGAGATGTTCGGGAGCTGGTGACTGGCTGTGCTGGTTGAGGTTGTCGTCCTCTGCAGTCAGTTGTTGGTCACCTGTGGGACAGGAAGTAGATGGTAATTGCCTTACACACCTCAGGGTTGCTGTGTTTGATGTCTCTTATTTACATGTTATGCTACACACAGTTGCCTTTTTCACACATTGTATGTCTGCACAGTGATGTGCCTCATGCCATGAAGTGGAGTTACATTCATCATTTCACAATGGTGTGACCTGTGATTGGTTAGCATGCCACACGTCTAGTATTGGTGATTTCAATGTGAGGTTGTCATCTGACAACTGGCATGACTACAAGTTGATGTTCAGCATCTTTGCTGATCACTCTGCCTGGCAGACATTACCTGTGTGCATGGACTAGCCATTGCCATCACATGCATACCGTTGACATGTCCTGTGCTTGTATTTCTTTATACAGCAGACCATGCTAGTTTGGTTTTCCCATGGTCCTTCATGATCAGCACCCATGTACGCTACAGAGGGAAGTCTGGGTGATGCATGTCAGAGGCCCGTTTTCTTGGACATATTTGTTGAGAGTCACAGTTCTGTTTCTGTCACAGTTACGTACGCTGAGCTGTCTGCATCCTGTCAATGGCTGTGCTTTACTTTTCTATTTTTGGGTGAAGTAGAGCCTCATGTTGTCATGTCTCCCAATGCTTTTGTTGAGTGATGGTGGTGTGCATGCACTGTCTGATTACCTGTGCAGTGTCACTTTGGTTTTTACTTACAGACACATGCTTCTGGGTGGGGTGCCCCAACCTGCTGAGGGGTGGGAGAGGGGGCCTGTTGGGAGTTGTAGTGCTGCCTCCAGATACACATTCCCCAACCCTGTGAAGATGGCTACCTACCTGTTAGGTGGTGGGGGAGCGTTCAATGGCTGACACATGCTTCTGGGTGGGGTGCTCCATCCTGCTGAGGGGTGGGAGAGGGGGCCTGTTGTGTGTTGTAGTGCTGCCTCCAGATACACATTCCCCATCCCTGTGAAGATGGCTACCTACCTGTTAGGTGGTGGGGGAGCGTTCAATGGCTGACACATGCTTCTGGGTGGGGTGCTCCATCCTGCTGAGGGGTGGGAGAGGGGGCCTGTTGGGAGTTGTAGTGCTGCCTCCAGATACACATTCCCCAACCCTGTGAAGATGGCTACCTACCTGTTAGGTGGTGGGGGAGCGTTCAATGGCTGACACATGCTTCTGGGTGGGGTGCTCCATCCTGCTGAGGGGTGAGAGAGGGGGGCCTGTTGGGAGTTGTAGTGCTGCCTCCAGATACACATTCCCCATCCCTGTGAAGATGGCTACCTACCTGTTAGGTGGTGGGGGAGCGTTCAATGGCTGACACATGCTTCTGGGTGGGGTGCTCCATCCTGCTGAGGGGTGGGAGAGGGGGCCTGTTGGGAGTTGTAGTGCTGCCTCCAGATACACATTCCCCAACCCTGTGAAGATGGCTACCTACCTGTTAGGTGGTGGGGGAGCGTTCAATGTCTGACACATGCTTCTGGGTGGGGTGCCCCAACCTGCTGAGGGGTGGGAGAGGGGGCCTGTTGGGAGTTGTAGTGCTGCCTCCAGATACACATTCCCCATCCCTGTGAAGATGGCTACCTACCTGTTAGGTGGTGGGGAGCGTTCAATGGCTGACACATGCTTCTGGGTGGGGTGCCCCAACCTGCTGAGGGGTGGGAGAGGGGGCCTGTTGGGAGTTGTAGTGCTGCCTCCAAATACACATTCCCCATCCCTGTGAAGATGGCTACCTACCTGTTAGGTGGTGGGGGAGCGTTCAATGGCTGACACATGCTTCTGGGTGGGGTGCTCCATCCTGCTGAGGGGTGGGGGAGGGGGCCTGTTGTGTGTTGTAGTGCTGCCTCCAGATACACATTCCCCAACCCTGTGAAGATGGCTACCTACCTGTTAGGTGGTGGGGGAGCGTTCAATGGCTGACACATGCTTCTGGGTGGGGTGCTCCATCCTGCTGAGGGGTGGGAGAGGGGGCCTGTTGGGAGTTGTAGTGCTGCCTCCAGATACACATTCCCCAACCCTGTGAAGATGGCTACCTACCTGTTAGGTGGTGGGGAGCGTTCAATGTCTGACACATGCTTCTGGGTGGGGTGCCCCAACCTGCTGAGGGGTGGGAGAGGGGGCCTGTTGGGAGTTGTAGTGCTGCCTCCAGATACACATTCCCCATCCCTGTGAAGATGGCTACCTACCTGTTAAGTGGTGGGGGAGCGTTCAATGGCTGACACATGCTTCTGGGTGTGGTGCTCCATCCTGCTGAGGGGTGGGAGATGGGGGCCTGGTGTGTGTTGTAGTGCTTTTTGTCTGTACACATGCATCCCAGTTGGTTTTGTTTAGCTTTGTGCTTTTTCAGGTTGAGTGGTGCTTACATCTGTGTGACCTGTTTTGGGTATTGTGGGTCAGACGAATGTCCTTTGGCCTAGGGGTTGTAGGTTTGAATTTGTGCAAGACGGTACATGGCAATGTGATGTTATACATTGGTTTGTACTTACCAGCTTCCAGTCCCCGCGGATTCCTTCAAGACTCTCTGGATGTAGGATTCCAAGGACCTTCTCCTCCCACGGACTGTATGGTTTGGGTGGGATGGGAGTGCCTCCACCAGTCCCGTCAGCCAGCTGACAGTTCTTGGCCCTCTACCTCTTCACCACGGTCTTCAGGTCATGCCACCGCTTCTGTATTTCCTGCTTGTTGCGGGGGTGGTCCCTACTGCATTGACCTTATTGACTATCCTCACCCACATTTGGGTTCTTGTGGCTAATGGGGTGTGTTGGACCATGTTGCCATAGAGTTGTGGTTCAACTCTTATTATCTCATCTACCATGACTGCAAGCTCTGCATCAGTGAATTTTGGCATTTTGTGTGGTGCCATGGTGTGTGCTGTGCAGATGTTCTGTGGTGCAGTTGTGTGGGTGTTGTGGGTGTTGTGGGTGGTGTAGGTGGTGTGTGTGTTGTGGTGGTGCTGTGTGCAGGTTTGCCTCTCCTTTGTTCTCTGGGGTTGGGACCTTCAGTTGTGGAGTGTAGCAAAGGATTGTGGTCAGGGAGGGGCTGGTTTTATGCTCGGCTATGGGGGTGTGGCAAGCTGGTATGTTGCTGTCAGGTGTGTTCTGTGTGTTGTCCTGTGATTGGTTATTTTGAATTTCTGGGGCTGTTGTCATTGGGCACTTTTGGTTTGTGTTGGGACAGGTCTACTTCAGTGTGTGCATTGTTTTTTTTTTTCGTTTTTTTTCAACGTCCGCCATTTTTTTGCGGTTCTTCCGCAGCGGTTCCTCGGCAGCGGTGGCTATGCTGCGGCCCTTCCGCCGCCTATCGGATTCGTCACTGTTCGCGCACGATGCGGTCGGATTCATAGGTGGGTACCATGGTGGTAGTGGGGATGTCATAATGTCACGGGCGGTTACTCCGTGTGCATGGCGGCGGTTCTTGGCTTTTCCGCTGAGTATCCGGCCGTTGCGGTCGGATTTTGAGCTGGTCCGGCGTGTACGGGCGGTTTTTCGTTGTCTCCCGCCGCCGCGGACGGATTATTGTGGCGGTTCATCGTAATGTGTGCGGCGTTTTTCCTGGTGGCCATGCGGGCGGTTTTTTGCCGCTACCATGGCGGTCGGTATGTTTTTCCGACCGCCATCGTAATCGACCCCTAATACATATAATGTTAAAATAAATTAAACATATACATATAAAATATAATGTACATACTTACTTAATAATATTCATAAATAATTTTTTAATAACTTATAAATTGTTAAAAACATTTTATAAATTATAAATACATATATACACATACAAAAATAATATAAATAAAAATATAAAAAATATATATAACAAATTAAAAACTACAATATTTTTAATGTTTTTAAAATAAATTATACACAACCTTAACTAAAACAATACAGAAAAATATTGGATAGCGGAGAGAAAAAAATTACTATTCCCACTCCAGAGAGTGCAACAGTAGGGAAAGTGTTGGATAGCGGAGGGGTAAAAATTACTATTCCCACTCCACAGAGTGCAACAATAGGGAAAGTGTTGGATAGTGTAGGGGCCAAAATTACTATTCCCACTCCAGTGAGTGCAACAGTAGGGAAAGTGTTGGATAGCGTAGGGATAAAAATTACTATTCCCACTCCAATGAGTGCAACAGTAGGGAAAGTGTTGGATAGCGTAGAGGTAAAAATTACTATTCCCACTCCAGAGAGTGCAACAGTAGGGAAAGTGTTGGATAGCGTAGGGGTTATAATTGCTATTCCAACTCCAGAAAGTGCAACAGTAGGGAAAGTGTTGGATAGAGTAGGGGTAAAAATTACTATTCCAACTCCAGAGAGTGCAACAGTAGGGAAAGTGTTGGATAGCGTAGGGGTAAACATTTCTATTCCTACTTCAGAGAGTGCAACAGTAGGGAAAGTGTTGGATAGCGTAGTGGTAAAAATTACTATTCCAACTCCAGAGAGTGCAACAGTAGGGAAAGTGTTGGATAGCGTAGGTGTAAAATTACTATTCCCACTCCAGAGAGTGCAACAGTAGGGAAAGTGTTGGATAGAGTAGGGGTAAACATTACTATTCCCACTCCAGAGAGTGCAACAGTAGGGAAAGTGTTGGATAACGAAAAGCTTAAAATTACTATTCCCACTCCAGTGAGTGCAACAGTAGGGAAAGTGTTGGATAGAGTAGGGGTAAAAATTACTATTCCAACTCCAGAGAGTGCAACAGTAGGCAAAGTGTTGGATAGGTTAGGGGTAAAAATTACTATTCCCACTACAAAGAGTGCAACAGTAGGGAAAGTGTTGGATAGCGTAGGGGTAAAAAGTACTATTCCCACTCCAGAGAGTGCAACAGTAGGGAAAGTTTAGGATAGCGTAAGGGTTAAAAATAACATACTTATCAATTAAATAATTTTTTAAATTAAATAATGATTTATTAATAAATTAACAATAAATTAATTATAAATACCAATAAATTAAAATTGATAATTACTTTAATAACATTAAATTACTTCCCATCCTATTCACCAATAAACACACAACCCACTCCACATAAAATTTAACACAATTAATATAATTATCAATTAATCAATTAATAAAAATTAATTACCAATTAATAATTAATTAACAATACATTAATTATCAATACCAATAAATAATAATTAATACTAATTAATTACCAATTCATAATTAATTAACAATAAATTAATTATCAATACCAATAAATATTAATAAATAATTACTTAATTATAATAAATTACTTCCCACCCTATTCCCCTATAAACACACAACCCGCTCATAAACTAAACTAACACAATTAATATATTTATCAATTAATTAAATAATACAAATTAATTACCAATTAATAATTAATAAACAAATTAATTATCAATACCAAAAAATAAAAATTATTAATTAATTTATTATAATTAATTTACTTCCCACCCTATTCCCTATAAACCCACAACCCGCTCCAATAAAAAATTAATACAATTAATATAATTATCAATTAATCAATTAATAAAAATAAATTACCAATTAATAATTAATTAAAAATAAATTAATTATCAATACCAATAAATAAAAATTACTAATTACTTAATTACAATTAAATTACTTCCCACCCTATTCCCCTATAAACCCACAACCCGCTACAGAACTAAAATGCAAAAATTAATTACAAATAATTAATAATTTCTAAAAATTATGAATTAATTTACTATAGTTAAATTACTTCCCACCCTATTCCCCTATAAACCCACAACCCGCTACAGTACTAAAACGCAAAACATGTGGAACACATACATATAAAATACATACTAAAATACATAACACTAACATAAACATCGATATTATTAACATCGATATTTTTGCTATTGATATTACTAACTTCGGTATTAAAAAAAACGATATTTCTTACCTTCAGGTCGATATTCTAGTCACCGATATTCTTGATGTCGATATTCTGTCCCTACGATATTTAAAACTCGATATTAATGTAGGTCGAAATAAAAAACTCGATATTTTGTCTGTGCACCGTTGGTGGGCAACTAAGTGGTGGGTGGGTGCGTGCATACAGGCAAGGCGAGTGGTAAATAATAAAAAATAAAGTAACTTATCTTGCCTGCTGCACGTTCGACGTCCTCCACGGTCCCTCCTCTGCCAGCTCTGCGGGCTCCAGCCTCTAGGAAATTCCGCAAACCAATCCTGGCGCTACTCTCACCAGCATGAGAGCAGCACCAGGATTGGATGGAGGGGCATGGTTGGACGCTCCTTCAGGCCATTAGGCCTGTGCTTGGTCTCCACCCAGCTGTCTAAGACAGCTGAGTGGAGAGCTGCAAATTGCACATGTCACTTTGGCTTGCACAAGAGAGCCGGCCAACGTGACATGCGTACTTTGGAGGGTCCATCTTGCTCCTCCAGTCCTCTATTCTGCTAATTGGCAGCTGAGAGGACATGCCTTCATTTATCCCGACTGGAAGCTGCTGCGCATTAAACGTGAAAAATAAAATGGCAATGAAATTATTTAATTGCCTTTTTATTTTTCACGTTTAGCACCGCTGCAGCGGGCGGAGGGCGACGCCTCCCCACCCTCACGAAGAAACCACCGATGTGCCAAAGTATGGAACACGTATGCAAATTTGTCCCTCGCACTGGCAGCTCTTGAATTCGTTTGCGAATACTGAAAAAAATGTCACAAAACAGACAGCTTTGAACTACCTTTACCATGATGCACTTGGGAGGAATGAGGCAGGCATTCTAAGAGTGAGACCCCTTTTGTGTATGTGTTGCATGGTAAGTCACAGGGGGAGAGAGTATGAAAAATAGAACTAGAGAGAGAGAGAAATATAGAGAGAGGGTGAGAGAGAGAAAGGGAGAAGAAACCATGTTATTTTTTAAATTATTCATTACCGATTAGTCTCTTATCTAAGCTGAACACATTTTGTTGCCTGTTGGTGTTTCAATGTACTCCAAAACATTCAGAAGCCTTCCAGCGAGGTTTACTGTCAGAAATAAGTTTGTGTATAACACTGCAAGATTAACCACACAGTTTCATTTCATGATTTTCAGCCATCTTTGTTGTCACCACCGTGACCACTTCTCTTGCCTCCCCTCCTCATTCCTGGAAAAGTTTCATAATAAAGAATTTAGTTTCACCATGACGTAAGGGTTTCTGCGTTAGCGCTAGGCAGCCAAAAGTGCGCCAGCGCTAAGAAAGAACAGGAATGCACTGTATAATGGTAAATACGGCTCATTACTGCCCTATCATGCAGCGCAGCAAGGTGGCTTGCTGCGTTGCGCTGCTTGAAAGAATGATAAATCTTGGCTAAAGCATATAATTCAAGAATTGGTTCAAATCAAGACCATGCCCAATGGAAAAGCATAATGACCAGAGCAAAATGTTAAGTGATTTGTGCAACACACAACCACGAGTTGAGTATTTAGGAAATTCGGTCCATAAAGGGCTACTTAGCAAACACAAGGAGAAGGACCTTAAGAGAGGTGATGCTAAGGAGGAGCTTGACTTGTGTTCACAGGCAGTTACAATTGCTGTTCTGTATGGGTTGCTTTTGGAGCAAAATAATCTAGCCTTGTCAGTGGCCTACAGATCCTGGAGAGAGAAGCACCATCTGGTGATATCCTAATTCTAATAAGAAGTATGTTGTGTGCAACAGGTCTGCGTGTGTGTGTACGTGAGGGCCCCTTGTGTGTGCCAATGGTACCCTTTATTGTTGTTCACAGTGGTACTGCAGATCGCACCAATGGTATCGAACTTTGATAATAAACACAGTTCTTTTATGTGTAGTGTTTGGGAATGGTAAGTAACACCCATTTTCAGGACTTGGAAAGCATCAGGACACAAGCACTGGCAACGCAAGTGGCAATGGAGGACCAAAGTATGTGTCACTGCTGATTATATTATGCAGTAAGGAAAGGCAAATTATCCAAAAGGGAAGTGAAATTATTAAGCATAGTATGTGATTAAAGGCAAATCATGCAGCACATTCTGTCAAGAGCAGTGCGTGCAGGTAAGAACGGTGTGGCGGGGTTGGGGGGGATTCAACAGACGACGAGGGAAAATAAATTTTCCCTCGTCGTCATTGGTCGAATCCCCCCACCCCGCCCCACCGATCTTACCTGCACGAGCTGCTCCTGCATTCTGTGTTGTTATTATCTAGATCACTGGCTCTTAAACTTTTGACTTCTGTGGACCTCCCACTTTATCACTACTTGAAGCCAATGATCCCAGCCTAAGCAATATATAGAATTTGAACCTCAAAACAATACACACAAAAAAAAGAATTCACCTGAAACAAATACACAAATTATGAGATATTTTCTTTAATTCACAAACAAAAACATTACAAAAATCAAGATTTTAATGTAAATGGGAAGGTTAGAGCTTTTTCTAAAAAAAAACAACATGCTAGACCCTAGTATCTCTGTATGCCTTTTTTTTCTCCTAATTCATGGTTTTTTTTGTCAGCTCTTACTGGTGCTTCAATTGAGGCCCCCAAAAGTCCATTCCAGATTCTGTTTGCTGTACTTGTGCCGTCACCACAAATCAAGATAGATACCAACTTCATTTTATATATATTTACTTAATGTTTATATTTAATTTTCAAAAAAATTCTTTAATATTCTAAATAGTGTGGACCCCCTATGTAAGCGCCGCAGACCCAGAGGAGGAGTCTGTGGACGCCAGGTTAAGAAACATTGATCTGGATGGCCAAACGCATTGATACAAAAGGAGCCTTAATACCCGGAATACACTGATGGGCCAGATGTACGACCGTTTTTTGCGGTCGCAAACGGGAAATCACCCGTTTGCAACCGCAAAATAGGTCTGCCCTATATACAAACCCTATTTTGCGAGTCCGTGACCTATTACCGACTCACAAAATACGGTTTGCGACTCGCTAATAGGAAGGGGCGTGCCAAGGGCGTCCCTTCTTAATAGCGAGTCATACTTCAATGTACAAATGTTCTGCGACCGCAATTGCGGACACAAAACACTTGCAGTTTACCACCCATTTCTGAAAGGTGGTAAGCCACTCGCACACGGGAAGGGGTCCCCAGGGGACGCCTTCCTCTTTGTGACTGGGAGTAAAAATATTTTTTAAGAGCAGGCAGTGGTCTACTCTTAAAAAATGAAACAGAAACGTTTCATTTTTCTTTTTTAAATGCATCCCGTTTTCCTTTAAGGAAAACGGGCTGCATTTAAAAAAAACTGCTTTATTTAAAAAGCAGTCACAGACATGGTGGTCTGCTGACCCCAGCAGGCCACCATCCCTGGGAGTGCTGGCCATTCCCAATGGGGTCGCTAATTGCGACCTGCCCGAGGAATATTAATGAGGCAGGCAATTTGCGACCCCATTAGGAATTGCAAACAGTGTCTGAGACACTGTTGTAAATTCCATTTTGCGAGTCGCAAATTGCAAGTCGCAAAACGATGCAATTTGTTACTCGCAAATTGGAAGGGTCATACATCTGGCCCTATATGAGCACAATTGCCACATCTTTAGGTGACTGAATACAGCCCTCAAGAGCCGAAATGTGATTGGTTAACTTTTGCAACGTACCAGGCACAGCACTGCACCCTGTGCACAGCAATTCTCATAGCTTTTCATCAAGTTGGGCTAGAAGCAAACGTAATTAAAATCTGTACACTATGTGGCAAATTAATATTTACCTGAAAAAGCCAGAGAACCCCCATGCAGTAGTCTAGGTGGCTTTCAGCAGATTAACCAGGTAAAACCTTCCCATCTTTACATATCTTTGTCCTGTTTGCATTGGGGTTAAACACTCCCTTTGCTTGCTTCACATCTGCACATCAGGTAATGCAGCTGCAGAGCTGCTTTAACCTGGTCATTAACAGCCCTTAGCAGCTGGACCTCAGACTGACCCCGAAAGTGTTTTATCTGTGGGTTTTTAAGCGTGCAGAGCTGGCACGGTCTGCTGTGGTAATTATGACCCAGCGCATAATGCTCCTATTCAAGCCGCTGTTCAGCAGTGCGGCTATTAGCTCATGGCTAGACATAACCACACTTCTGGTGTTTATTCTTCCTAGACAAGCCCACTCTGTCCAACGCCATCTCAGCCTTAGTGTTGATTCCCACAGTTTAGCTGCCATGTCCTTTGGCCTCCCGTGCCTTTTATTTGTCTCTTAGCATGTATTTCAGATCTCGTTTGTAGGTCTGCAGTTAGCCAAGACCTTTTGTTTTTAATAAAAATATATAAACTATACATACTTACAGGGGTTTTCAGTAGGCCCTTAACAAACCTATTGGCTTTGCAAATGCTTGTTCTCTCTGAGTCTCTTTCTGCAGGCGTATGTTTCTGTTTTTGTCTCCTGCTCAGGGCTTTAAGTGGGCCGGGTCCCTCTAGGTCTCAGACCCGGTAGTATGCTAGTATGTTAGTACGGACATTGAAACTGGTCCCTATCGAGCCTTCTATTCAAGACCTTAACTTTACTGGGAAAACACTGCTGATTTCTGAATAGTTAACATGCTCAGCTAATTGTTATCAGTGATTCATTCTCGTTTATATTTCACATTTTGCTGAATCTTGCTCAGGCTCAAGGCAGTGCAAGTTTCTTGCAGTGCCTGTTCGTGGGAAAAAAAGGTGTTCAGAATACATGGCCATCCAATCTTTGGCCTCTCTGCAGAGCGCACACAGACAACCACTGACAAAGCCAAAAGCCCAGGCTGGTTTTCGGTGTCTGTCAGTGTTTGTGTTTATCTGGATGCAATAACATAAAGGTCAGAGAAATCAAAATTCCGCTTGGGTGCCACACTATGGGAATCCCAGAAATGTACATTTTTAAGCCACGCTTACTACACAGACCACGCTCTTTTTAGAGACCCTTCACTTTTTTCATCCCACCGTAAGCCCTGCTCCTGTCCCTGCTACTTGCCTTGCTCTTGTTTTCTTCCTCTTCCTCTTCTTCCTTGTTCCCTTGCTTTTTTGCCCACCTTATTTTCTCTCTGTCTGTCCAGTCTATTTAAAATATCTGCTGGGGTTGTGTAGTCTTTTAGACCCAGTCTTCAATTTGGAGAACAAGCAGGGTCTTGAACTACGGCAACAGTTGCGGACAAGGAGGTAAAATTTCAAAAATCTACAGAAAGTTAGGAAAAAGCAAAAATCTGCAGAGATCTAAGAAATTTGTTGGGAACTAAATAAGGAATCTCCATAGTTCACATAAAAATCATTGCCACAGATTTGGACTGTCCCAAATCAAAATCTTTCAACCACTTGCTCCCTTTCAGCATACGTACGTCAGCTTATATTTAAGGAAAAATACTGCACAGAGAGTCAGTCTGAATGTTTTATGGGTTTCTGTTAATACTGCTTACCAATCTGCAGATAACTTTACAGACAAGAAGAACTCAAAATTATTGTAAAAAAAAAAAAAGAGTAGTTTCAAAGGATGAACTGGGCCTATGCAATGCATTTTTAGTTTTATTTTGAAAATGAATCACTTTCCAATAGATTAGCTAATATGGTGGACAATTTGAAAGTGGCAGAAAACAGGTCATGGTTATAAGACTTTCGGTGCATGCGTGCACGCGGGTGTGTATGCATGTCCATGCAGCATATATTCGTGTGTTTATGTGTGGGTGGCTGCAGCAAGCTGTTTGGACTTTTGTGTTTGGACATGTATTGTTTTATATCGTAGCGTTTATATAGCACCACTTACCTCTGCTGGCATCTTTGTGGTATTTGTAGTTATTATAAGAGAGATTCTAGCACCTGTGTTCAGCCTCATGGTCACAGGTTCAAAACCCGGCGCGTCCACTCAGCTTTTTATCCTTCTGAGGGCGATAAAATGAGTACTGTACCATTGAGTTGGGTAACAATAAACTTCTGTTATTCAACACCAAGATACCCTTCTAGGAGAACGTGCGCTTTACAGGTGTACATGTTATGTTTCTGTATTGGTTGCTAGATTAAGGCCGGCCCCGCTACAGCGTTCTGAGGCGTGTCAGGTATTAGGGGAAGAAAGAGTGAATCAATGATCTTCCAGATGGTCTGTGATACAGTCCTCCTTTGTGATTAACACAGTAGAGAGATAAGTGAAGGTCAAAGTATATAGCTAATGGCTGTGGAGGCTGCCACCGAGTAGTACGGGTGGGGCGGGGACGGGGGGTGAGATAGAAAAATAAATTAAAAGTTACTTACCAGCCGCCTTCTCGCCTCCGTCCTTTTCTGTTCCTGCCGGAAGCACACACAGGCTCCCCTAAGCCAATCACGACGCTGCTGTCACCACGACAGCAGTGTCGTGATTGGTCTGAGCACCATGGTTTGGCGCTCAGAGAGGGAGTAGGAGCCTGTGCATGTTCCCCACCCAGGGTGTACAATACAGCCGGTGGAGAACATGCAAAGTGCGCATGACTGTTTGGCCGGCCTAAGACGGCCAAACCGTCATGTGCATTCAAGTGCCCCAACCACTCCTCCCCTGCTGACTGTGACGACTGCCAAGCCCCGCCCCATCCCGTAAACCTGCCTGACAACCGAAAAATAAAATGATAATAACATAGTGTTATCATTTTATTTTTCCTTTTTCCACTGCTCAAAGACCAGTGGGGCGGCGGCTCCTCCGCCTTAGCGGGGGAGCCGCCGCTGGCTAATGGGACCTGCAGTGTCAGACTCAGTTAGTGTCCTACGTTGGCATTGTTTGGGATATCTTTTTGTAGTATGCCTACTTTGTAGTCTGTCGGTCCACTTGCAGTATGGTGGCTATTGTATTGCATTGTAGCACTTGTTGAGGGGTTAGTACCCACATTGGGATGCTGAAGTGCTTGTCCAAATGGGCAGAAAAATGTAATATATGGGTGTGGGGTTGGAAGTATGTTGGCTTTGCTTTAAACCTATGTGTGAAGCAGTGGCTGCCGGCATGGCTCGCGGGTGGCAGGGCGGGGGCGGGTGCGGGGGTGTGTGGGAGGGTCAGGAAGGAGGGGGTCATGAAGGGTGGGTCACGCAGGGGGAGTTGCGCGGGGTGCGCAATATAAAAAAAAAGTAAACTTACCTTGCCTCCGGGTCCTGCGTCTCTGCTCCTGCTCTCATCAAACTCGAGGAACAGGAAGCACAGCCAGGCCCCACTGACCAATCACAACGCTGCAATGCAGCGTTGCGATTGGCAAGTACCCAGGCTCCCCTGACCAATCACAACACTGCAATGCGTTGTGATTGGTCTGAGCATCCTGGTTCGACGCTCAGCCAGGGAATGAGGGCCTGTGTATGTTCTCCATGCAGGCTGTAATGCAGCCTGCATGGAGAACAGGGAAAGTGCGCATGACTGTTTTTGGTGGCCCGAGAGGGCCGGCCAAACAGTCATGTGCACTTAGGAGTGGGCAGACCACTCCTCCCCTGCCCTGCTCCGAGAGCAGAGGAGCCCCGCCCACCCGCAAAGCAGCACAAGCATAAAATGGTAATAACTCAAAGTTATTATCATTTTATGTTTCTACTTTGCACTGCTTAAAAGCAGTGGGGCGACGCTCCTTCGCCGTAGCGGAGGAGCCGCAACTGGTGTGAAGTATTTCCATGTGGTGCAAGATAACCAGGTGCCTTGTTATGGGACTCAACACTTGATGGTGTGATAGATAAGGAAGTGTGAGAGGTAGACGTGCATTTTTATAGTTTGTGGATGCTGGCAACAGTGATTAGCTGTGATAGGAGGCCATCCTCTCTCTGTTCTTATGGATCTATGGTAGTTAACATGTGATAATCAGAGATCTGCACAGATAGACTTCATTAGAGTCCTCTATTATAAAATGACTTTCCATTAGGAGTCATCCATTGGGAAGATATACCAAGAGGCGCTGTCTTATATACATCCTTTTGTCATATTAGGATGTTGGTGCTCAGCTTATGTGACGATTTGGGACCTATAGAGTGGACGAGGTTAGATTCCTTAGGTGACCCCCAATGTGTGGCAGATCTCTACGGTCTTCGCAGGCCTGTCTGGTTTGTATTTAGTGTTTAGTTAGATGGGCTGGTATAACCTCCATTTGCCATCAAGGTTAAACAGAACCTTTCATGCATTATGTGCTTGTCTCATTGAAGAAAAGGGATCAGGCAGTGAATTACTGTATGGTATAATATAGTGACACAAATGACATCAGATTGAAACCGGGTGGACCATCAGAAAGACTATAGTGATTGTTCATTGGGAGCCTTAAGCCTAATAACCTGGTGACCTACAATCAAGAGGAGCCCTGATCCTAACAATCAGACGACCATCATCCAATGGGAGCCCTAGGAATCACAAACTGGCTCCCCGTCGAGAAGAGAATCACCTTCAAGCTTCTCACCCACGCACACAAGGCCCTCCACACCACCGGACCCGCCAACCTGAACCACTGCCTTGCGTTCCATGCTCCCCAGTGCTCTCTCTGCTCGGCCCAGCTCTCCCTCGCAACAGTTCCTCGGATCAAGAAAAGCAGAACAGGAGGGAACTCCTTCCAAGGCATGGAACTCCCTCCCTCTCCACCTCCGACAGACTGCATCGCTCCCCAAGTTCCTAAAGGACCTCAAGACCTGGCTCTTCGATGGAATTCAGTGAACCTCCAGGATCTGCGGAACCCCCTCTCCCCCCTTGCCCCCCCTTCCCCAGCGCCTTGAGACCCGTTCCGGGTGAGTAGCTTGTGCTATACAAACCCCTGATTGATTGACTGATTGAACTGGGAGGGTTAACGCTGGACCAAATTTGAACCCTTAGTGCACACATTTGTCAATAGGAGCGCTGTTTCTATTAAACTATTTGGCTTGGAAGGGGAATGGAGAAAAAGGGGTGAAGTTGATTCAAATCTGTACCAAATAATCAAAAACGAATTTTAAAAACAATGAAAGCAATAATCATTTTTTGGTAAATTTTTTATTGAAAGTGATGAAAATAAAGCTTGCTTCAGGCATACCAGTTTTCTCAGGTTCTGGCAGGCAAAGTAGATCAATCCCCTGCAGCATGACACCGCATCAAAATGGCACCTGCATGGTCTATACTTTTAGGCTGCCTGTGGCTGTGGGAGGACGGTGACATGGAAGCAGCCAGAAAATTAAAATACCTCCCACTTTGAACCAAACCTCTTATGGTACCAAGCTAGCGAAGCATGTCATCGCGACCCACCCCAGGAGAGCTTGCTTGTCTGTTCCATCCAAACATCTATCCATTCATCCTTTCATCCTTCCCTCCACCCGCTGATATCCACCATTTCACCTTTACATTCTGTCATCCATTCAATGTTTCATCCATCACTCAGTCTGTCACCATTCCGTCCGTCCATCCGTCCGCCCATCTATATCCAAACCTGTCCCCCCATCTTCAAACGTTTCCATCAAACCTATCCATACATCCATTCATGCATTCTTTTATTCTGTCATGCATCCTTTCACTTATCCAACACCTTTATAAATCTATTCAGCCATCTATCCTTTCAATCACCCATCGATCCTTTCGCTCACCCATCCACCCTTTCACTCCATTCATTCACCCTTTCACCCCATCTATCCTCCCTTTCACTCCTCCATCCATCTACCCTTTCACTCACCCATCCATCCTTTCACTCATCCACCCACTCTTTGACCATTCCATCCATCCACTCATTCATACATCCATTTACCCTTTCACTCATCCACCCATCCTTTCACTCACTCATCCATCTACCCTTTTACTCACTCACCCATCCATCTGTTCACCCTTTCACTCATCCATCCATCCACTCTTTCATTCAATCATCCATCTACCCTCCCTTTCACATTTCCATCCATCCTTTCACTCATTCACTCTTTCACTCCGTCCATCTCTCCATACTTTCACTCCATCCATCCATCAATCCATCCATTATTTATCCTTTCACTCATCCATCCATTCACTCGCTCAGTTATCCATCCACCCTTTCACTCATCCATCCATCCATCTTCCCTCCCTTCCACTCATATATCTTTACATCCATCCTTTCATTCATTCATCCATGCATCTATCCATCCACCATTTCACTTACTGATCCTCTCACCATTTCACATTAATTATGAACCTTTGTCTGCCCAGCTGCAGACAGAAGAGACCCATTAAGAAACTCACCCCCTCTGTAGCTGTTGGGGGGGAGGCATGACTTCCCTGGATGATGATTAGGTGACCTGGTTCCAATGGGAGCCCTTGGAGTCGAGTACTAGGAGAGCTTATGCCAAGCTTCAACCTCCTATACATTAGTATCGAACTATTAAAGACTAATTTTAGACACAGTGCAATTAATACAAACTTGTTTTGTAAAAAATAAACCGCTTTTTGTTTAACACAGAAGCCTAAGTCAGAGCAATGAAAATAAAGCTTGTTTCAGGTGTACCTGCTTTCTCGTATAGTGCAGCAGAGGCAGTGGTACCAGCGCCCACTGGGATGGGGGACACTCTGGGCCACGATCAGTGCTTAATTTGAGCCAGTGGTTTACGGTGCTCGGCACCAGCACTTTATTGTCAACACCAGCACTTATGACAGTCTGCCACATGGTGGCACTGTCTATCTAATTTAGAGATGAGTACAACAGTTATTTATTAATTCAGTTAACATAAAAAAATGACTAATACATGCCCCTCAAGCCATTCTAATAGCTTTAGGGGTGTGGAATAGTCTGAATTGTCACACTTGCAAGAGTGTGATGGTTAGTAGCTGTGGTGGTGCGGTTATTGAAAGCACCAGCAGGGGGAATGGCGTGGTGGAGGCTGCAGTGGCTCTTGACAAGAGCACTGGCACTTAATTTTTTACAAATTAAGCACTGGATTATGTCTGTCTTTTAATGCCAAACAATGAGCCTGGGGCCCATTTCCTATGCATGCAAGAGGGCCCAACGGCTAGGACTCACAAAGTGGTTAATAAGAGCATCTGAAAGGGAAAAAGAGCAGACTGAACAACACCTTTCTTCAGTGCCTACCTTGAAGTTTCAAACCTTGAAAACAAGGTTGTGTACCAACATTGGTGAACGAGGGACAGATTCAGGTCGCATTTTCTAACAGGGCATTGATCTGTCCCTTGTGGACCAAAGTTGGATAGCCCCAATTCTAAACATTTGTTGTGGGGAGAGCTTTATTCCAATAAAGCCACAGATGCCATGGATTTATTTTATTTATTTTTTGAGTTTTATATAGTGCTGGCTAGACCCAAGGGTATCAGAGCGCTTTACATTTTTTGAGCATAAGTTTACAAAAAGCACATGATGAAAATCAAGTCGGATTCACAAACAGTCATATAGAAAATATAGGACAGCAGAGCAGTAAAGTGTCCATGAGAGATGTACAGTCAGTTGTGGCAACTGGACTCAAAGAAAAGACTTTTAAATATAGTAAATCATTGCGACCAATAACGAAAATACAAGTTCCATGTCAGTGTAACACATTACTGAGGGCCCGATTCACAGAACTAACTTAAGACAAAATCCTAAACTTACTACCATTTTGGTATTCACAGAAGGCACTTACTCATTTTGGTATTCACAGAAGGCACTTACTTACTCATTTTGAGTAACTTACTCATTTTGGTATTCACAGAAGACACTTACTTACTCATTTTGAGTAACTTACTCATTTTGAGTAACTTACTCATTTTGTGTAACTTACTCATTTGGTATTCACAGAAGGCACTTACTCATTGATGAGTAAGTGACTTCTGTGAATACAAAATGAGTAAGTTACACAAAATGAGGAAAAGTTACTCAAAATGAGTAAGTTACTCATTTTGGTATTCACAGAATGCACTTACTCATCAATGAGTAAGTGCCTTCTGTGAATACCAAAATGAGTAAGTTACACAAAATGAGTAAGTTACTCAAAATGAGTAAGTTACTCAAAATGAGTAAGTAAGTGGCTTCTGTGAATACCAAAATGAGTAAGTGCCTTCTGTGAATACCAAAATGGTAGTAAGTTTAGGATTTTGTCTTAAGTTAGTTCTGTGAATCGGGCCCAGTGATTTTAACAATTGAATGCATAGCAATCCCCCGTTTCCACAATGGTCTTCTATTGTAGAAATCGGAAATGCTATATCTTCCTCTATGCATTTAGACCACTGTTAAGACTGCTAATGGCCCTGTGCACTCTGGTACCATCTACATTGGATCTGGTCTGTGTCATGAAGTGTGACAAAAAATAAAATCCATTACTTGTTGTGGCATGTGTAAACCATATGTACTAATTCAACACAAGTTGCCACTTATTTCCATGTTCTGGGACATATTAGTAGCAGCAAAGTCCATCTAAGGCGCAATTGTGAGTAGCAATGAGGAATAGGTTGCGCGTTATGCACTGAAAAAATTGCACCTTCTTTAAACATAGGACCGGCCCATTGCCTCTGCCACATTAAGAATGGGATTTTCCACCACTCAAATTAATTGCATATCTCCCTATACTAATTCACCACTAATCCTTTTTGGGTTGCGGATAGCGTGCTACTCGCGGAAAAACGCTTCAACGCCTCATCAGGGGTAGTAAGCACTATATAAATGCAATTACGATTTGGGGAGGAAGTCCATTGCTAGTACTAGCCAACTAAGGTGGAAACCTGAGTCATAGTATACTCAATCCACTGTAAATCACTTGGACACGTCGCTTCATTGCAGATGGTGGGGGGACAGGAAAAAGATTTGGGCTAAATCAAACAAACTTATCTCTTAATTATATTAGTGTATAGGTACTGTTATTATATTTGTTCCAGAACACTTTGGTTTCCCTGCATAGTTACTTTTTTGCTGATAGACTCGAATAAAAAGTATTACAGAAAAAGAAACCTGTTGGAAAGTACCATTTACAAGAACTCCCCAGTCATCAGCTGCCTGAACAGTGCTGTTGTGCTAACTTAAGGTCTGGATTCTAATGACTGGTAGAAGCCCAGTCTATCAACATAGCAATGCTTGTTCACAGCAACAGCTATGAAAAAAGGCCTCACGGAGCTAGAGGGGAGTTCAACCCCCTTGGGGTTGTATGATCATACAACGCATGCATTCACATCGCATGCTATTAGATCGCGGTTTTTACCACGCAAGTCGTTACAACGACTTTCGTTGGAGGGCGCTGGACTTAGGAGTAGTTAAATTTACTATTCCAACTCCAGCCTACGTACAGTAGGGAAGGTGTTGGATAGTAAATTAAACTATTCCTTGTCCTATAGCGCCCTCCAGCGCAAGTCGTTGTAACGACTTGCGTTGTAAAGACCGCTATCTAATGGCATGCGATGTAATGCATGCGTAGTAAAGGTTGTTTCCCCCCCCTTGGGCTCAGTGAGGCCTTTGTTTTACAAATTAGAATATTCTGCCCCCTAGGGGAGGAAGGTTCTAATAGCCTTAGAGCGCTCCGAAGCGGGCTGTATCGGCCATTAAAGACCCGATCCCTTGTTAAAGGCCTGAGCCGATGGAGCAGGCCTTTAATGGCCGGTAGAGCCCGCTACGGCGGGCTCTAAGGCTAAACTCTATTTCTTGTGCCTGCCTTTCTTACTCTCTATAATTGTAATTTTTGCAAATTCCCCACACCTCACCTCTTAACTCACAACCTCTCCTTCTTTGAAACCGTATCCCTGCAACTAAAAATAACAAATATTCTCCAGCCTATCTCTCCATCCCACTGCCCATTTATATCAACTTCCCGGCAGTGTGTTACGGGAACGCGGTGCAAGTGAGAACACCACCCACATTTGCTAGAACCCATGGTATTGGCTGTCCTGTGATTAAAATGGTTATTTTGTACTACAGCTATTTCTTGCTCAGAGTTCATTTTTGAGAAGGATTTGCTGAAGGGGGGCGGCCTCTGGGGCTCACCTCCTGTAGACGAATATTAGATTAAGCAGCATCCAGCAGGGCCATATTTCCAAACAACATTAAATAGGAGAAGCCTGCCCAAATCTAATTGGTTAATGAGACCAAGAATCCCATTAAATATAAAACCAAGGAGTGCTGCAGCGGATGTGCCAATGTTGGAGTTGGACAAGCAGAGGACCACTTTGAAGTCTGATGCTGAAGCACAGATGTTGCAGTGGTTTCCATCCTCCGGTGTTTTTCATGGCAAGCAATCGGTGGCAGGACTCCCGGTGGAGCGGGAAACGAGAACCTCCACGGAATGTTTGTCCTTCACAAGTTGGAAAGAACTACCAAGCAAAAAAGGCTTGATTGGTCGGGGGAAAACTGTGTTTCGCCATCAAAGAGGAAATCACCTGAGCAAAATTGTTGCATGTGTTTTCAAAAACATATATCTGTTTGGACATTTCAGATCAAGTTTTACTGGCAGGCACCTTTGCAGATGGAATGGGTTGTATGTCAGAGTATCCAGGTAAAAAATATAGATCTGTAACAATATTGACTCCAGAATATTGATTACCACTGTGTTTTCTGCCGGTCGCTACTAAAAACATGGTTTTGTGATAGAGGTTCACGGAGTGTGGTCTTTCTCCGTGTATCCATTCATTCCTGTAGCAATCCCTACATTTTACAGTGTGTCAGGTTTGACTGGAAAACTAGAAGGAACACCTGACTGCTTTCAGCTTCTCCTGTCTTCCTGGCTGTTTACATTCTGATCAGGTCTTGCCAAAAATGGAGATCAAGTGTAGTTCTGACATTGCATATCACTCATGAAATGTATTCAGGACCGGACTGGCCAAAGCGGGCACCCGGCGTTCTCCCGGTGGGCTGGAAGGGTGAGGGACGGTTTTCGAGCAGTGGGGGACGATTTTGAGCAGTGCTGCAATATTGGCCCCCTATAACAAAAGCGGCAGCTGTGCCAAAGCGGCAGCAGTGCTTCTCACTAGCACACCCCTTCCCCCCCCCCCCCCCGGTCCAGCTGTATTGCCAGGGCTTGTTTGTGTCAAACCAAGGATGTCCTAATTCATGCAACAAGTGAATTTTAAAAACAAACAAAGGTGAAAAGTTGCCTTGGACTACATGTAGGTGCTTTCAGGCTGAACAGACTGGACCAGATCTTTATATAACATCAAGCCTGACTAAAAGGCTCATTTTTGGGGGAGATAATGCAAATGAAGCCAGGGACCTAAGGAGATGTGCCCAGGTCAATGGCTCTCCGGTTAGCCATGAGCCCACAGCCTGTTTTTCTGCAGTTCTTTGAGGCTTAGATGATAAAGTCCTACACTGCAATACTGACTGGTAGGCTGTGACATTTTTTACAGCTCACAAGAAAAGATACTATAATTACAATGGCAGAGTGAAAATGATATAATTGTATGCACTTGCCCTGACTACTCAGTGCCTACTGTTTCTACTGCTTTAATCATTTACGTAATCCCCTTGCCTTTCCAACGATTGCCTGGTGCTGTGCCTTTCTAGCTCCCTGAAGCAAGTCGGAGCTGCATGCAACATTGCAATCTATTTCCAATAAATATAGCAATTCTTCTGTTATCAACATGTGTACTTATGCTCATGGCACTTCATTAAATGGCCACCTCACTACCATTCTCATATACACACCACTGTGTTTCTGCAATTCAAAGCCATAACCCTTAACAGCATTACCAGAGCCAATAGGTTTGGCCCTTGTAAAGTGCATGCACACTAAATCATAACATGCAGGGACCCCACAATCAATTTTCAATTCAAAATAACTTTATTCGGCACCAAGACCACAAAAGTTTAGCAAACAGACAATACATTTTTAAGATGTTAAAAAGTCCTGATTAAAAGATACAATCACAATTAATAATAGTTAAAAATGGACACCACATCGACCATAAAATTTCATGTTTCTTAAGATGGAGCTATACCAGATATTTCTATTCCCCAACCGGTTACTGTGCTTCATAGCGTTTCCTAATACCCATTGCAGATTTAATAACATTTGACACTGCACTGCAAATAATGGAACTTGTCAGGGATTGCAGGTATCTAAACCCCTCAACATGTGTACATGGACGAATGTTCTTCAATAGGGGTACCAAAAATCTTCTCCTCGGTTCCTTATAAAGTGCACAAAATAGAATAAAGTGCAGGGTGCTCTGGGTTGCCATGTTGTCACAAGGGCAGGGAGTAAGATTGTCCATCCATCCAGATTGCCTGGGAAATGCCACTATCAATCACAATCAATCACACTGCACTCTCATAGGCATATGCCTCACTCTGCACTCACTCAGCCACAACTTTGAAGCTATAGACTGTATGTGCCTTACAATGCACTCAGACTACACGTCTTTCAACCTGTATACCACTTACCCTGCACTCACACAAAAAAAAAGTTAATATTACATTCACACAGGAACTTCCCTCACAATGCACTCACAAAACATGGTGGCTATACTGCTCACACACAGGTGTGCCACTCACTAAGGAGGAGTAGAGTTTGGGCATATGATGGCATAGGAGGCATAGGCTGTCTATCTGGTGTATCAGCAACTTCAAAGCTCTTGAAATAAGCTACACTGAAACCTGAATGTCTACTAGGTTATCTAATCTCCCAAAAACCTCACTTGGACCAACACTGCAGACTTTGTCAGTCTGATCTTTGTGGACTTTTGTGGGAAAGAATCTTGGCATAAAAAAAACAGTCCCACTTGCCGTCTAAAAAACAAGGTGGATTTTGTCTTTGTAGTGCAAGCCTATGCTCTAAAATAAAGAAAGAAACAAAGAAGAATAAAAGACAAAATATGCCAAATAAATGTGGAGGGCACGTGCTTCAATAAAAAAATTAAAAATTAAAGCTTTGCACTGGTCTGTCATCTTGGAACAGTAAAGAATGATAGAGTATGCAGAATACCATTTCAAGATTGTGGCATGGTTTTGAAGCTTGCAACATTGATGCCTGGTGCTCTGCATAAGGAAGTCGTGGTTCAGTAGCAATGGCAGTGGAGCTGCTTGTACTCTCAGTACTTAATTAGCACCTCCTGGGCACCGTGTGATGTGCCTGCAAGCTCAGGACTGTAGACAAATGGCAAGAACTAAGAAGGACCTGCTTCTCTTAACTCCGAGTCCTGGAAGCCCCCCTCCTTCGCCCATGGAATGTGACTCCCATGGGCGGAAACTGGGCTCCCGTAGGTAGGGGGCTTAACTGAAGGTCTGTCAGGATGGGGGACGGAACTAAAACATATGCGCATGCTCTGTCCTTTCATGTCCCAGGAGACGGCCATCTTAAATGCAGGACAAAAAGCTGTGCCAAGTTGTGCTTTTTTTTGTAGTGGCCAGTAAGCTCAGCTACGTGGCGGATATTTTATTTTTGCTGAACTCCGCACTCCAAGAGGAGCACGGAGTAGGCAAAGCTCCATGAACTCCACTGGCGGAACGGAGTTTACCGCCCGCCCTTCATTAGGTGGAGTCCATACTAAACAACCTAAGTATTCAAAAACCACAATGTTGTACATGGCCTACAGTGGGCTCGTAAGAAAAGCTTTGGACCCCTGGCTTTTTTTTCTTTGGTACATATTAAACAGAACAGCCAAGCACAGTTTGGTGACGGGTTGGGCAGTACATGGTTATACTATAAACTATTCCACCAGGCACACCAGAGCCAAGAAATGCTAGTACAAAGTGGTTAAAGAAGTAAGCAAAAAACAAAAATAATCAGTTCAGTCTGCCTACATTCCCCTGTCACTGGTGCACTGCTAGCCAACCAAACATTCCAAAACGAAAAATACAGAGCTTTTTCCTAAAAGCTTTCAACTAATCCAAGCAGCTGTGGATTTCTGTGCCTACAATGTTGAATGGGTAAAGCTCTATACCTGCTGAAAAAAAACTACAGTCTGGAGGACATTTTAGTTACACGCCACAGCAATCACTTGAGCTGGAGACCGGGACCAAAGTGAAACATTAATTTCCACATATGCTTTTCCTTAAGCTTGGATTGGGACCGAACCATGTCGTTTCACTCGGGTTGACGAATCTGATTAGACTTTCAGCTCCAGACTTTCCTTACTCCTTGCATCTTCTTGGAAAAGAACATGCTTTGCAGAAGAAGGTGTTTCTTCTTCTTATTGGTGATTGAAGAGCTGCTTAGACCTGGTCTTCCTCAACTGACTATTTTGTTAGGAGGAATCTCAGTTTGCTGCTGGTGAGTGTGTTGGGATTTAAGGGATTTAAGCCACATTGGCTCGTCTCCCCGATGATGCAAAACCTCTTTAGAATTTGCTGAAATTCTTCTTCAGGTATATTTCATGCTGCACAGAAAGGAAGTAGGGGGATCAAAGAACAGATCATCATTGCGCTGACAGGGAGCTGAAAAATTAAGAATGCGTAACAGTTCTATTTAGTGGTCCAGTATTTGAAAAATTCTGAAAGACCTCTGTTTCAATGGAGACACTCACAGAGAACCTTGAACATGGAAAAGGTTACAGCAGATAGTATTTAGATGCATGGGCCATGGGAAGGAAATTATACAGCTGTGAATTTATTGTTTTATATTTTTTAAAACCTCATTTAGAGGGATAAAAAAAAAAAAAATCTTGTTACTTTGTCTCCCAAGTCTGACATCACAAAACACTGTCATGGTCTGTTTGTGTCAGGAATCTTTTCTGCCCCCCCATAAGGTGATAAGGTCTACAAAGGCTTCCCAGTCTTCTGCTCTTTCACTTTAACATGGTGACTCAATTAAACAGCCCTAAAAACTGAAAGAGTGGAAATCTGTTTATGCACGTAGTCTTGCATGTAGAACTTCCTTTCAGTCTCAGCGTCTAGTTCCAGAAACAACAGAACAAGAGCAGCGAGCGAAGAACGGTTTCCGTGGTTGAGGGCCAGTGGAGCGAAGCCCATTCCAAGTCAGACAACTTGGCTATAATGTAGTTGCCATTTTTTATACTGTGTTTTTTGGCAGATTGCATTCGGTATTAATCAGCAGTTACCCCATATATGAGTAACCAGCAGGATATTTTTATCCTTGATACATCTGTTCTGCTTTCATTTGCTGAAAATCTAACAGGCAGCGTTAGGGTTTATTTATCCCTCTGGTTGCCAATGGTCGTCACCGGCATTTGTTTTTGGGGACCATGTCTTATTTTTCATCATGACCTAAAGAAAGAGAGATAAAGGCGGAAAAGGAAGATAGAAGATAGAAAAACAGTGACAACTGAAAAGGGGATGAAACAGAGCCTGTAATAGTGAGATAAAGAGACAGGAAGTGTAGGGTGGTGGAACAAAAAGTCATGAGGTGGAATCAAGACAAATCAGTAATGTAATTCGCCAACTCTGCCATTCGGCACCACCGGTGATGGGTTCCTTACATAAATGTTGGGCCCCTGCACTTATTTTTTCACACATGACGCACTGGGAAGCATTTAAGTACCACTGGCAAGTCTCCCATCACAGTCAGGAAGGGTGGGCATCACCAATAGTATGCCTATGGATGCAGTCCTCTGATTCAGAGGTGCATTTCCCTTGTGCACTCAGTGATGATATATATCAAGTAGATGCTTGTTTACAAGTTTCGGGAAAAATGTTTTTATTATCCTTCAAAATTAGGTTCATCGTTTACATCTGTATTCATTGTAAATTGTTATTGCTTCATAACAATGCTTTCGCATAATAATTAATTCATCTATGCCCAATGCATTTCGGGCGGAAAGCCCTTCTTCAGGGGCTGTATAGACTGTAAAAATAGAGGAAATTTTGGGTTCAGTGAAAGACAACCAAAAGTACTAGAAATCAACTTGATAACAAACACAGTACAATCCATGTATTCAAATGTTCAAGGCGACTCAACATGCATGTATATGCATAAACATAAATATATATGAATCAGCTAATGTCGGAAGAATATTCAGGTGAATCAGAATGAAATAAGAACAAGGTGTTAGTTGACGGTATAACCTCGTGTGCTATTGTGCGGTTGTGTGCTCGGGTGCAGTTTTAGAGAACAACTTTATGCATAGTGGATGTTATAAGTACGTTCGGGTGATGATGGTATGCCGCTGGTTATTCAGGAAGGTTTACAAGATTGGGTGTTCTTTGCGTGTGACTCAGTGACTCAATGCGATTATTCCACGATAAAACTGAGGTGTTCGGTAAACAATTGCGTGCAAACCCAGGTGCAACATACTTTATTAATTTCCCGGTGTATAAGTGGGAAATAGGCAAGCAATGTGTTAATTTAATAGTGTCTGAAACTTACGAACGCTGTGAAGTCGACTAGGTCATCAAACGATGAGCTGCGTAATAAAACGATAGTTATAGAGGTGCACAGAGGTATGGATTGCCGAGAAAAACGTGACTACAGACCGTAAAGCGGCATAGATTGCCCTGTATGCTCGACTGATGGCTTTGTCTAGTGTCGTGGCGTCTTTTCCTTGCATGGGTTCGCTGCCGTATGTGAGCATAGGCTGTAAGCGTGCTCTAATCACCTGCAGAAGGGGTCCAGTGACCGGTCAGGGAGAGCTTTCTTCAAGGGCTTTATTGAAAGATAGAATGTTGTGCCCTTCCGACGGATAGCCTCTAGTTGATGTTTAAACGAACCTCTACTGTCTAAAAGTACGCCTAAATATTTGTAAGTGGCTACCTGGTCTAACCTCTGTCCGTCCAGAAACCATGCGAGTTTCTTTGTTTTGTTATAGTTCATTGACATGACTTTTGATTTATTTAAATTGATCTTTAGTGCATTGTTTATGGAAAATGTGTTGGTGGTGTCCAGAAGATGTTGAAGTCCGATAGGGGACCGACTAATTAGGACCAGGTCGTCTGCGTATAAGAGATTTGAAAGTGAGATGTCGCCCAGCCGCGGAGCATGTGATTTGGTTTTCTCCAATTCTCCGGGGAGATCTGCGAGAAAGAGGTTAAACAGCATGGGGGCTAGGACGCAACCTTGCTTCAAACCTTTGGTGGTTTTGATTTGCCTTGAGAGGTGCGTTCCGGAGCCCAATTTGATCTTGACCCAAGTGTTGGTGTGTAATAATATCAGCTGCTGTAGGAGTGGCCCGGGAATCCCCCATTTTTTCAGCTTCTGCCAAAGTTTACTCCGGTTTACATGGTCAAACGCGGCACTATAATCTATGAAGCATAGAAATAGCGAGCTCTTGGTAGTTTTTGCCGCATCTATCAGAAGAGTTAGCGCCATGATGTTGGTCGTTGTGCCCTGGCCTCTACGGAATCCGGTTTGGTTAACTGGGATGATGTGCTTTAGGGTTGCCCAGGATGTTAGTTCCTCCAGGATGAGGCCCGCGTAGTACTTTGCCTCTGTGTCGATTAGGGCAATAAGTCGATAGCTACTTGGATTGCTCCTTTCACCCTGTTTGTAAATCAGACTTATTATAGAGCCTCTCCAGGATGTTGGACTTGTTGCTGTTTCCCTAATTTCCTGAAAGACTGGCGCCAATATTTCGCTCCAAAAGTCGGCGTCTTGCTTGTACATTATTGGCGGGATTCCGTTGGGGCCGGGGGCACCCTCGGGTTTGCCTTTTGAAATTTGTGACCTGATCCTAGCCACTATTGCTGCGTGTGTTTGCACAAGGGAAATGCACCTCTGAATCAGAGGACTACATCCATAGGCATCCTAAAGATTATCCTCTCACTCAGGAGGATTAACCCAACTGCACCACCGACCTATTCCATCATTTGTCAACAAGGAGTGCGCCATACGGAACCTAATTTTTGAGTCATCACCAATAGTAACCATAGCTGACCACTGTAACCAAATACTGTTGATACTTTGTCTACTGGCGAGACACCCCTAAACAATATGTATTTACCAGCTAAGTTATCAGAAATTACACCACAGCCATCTGCATTTAGCTTAATATCACCCCCTTCTTTCACGTAAAGCTAATGGGTGTGGCCCCATATAAGATAGCCAACTCCTGAACTGTTTGTATATGTGCAAGCTCAAAGTTAGTCTGTTTTATTTAAAAAAGCTGTATTTAAAAAGCAGAAGCGGTACAGGCTGTTAGGGCATTTGCCCAGAAGAGAGTGTTGGAAGTGAGAAAGGGCTATCAGAAAAGGGTTATGAGTGATGGTGAAAAGTTGGAGATTTCCCCAGAGGAATTAAAAATGTGTCATTAAGGGAAATATTTCTAAGAAAGCATTATGCACTTATCAAAAAATCAACATTTGTAATGTATGCCACAATATCAAGTGACTTAATAGTGTCCTACCTTAATATTGCATCCAGAATATCGAATATTGAGGTATTGAGGTCAGGTTAAGATATTTTGGCGGGTGATTTTTAAAACTCGATGTTGTGATAGGACCAGCAGCGGCCCGTGCAGGTTAGAGCGGTGGGGCGATGGGGCCAGGTTGGGGGGGGGGGGGAGTGGTGATTTCAACAGACGATAGGGGGAAGTTATTTATTTATTTCATTTCCCCTCATGGTTGTCTGTCGAGTTTTTAGCTTCGCCAATTGGCCTGCTATTGTGACATTCACATTTTTCTCCCACTTTCTATAGGATACAATATGGGGAAATGCGTCAGCCGACTTCAGCTATTGACTCACTTCTCTGTGAGTGATGGCATCTTGCCCATTTACAAGGAGGACATAGACTCACAAAGTATCCCTTAATTATCAGGGACTACTATGACAATGGGGTGTTTTTGAGACCTAACATTTTTTTGCTTTTATCCATTTTTTTATTGAATTGGGCCTACCAGCTTTCCCGACAATAAGTTTTGCAAACCCATAAAACAAAAACAAGCATTGAGAAAGCAATAAGGCTGGCAGCCAATGCAAGACCTATTGACTTTGCCAATGATTGCACCATTATGAGGTTAATAAATTGAGTGCCATTGAGTCAGTTAAGAAAAACAGCTCTCATGGAGATGCATCGGTTTTTCGTGTGCATTTATAAATATTCATTTCTGATAATGTAAATAAATACTTGCTTATTTCCTATGTATTTCCTGGGTAGCGAGATGTTTAATATATGGAAAATAAATCATATGGAAAGAAGGAATACATAAAGATAAAAATTTGTATGAAGTTTTCCGCATGGATGGAAATAAATATAATCGCAGAAGAGTGTTGTCATATTTTACACAGCTGAATGTGTTAAAGGGGTGAATTTATTTGCATAACTGTATAATATTATGACTAATACACATAGTATGTACAGTAGAAACGTCAAAACTAGAAACGAGTACATTCCGTGACAAACGGTGTTGTTTTGTACTATACTAAAGTGAAACCTTAAAGTACTTTATGTCAAAAGGTGATTGCAATCTGTCTTAATAATGTCCCACTGCACTATAGAAAGGATGTGCCAGTAACAAAGATGGAGACCTGCCCATACGTACAGCACTGAAAGTATATTGACTCGAACACAGACAGCTAAATAAGGTTAATTAATGTTACATAAGTAGAACGATCTGCTACATGGAAGCAACAAATGCAGACCACTGGTGTGTGATATCACTTAATTTCACAAAACATATATGTCAATACATTAGATCTAATTGAGACATTGGCAACATTTTCTTTAAAAATGCAAATGCAAAGCATATTTAAAATTAACATAGATATACATTTACTTATCAGCAATACTGTTAGGCCCGGGCAGAATTATAATTCCGCTTGCGAAATTGGCAGAATTTGGGTAAGTCCGCGTTATGCTTGTAACGCGGAGTTCCTGCCAAACTCCACCAGTCGGTGGGTGGCGGAGTTATTCTACCATTTGCGCCTCTCAGGAACAATGCAAGGCTCCACAACGTGCGCTTGCGAGCAAGATTGACCAGCCCCTGATGCAATTTTCAGTCGCCACAGAACCTTTCAGCATATATATTTATATATATCTATATATCTCTCTCTATATATATATTGAGGATCAGTCTCCTGGGGCGTCCAGAGACAGTCAGCGGAGATTCTTCCGAAGTGACTTCTGACTGGACGAGTTGGGCTACTTCAGCTTTGTTGGCCTTGGTGCTGGTCCCAGAGGGTCAGCCAACAGACCCATGAAGTCACTTCTTTGGTTTGGGGCTTGGGAGCTACTTTTCCTCAAGCGAGGAGCCACAAGTACAGTCCTCTCTTCACTAGCCCAAGGTGTGGCAGGTGCAGTCCAGCAGACAGTGCAGCCTCTCTTGACAAGTCCAGGGGTCAGTTGGGCAGTCCTTCTTCAGTCCTTTCTCCAGTTGCAACATGATCTGAGAATCAGGGTGCCAGAGGTGTCCTATTTATGCCCAGAAAGTGCACTGGGGGGGTGATGTGGTCACTAGCCAATGGGCTACTAGGTCTCCTGCCACTTTGTGACAACTTTCCAGCTTTGTGTGGCATCTAGCAATCTCAGAGTACACAGTTCTGCACACTCTCAAGATGTCTGAATCCTTGCTCAGATGTTAGAAGCTTGGTAGCCCACCCTAGAGGTATGGCAACCTGTGGGCTTCATTGCCACGGGAAAACTGGTTTGTGCACTGGTCTCCCCTCTATGTCCCCGCTGCCAGCCCACCTACCTGAACAAGTGGCAGCCCCTCAAGAGTGCAATCACCATTTGTCCACCAAAGGAGGCTTTGCCTTTGAAGCTCGCCTTTTGGGCTTACACCCTGAGTGACTTCCTGCTCAGGGGAGGTAACACCTCGCCCTGTAGCAGGCCGCTATTGCATTGTTTCTAAGCCTGGGAGTCATTCACACTACTCCTCAGGAGAGAAGAAAACTGTCTGGTCACCAATGACCATGTGATGCCACTGGACAACTGGGTCACAGAGTGGTAACTTTCTAAAAGTTGCATTTCTATAAAAGTGACATTAAATTCGACTTGGGCATCAAGTCAGGTTTAATGCTACAATTAATTTGATACCTTACTTTATCCATCTCAGTAGGCCCACTCAGAAGTTAGCTGGACTGAGTGGTCAGCTGGTAACTCACTGTCAGCTAATGAGGCTAATAACTCTCCCACAGAAAAACAAAAAAGGTTGAACTGTTGCTGTCAGGACATATATAAAATACATGCCCTACTTAATAATATACAGCTCCCTGCCCTAGGGCTCGGTAGTCCTTCCATAGGGAGACATATATATTATTAAGAGAAGTGGGGCTTTGCCATTGGTTTAAATGGTAAAGTCAAACTAGCAGTTTTAACACTGCCCTCTAGTCGGCAGTAGTAGGCTAGGAGCCATTTTGTTCTTTGTCACACACAGGGTGGAACAATCAGTGCTGCAGCCCTCGGTGGACACTCTGCCGTACCTGCCTTGGGTACCCTTGGTACCATATACTAGGGACTTATAAATAAGCCATTCTCTGCCAATTGGGTATAGCCAATTCGACATACACTTTGCGATGGGTTAGAACACTGGCACTGAAGTATGATTAGCAGGTCTCAGTACACTCTCAGAGTCAAAAACTGGCAGCATATGTCCAAAAATGTGAGGGTGAACATGCAAAAAGAGGAATTTCCTTACAACAAGTAAAAAGAAAATGAAATCCATCAAAAGTGCTTCACTTCCAAAATACCCAATTTGCTTTGCGTTATTTGAAAGCTTACAGACAAGCTTTTAATTACTATTGATTTAGGTTGTTGTATTACTCCTGGTTCACAAAGTGTACAGCACACTTCAGAATCATTGGTTGATCTCTTTAGTAATTTCAACAATGTTATTATGTATAAATAATCAGTGATTTCATCAATGATGTGATTTAACATGTCACGAGTGATTTAATATGTCAGGTCATAAGCAGTGCATGCGGTGCCATAACGATAGCCCCCGCAGGCCGAGTGGCGCAGTGGGCCCCGAGCTCCACGGGGCTCCCTCCGGCACTGTGCTCTGACGGCAGGCCCCTGGCCTGAGACCTCCTGACTGGGTCCGGAGCGTGGGGGACCCTCTCCATGTACTCTGCAGGGGGGCCCCTCAAGGTTCGTTACACCATGATGGGGGGCAAGTTATAGTTTCATGACTAAACTATAACTGGCATGTTTCAGTAGTTTTTGGGTTTTTTAACGTTCGAATGTGTCTCATATCAACACCCAACTATAGTGTATTAACCATTGTTTTTTCAATGAATAAATTTATATATATGTGTGTGTGTGTGTATATATCTAAACATATATATATATATATAGAGAGAGAAAGAGACAGTGCAAAATAAAAGGGAGAGAACTAGTCAAATAGACAGCTTATAATCCAATTAATGATTTACTGATGATAAACAGCAATACATTTTAGAAAGCACGCTTACTTTACACTCCGATACATTATGGAGTATATTGGTTCCTAGCCTCGCTCAATAATAGGTACGCTGTAATTAACTAAGCTTCCATATCTTCTTGTTAAAATTAATGAATTTTACATGAGGTAAACAAAGCATCCCATTCGCTCCCGCCTTTACCCACATCTGTAACACCGCACAGGGCACGTGCTCCGCTGCCTGGCAACTGGCCAAGACGAGTGGAAGCAGCTGCTCCCTTTGTGGCGTAATGCCTTTTAAAGGAACGTAAGGACGCTGGCGAACCTGTCCGTGACATGCGTAAACACTGAAAAGCGTCAACCTGCTGGCACCTGGTGTCTCCTTCAACCAGACATTTATGCTACGTCCATTATAGCACACTTACTGTGATTGGCTTTGTTGTGTGCACAGTAATTATTTGCCTTAGGTACGAACTTTAATTATGGAAACAAATTCTTGCACTTAAGGATGCTTTCTAATTAGGCTGCTCTAAACACAATTATAAGCCGTGCTTCATCTATTAAAGTGTACAATAATTCTAGCACGCCGCAATTCTGACATCTTTGTATTACTCAGGTATTCACAGAGCGCTAATGTGATTAAAATAATGCAAAATGGGACTTAGTTTTTGTCAAGTCCAGGACACGTTGTAGATTGTGAAGAACAAGCTTTATTTAAGCATAGGAAGAACACCTTGAAAGTGGAATACAATTTCACCCTCCTCTCTCTTCAACTGCTTCCTCCGCACTGTTAAAACTCCAGAACGTGCAAGCAAACAGCTGAAGAGAAAAGAAGGTTGGAATCCTTTGATGCACGCGAGGGCGCGTGCAGCCTTACAAACAATAACAATACAATAAATACACAACACATCTTCCCTCTTAAGGAATAAAAAAACAAGTTACTCTGAATCACAAATAAAGTCTTTCAACCACGATGGTTTGTTGCGTGTTCTTGAACTTTTAACAACACTGTTTTGATTTAAAGAACTATTTACATTTTCATTCCCATTTCCACAGGATTCTGACACATCAACATCTTCTTCTAGGTCAGAGACAAATTCATCATTGGCAGATGTGGAAAAATGAGAACAGTTATCAATAACCAAATCATTTGAATTCACGTTTTTCCCCAAATCAATGGAATCAGAATCTGTTACATTTTCTGAGTTTCTTAAATTTACATTTTCTGAGTTTCTTAAATTTAAATTTTTTGAATTTCCTAAATTTCCAGGAACAAGGTCAGGGAAACAATAATCTGTAAAGGCAGACGATGAGCACAGGGTAGGGGATTTGAAATAAACCCCATGATCCCCTTTTAGAATAGCAATTCTTTTTAGATTCCATACTCTCCCATCATCAAGGCAAACAGAATTTCGCAATAACTCAATGACCTGAAACGGACCAGCAAACTGACTTTCACCCTTTCTTACCTTCCATGGAAGTTTGACTTTAACCTAAGAGCCAATTTTAATCTCCTCGACCAAAGAACCTTTTTTAACATCAAAATCTTCCTTGTATTTCAAATGTCTGTTAATGATTTTATTTCTTACCTCTTCCATTGAAAAATTAGAAGTATTGTTTTTAATAAGCCACCTAGGATTGCATTTAGATCTGGCACTCCTACCACGCATTACTTCAAAAGGGGAAACTCCTAATACATCATTGATGGTGGTTCTGTAAATCCAAACAGACTTAAAAACTTGATTTTCCCAGTCTAAATTATTTTTAATGGCCATCTGAATGCTTTCTTTCAACACTTTGTTAAACCTCTCAATCATGCCATTACCACTTGGGTTATAAAGAGAAGTGGTTTTATGTGTAATACCTAAATTTCCAAAATAATTCCTAGCTAAATTGGATGTAAACTGTACCCCATTATCACTAATGATCTGTACAGGTAGACCCTCATTAATGAAAACATCATCTATAAATTTAAGTACTTCCACAGAATTAATGCAGTCGACAATTTTAATGATTGGCCACCGAGAAAACACATCAATCATTGCAATGATGTACTTAGAAGGCGAACTAATAGGACCCATAATGTCTATAGCCACAGTATGCCAAGGAGAATCCGGAATAATAGGCTCACACATATTTGGTCTAAGAGTTTTCAATGACTTATCAGAGTTAGCACAAAAGATGCAATTCCTCACTAATCTCTCTGTATCTACATCTATCCCAGGCCACCAGTACCATCTTTTCACTCTTTGTTTGGTTTTTACAACACCAAAATGACCATCATGACAGAGAGCTAAAATTTTACTCCTAAGGGATAAAGGAGGAATAGCCTTGTCTCCTCTAAATATAATATCATTGGCAACAGATAGTTCATCCTTGATCTCCCAAAAACTTCTCATGAGGTCCTTCAAACAAGATTTACTCGGCCATCCTTGCCTAATCCTTGTGATGATTTGTTGCATATCTTTATCACACAAGTATTCCTTTTTCCAAACTTCTTCAGGCACTCTTGAAACTCCATGATCATAAACAAATGCTACGCTCAAATCTTCCCATTCATTATCCACGCATATTTGCAAGTCAACAGGCATACGGGAAAGAAAATCTGCAAGGACATTACTCTTACCAGGGACATAAATCATGCTGTAAATAAAGTCCTGAAGACGCATGGACATTCTCGCAATGCGTGCTGAGGCATTAAAGAGTCCTTCAGTAGTCAATAATCTAACTAAAGGCTTATGATCGGTACGGACAGTGCAGTGTCTACCCCAAACAAAAGTGCGAAAATGTTCTAATCCCCACACACAATCCAATGTCTCCTTTTCTATTACTGAGAACTTTTCTTCTGATGGAGAAAGGGCACGTGAGGCATAGGCAATAATGTATTCCTTCCCTTCCTTATCCATTTGAGATAATACGCAACCTAACCCCTTGTTACTTGCATCCACGGTAATAACGTTCTCTAAATTCGGATCAAATCCAGATAGTACAGGTGCTTCAGCAATGGCTTTTTTAACATCAATAAATTCACTCTCGCATTTATCACACCAGACAAACTTCACTTTACTCTTTAACAACTGCCTGATGTTAAAAACTCTACTTGAAAATCCTTTCACAAACTTATTGTAGAATTCAATTAAACCCAAAAATGATCTGAGTTCATCCTTATTAGAAGGATGAGGGGCATTTATAATAGCTTCTACAAGTTTGGGTTTGGTGGCCATACCTTCTCCACATAGAACATGTCCTAAATAATTCACAGATTTAACTGCAAATTTACATTTGGAATGTTCTACAGTTAGACCATTGCTTTGTAGTACTTTAAAAACTGCTTCTAAAGCTTCATCATGTTCATCCCTGTTTTTACCGAAAACCAAAATGTCGTCTTGAAAACAACGAACCTTGGGATGTTTACTAAACAATTGATACATCAGTCTTTGAAAAATAGCCGCCGCAGATGCTGAACCAAAAGGTAAACGTTTGTACTGGAAACACCCAAATGGTGTTACAAATGCAGTGATGTGTTTACTTTTCTCATTCAAACAGATCTGATGATACGCAGCAGATAAGTCTATGGTTGAAAACCAATTAGCACCCTTGACCAAAGAAAGCATTTCACTTATCTTTGGCAAGGGAAACTTGTCAATTACGATATGTTCATTGACATGGCGCAAATCAATGCAAATTCTAATCTTGCCATTGCTACGTCTTGCTACAACCACTGGAGAAATCTATTCTGAGGATTCAATGGGCTCAATTACATCTGCTTCAACACGTTTCTCTAATTCTTTTTCTACTTCTTCTCTAAGAAGTATAGGAATAGTTCTCACTCTGTGAGTTTTAGGAGAAAATTTTTCCTTAAGAATTATTTCATGTTCAAAATTCTTCAACATACCTATCTTTCCATTAAAGACTTCCGGAAAATTCTTGAGTATTTTGGAACTAATGTATCCACCATAATCAATAACCATAACAGGTTCCGGACTGTTCGGGTTAAGAATGATATGAAGATCACGTTGATCTTTCCAACCTAAAACAGGAGGTCCTTTTTTTGCTATGTAAAGTTTTCCTAAAGATTCTCTATTTTTGAATTTAAAAATTAAGTTTCTGAAACCAATAAGGTCAATCTTTTCACCAGAAAACCCTTCAGGTGACACATCTGGTTTAAAAACATTCTTCCCAATTTTCCCAACAAATTTTGAATTCCAAACTTTCTCATCTATGATAGTGAAAGGTGAACCTGAATCGGCATACATTTGTACATCTACCCCCCTATATTCATGTTGCAAATAGGTTTGTTTTTGATGTTGGGTGTCTCATCATTTATGTTTAAAAGATAAGAGTTAAATTGCATTGCATTGTCATTACTAGGCAGCATTACTTTCTTTACCAAAACATCTTCCTTGTTAATATTACAATGCATAACTTTTCTAACTAAATCGTCTTCTTCACCAGAATTAGTTTCTTCCACACATTTGACTCTAAAATTATTTCTTTTCCTGCAAAGTTTGGCAAAGTGTCCAAACATGTTACATGATGAACATCTTTGTTTAAAAGCAGGACAAAATTTATATGATGCTAAATGTGTAGGGCTATCGCAGCGATAACATCTGAAACCCTCTTTCATTTTAGAATCAGTAACATTTGCATTAGATTGAAATTTCTTTCTTGAATCTTGAGTTTTTCTAACATCTCTATTAAAAAATTCATTACTTTTGTTTTTCACTTTACAAACTATATCTTCACTAACGTTACTACTTTCAGCTTTTAAAGCCTTGGCACTACGACTGGATAGTTCTGCTTTCCTCACTATAGCTAAAATGTCATCTAAGTTAGCATCTCCGTTTATCCATAATCGTTCCTGAATAGCAGGATCACATGCATGCATCACAATCTGGTCACGTATAAATTGTTCCTGTAATTGTTCCTTTCAGGTTTCATTTTTCCATCCTCATCAATTGTGTCGATAAAATTGAGAAAATAAGCTTTCCACTCATTCCACTTCATGCATGGACTTGCTCCTGCAGACCAAAATGCTTGTGGAGGTTGAATGGAGTAACTTTGAGAAGCCATATTGAGGATAAACACAAGATGGAATTATTGTACAGTAAAGTAAAAAAAAAATGGTGAGTAATGTTAAAACATGAGGCAAATGAATGAATAATTAAAATTACTTGAATTACGCTGAAACGCTGTGCTCCACGTTTGAATTTCGATGTAAAAGAAGCAATTACCAAAATCTCCGTAGTGAAACGTGTGGAAAACAGCTGATTGTCGGTAGAAATTGTAAAATTTAAAGATGGCCCCCTTACGGCGCGTGATGACGTGCACACGTCTTCACGTCTCACAGAGGCATGCTGGGAACATGAGCGTTGCGTAGAAAAGAACGCTTGTTCCAAAGAATGAAGAAACAGCAGGAATCCATAAGCGGAATGCGGGGAGCGTGCGGTAACGTTGAAGGTTATTATTTGAAAAGTAGTGAGAGGAGACGAGTAGTAAGTGGCATCTAGTATCGATGCAAATTGAAAATGCGCTTACCGCAGAGCGAGGCTCACAAAGGAAAAGAGGCGCAGACCTTGAAAAGGTTAATCTGGTCGGTTCTTGAATCGCATCCAAAACGAAGCAAATACGAAGAGGCGGAAACTTCAAATAAATCTTGCAGGGTCCGGGTGTTCCTCCCATCCTCGTCGCCAATTTTGTCAAGTCCAGGACACGTTGTAGATTGTGAAGAACAAGCTTTATTTAAGCATAGGAAGAACACCTTGAAAGTGGAATACGATTTCACCCTTCTCTCTCTTCAACTGCTTCCTCCGCACTGTTAAAACTCCAGAACGTGCAAGCAAACAGCTGAAGAGAAAAGAAGGTTGGAATCCTTTGATGAACGCGAGGGCGCGCGCAGCCTTACAAACAATAACAATACAATAAATACACAACAGTTTTGTTCTGGTGGTCTTTATTTGTGCTGATTTTAGAGTCATTGTATTTAACAAAAAAATAATAATTTTACGTGGAAAAATTTGACTAAGCACTCCCTTTGACTAAGCACTCCTTCTCCCCTTGTTGGGGAAAGATCCAATATTTTTACTCTGGAGTCTCAGTGTTCCCTCTGAGAGAGTCCACTGCGCTAAGGGAGCCACTCACAGTTGAGGTTTGGTATGGCGCCCCTTGCCAAAGCACTCCCTCTCCCCTTTTTGGGGAAGGATCCAGTAGGTAGACCTTGGAGTCTCAGAGACCCCGCTGAGAGAGTCCACTGCTTAATAGGGAGCCTCTCGCAACGGAGATGGGAGAATGGTACCACTTCCCCTGGGATCACAGTTTACTGGACTTTGGACGCAGCTATTACGCGTTTATCGGTTTGTGCCCCCGTCACCCTCCCCCTCTTCTTTCTTGCTGTGTCTTTCACCCTCCCCCTCCTCTTTCCCCCTTCATTCTATATCTACTCCCCTGCTCCTACCCCCTCTCCCCTTGTATCTCTCCCCTTGCCTGCTTTTTCCCTTACATATATGTCCTTACTGTTTGTCTCGACCTAACATGTAATTATGTAGCTATGCTCTAATAACTGTGTAACCTTTGTAACGATGTAACCTGCAACTATGTTCTGATTCTTATGTAAAGCGCTCTGATACCTCCGGGTCTAGCCAGCGCTTTATAAATCCTTTCAAATGTTGACTACCAGTCACCTATGCTACCCATATACTACTATCTACCTCTTTGTACTGAATGGCGAATATCGAATGTATGTATACTACCTCAACCATCTAATGTCTAATAACTGTATATTGTAAAGCGCTCTGATACCCGCGTGGGTCATGTTCGCGCTATATAAAACTTTATAAATAAAATAAATAAAAATAAAAAGCCATATCTTACATATTTCATGGGCGTGAGTATAGTATCTATTACTTTCTCTTGATATTTAGTTTCGTTTCACAAATGTAGCTCTTACTGATTTATTTGTCGGTTTATGTGTAGTAATTGCCACGCATGTCAGAGCAGATACTGAGCCGGGTCTGGTGGCTTAGTGGATTAATGCGTCCACTGTAGGGGCCTGTGTTTGACCTTATGGTCACAGGTTCAAATCTGAGGGGTCCACTCAGCCTTTTATCCTTCTGATGTCGATAAAATGAGTACTGTTGGGTAACAATAAATATCTGTTATTCAGCGCCAAGATACCCTCGAGTGAACATGCGCTTTACAAATACAGGTTATGCTATGTAGATGGAGTCAGGGGCGTAGCTCTCATTGGTGCAACAGATGCAGTGGCACCGGGGCCTACTGAACCCTGAGTGTGGCTATATTTTACTACCCCCCAACAGCAATCAAAGAGGCCCTTTTCCTTGCTTGCACCAGGGCTTTTGACATCCTTGCTATGCTACTGCATGGACTTGTTTGTGTTTCGAGAGTTTTCCTACTGTCACAATCATTTTGACTGTAGTAATCCCCTTTGAAAACAGTAGATTTGGCTGGTGTTATGTTATTAGCAACTCACAGTAAACTACTGCATTTGTCTTCTGTTCCCTAAATTTAAGTTCACCATATAATACCTTCATTGATTTTGATGGCATTGCTTTGTTCAAAAATACACTACTTCTTTACTCTCTATATAAAATATTTCCAAAATGTCTCTGAGATATCTATGCATAAAAAACCCGAAGACTTTGGCCTGGCTCGGATTTCTTTCATATTCTGTTAATTAACATTATATGTAAATGCACGCCAATACATGTATTCCACTTTTTAAAATAAATGCTGCACCACTTTCCCTTCACCAGTGTCTCTGCTCATTCTTTCTTAGTGGACATGTTTGTGGGGGGAATATGCAGTTTATCAATTAATGATTTTTCCTAGGTGCCACCTTTGGGAGGATGAACTTGTGTTGTTACGATCCACAACTGCCAGCATTTATTGGTGCATTGGTGCATAGGAAAAATAAGCAATATATACTACTGACGTCACCAGCTACTGCAACCTCACACATGCCCTATTGTGATTTAAGGGAGGACTATGTTTCCTTCCTCCTCCACAGAGATTTGCGTTGACAGGGAACTCGTTGCTGTGTGGTCATATTCAGCATTATACATTTAAGGGTAAATCCCTAGGCAGTCAAGTGGTCACAACAACATTTAGAGACTCATAATGAACCAGAACATCATATGAAAAAACTCAGTGTAAGAGCAAAAGTTCGCTAAAACATCATTGTGAGAAGTTGGCCTGGCATATGCTGTCCACTAATTATAGTGGGCACCTTTCACCAGTCCAAACAACCCCTTATTGGAGATAGGTTAAAGACAACCTTTATTGAAAGCTATCCTAGTGGTAGCTATGGAGAGCAGCCTTCAGGCTAAGTCTTGAAGGAATGTAAAGCAGCTTGTTTTACCAGCCTATAATCTCTTGAGTGACCAAATGAAAGAGCACCACACCAGGTATATATTCAAAATATATGTATTTATTGCTAAACACACCCCTCTAGTCTCTTTATGAGGCTAGAGTTCGAAGTACATAAGTTATAAGTTATTTAAACACAGTAATAGCACAAATACACGTTTGGGCCCTAGGGGCGTACCAAACCATATACCAATAAAGTGGTATAAGAACCACGACTGAGCTAGACACTAGGCCTAGAGCCTCTAGAAGTGCTTGGACCACAAGGAACCACCCAAGGTAGTGACACAGGGGACCCACGGGGGACGCGTGCAGTGTAGTAACACAGCCGCGAATCGCCGTTAACTTCTATGGAGAAAGTCGCGGTTGGGAATTTAAAGAAAAGGGACACTTAAAGAAGGACTTGGAGCAAACCCTTTGAGAACTAGGTCGTTCTAGAGTCTCTACCCACGGGAGCACCAGAGTACTCATGTTACCTCACCCAGGGAAGCCGGGTGCATAGGTGCCTTTCGGGGTCGGGTTTCGTCGTCGATTTGAATGGCGATCTGCTGCAAAGTGCTGCTGGCGACCAAGTGGAAAGTGTCCGGGTGGATCCAAGAGTGGATAGGAGATCTGAAGAACCTGAAAGCAGAGGGGACAGAGTCTGGGTCACTAGCCAGTGACCAGGAAGGCGATGAGCAGATGCCCACCGATGTTGAGTGCTTCAGGTAGGTTGACGGTCGTCTTGACTCTTCAGCCACGAGGTCCAGGAGGCGTTGTCGGCGACCAGGAGCAGGATTCGGGCTGGTACACGATGTCTGTCGAGTGCTGAGGTGTCGGCGACCGGATTGGACCCAACAAGCCTTGGCAACGGCAAGCCTCGATGAAGATGAAGATTGACGATGGTGCAGACCAGCAAGGTCTGAGGAACTCACCCAGCAAGGGTAAGTGAGGGCAAGCCTGGAGCAACCAGGGAGCCCAAGTAGAAAAAGATTGGCCTTCGTGAAGGGCTACTAGCCAACGGGCTAGCGACCGCGAAGGAGCCTCGAGACGGTGCACGTGGAGCTGGCTCACAGGACACTCGTGGAGTGGAGGCCAGTGATCTTCGGTGCAGTTGGTGCTGGAGGCTGGGGCTACTCGGAGCCCAAAGCACGACTTCGTGGGAGACCCAGAAGAGGATGCACTTGCAAATGCGTGCGGTGTCCAGGGGTCACGGTTCCACATTACCCATGACAGCTACGGGCCTCAGCTTTGCTGGGGACTCAGGGCAGCCTCGGGAAGTCTGGAAATCCACCTCTGGTGATGCAAAGACTTCGGCGTCCGACGGAGCTTCGGCGATGCAGACCGGACAATTGCTTCTTTGGTGCCTGCCAAGCAGGGGAGTCACTCCTTGACCCCAAGGGAGATTCTTCTGTCCTCTAATCTTTAAGTAGAGCGTCGAAGGTCCAGGATTCTGTGTCAGAGTTTCGTCCAGGGATAATCTAAAGTCCTAAGGACTGGGTTCCTATACTTATACTAAGTTTAGGGGTTGGACTTACTCTGTGGTCCCACCTATGGGTGGGTCAGGGCAGAGGGGTGGCTACACCCCTTTCCCTTTGTCCAGTTCGCGCCAAAGCAGGGGCTGCAAGCCCCTGATCCGGTTTGAACTGGGGTATGCACAGGGACACCAAGTGTGCCCCCAGTGCAGGACTTCAAAGCACCAGAGAGTGCTCCCGCCCAGCCCCAATACACATTATCCTGTCTGGGGAGGTGGTCACACCTCCCTGGGACAGGAAACCTATTGTCCAGGCCTCCCCTGCCGGAGTTTCGGTCAGCAGCAGGAGGCCAGACTTGTGTCTGTGGCAGCAGCATCCATTTTGTGATGCCAGGGCTTTGGAAAGAAGATACCGGCCAGGCCAGGGTTAACATGTCTCTCCCTCTAGAAGGGTGGAATGCTACCCCCGCCGCCAGAATTGGCGGGGGGTAGTATTCCAAGATGTTTGACACCAAACACGACATGTTTCGGTGCAGCCATCCCAAAGTTAGCATTTAACGCGAGGTTATAATGCGCTTAAGAGTATATGGTCAGGCTGCACTACAAACAGCATCAGAGAAGGGTCTCCGAACGCTGCAGAGGGGCCCTGCTCATGCAGGGGCACCCTCTCACATAGGAACCACGCACTCTGCCTTCAGGATTGATAAGGCCTGCCATAGGAGTGACTTATAGGTTTATATGTGTGTATGTATATAGTGATATAGGTAGCCTATATCACAGTAAGGGGTGCATGCACCACCTTACCCAGGCTGCAGTAGCAGACCTGTGGTGTCAGTTTGGATGGCCTTCCAGGGGTGGCATAATACATGCTGCAGCCCCTGGTAGGCCTCTGAGGTACCTATGCCCTGGGTACATAGTATACCATATACTAGGGACTTATAAGGGCACTCCAGATTCCAATCAGAGATGTGCCTAAGGCACATGGAAACCATTTTAAAGAGGAAGCAGCTGGGCTGGGGTTCTGATTAGCAGGGCCCCAGCCAGACTAAGGTCTAAAAACAGTGAAGCATCAGCAAAAAGTGGGGGTACCCATGTGAAGCAGATCCTACTCTCCTACAATCATTGATTTTATTCTCATTTTTTTTAAAAACATATCTCTTTTGTCAAAAGTGAAAACAATGAACAATAAACATCAACCATCCTAATGATGGTAAAATATAAATGACAAAACGTATGAAACATGACCATCAATCAGATTAGTGGCCTATGATTCAATTATCTAGACATGATACTATAATCTTAATTATGAAAGGATGGCATTATTGTGGCTATGTGATGGATCTTCAACGCGCGTTTCGGAGCTCTATGCTCCTTCATCAGGAAAGCCACACTTTTATCCTACAAAACGAATAAAATAAACATAAAACATTGTACTAAAATACACTGAGTTTTGTAATATACATTTTATGGTGATCTACTTTGTACTGCCACCAGGTATCATGCTGGACGATTGTCAGTGGAGAAGATAGAGTTGCCAGAACTCTACCATAATTAAGTAACATGAAGACCATGCTAACACCCAGAGTGCACAAAAAGAGAAAAATACGTGTGCCATGCTAAAAAACGTGCAGACTGGAGAGTATTAAGAGCCATCCCAAGGTGCACTGTGAAAGTAGAACAAAGATGTAGAGAATTTTAAAAACAAGAATTGTACTGATAGAATACAGACGAGAGCCTAAATCTAACTGACCCTAAAGTATGCTTACAAGGATCAGAGTGAGATTGTCCGCCTTCTTTTCATGTAGATCGTGGCGTGTTTGGATATTAGAAGAAGGCACCTTGATTCTAATTGAAAATTAACAAAAAAGAATGGTGTCGATAGCCATAATATATTAAACAGATTCAAAGGGTATTTTAGATCTGTGTTTATGAATACCTGATGAAATGTAGTAAGACGCCAGGAACATGTGTCTCACACTCTCATATGTTTTCTTGATTTAAGATATAAGATCACTTGTAATGGAGATCTGCATTGAAAAGGATGAATTAATGTGATAGGTGATAAATCTCATTGAGTTACAATAGAATCTACATGAAAGTATAATATTCGAGGGTTGGAAAAAATGGGCATACCTAGGAGTTTTCTATGGGGGTGCCACTTCCATGTGCGCCTTGATTTAAATAGTGGCAGATATGAATGTCAAAAAGTCTGTGCAAAGTATCCTAAATAAAGAAGTGAATGAACAATTAATAATCTGCAAGAAGATATACTGATTACTACCATATTCAGCATTATAACATAAGGCAAAAGAGTGCCATCTTAGGGCAAACCCATTTGCTGACTAATGATAAACAAGCACTGGCAAAGCCCAAATGTCGCACCTTGGAGACTTATTGGTTTTGCTATATATTTTTTGGCAATGCCGTACTGCTCCAGTCGCTAATGCAATGCAGCATTTTTATAAATTAAATTAAAAATGGTAGCCACCACATCATTCTGCATGCATTCGCATGCTTGACGACGCATGCTCGCGGATGCAAATATGGCGCTTTTTACTAATGCACTGATAAGAGATGGGTCGGAATATGTAAAAAACTATAAACAGTAGCGTGAAAGCATTTTCTGTTGTTGGGGGGACAAAGAGCAGATTTAGGAGGGAAGGATAACATGTAGTAGGAGAGTGGATGGTGCGACAGGAGTACATCAGGAAGAACAATGCGGGGGATGGGTGGAGTGAAGAACAAGACACTGGAAAACAACGCAATGGGGAAGGTTGGGATTCGCTAGATGGGTCTGGAAAAAGCAGATGACGGGAGATCTATGCCCGGGGTGTGGAGGAAAGTGAAGGGACACCAGAGAGCCAGGCGAGGCAGTCAACATGTTTCGGTAGGGTGTAGCAGATGCAGATAATGGAGATCAACACAGGGTGAGTGGGTAGGGAAGCAGTAGAGGGAGAGAGATGGAAAACAGAGAGAGAGATAGAAAATGCATGCACTCTGATCGAGTGCTAAACCAGAAAGAGAAAAGTGGTTCCCTAAAAGTGAGCAATGGAAGGACACGTAATTTGGTAGTGCTCTATGGGAGGGAAAAACATGACGTCAACCCATGAAATGAGAGCCAAGCAAATGAGAGTGACAGTGAAAGCAACAAGTGATAAACAATGGGAGGAGTTGAAGCCCCCTGTATGTAGACAATAGGTCTTTTGCAACCAGACAGCTGCATTGTCTGTTAGGGTTTGACCTAAAAAGTGAAAGAAATGCAACGCTGAATCTATGGGGAAAATGTTACATAAGCATGCACTAATGAGGAAAGAATACTAAAAGTCTATTTTTCCAAAACTCTAACCTATACCTTAAGTAAACTGGCATGAACAAACTAAGAAAAATAGTATAAGTAGCCTCTAAAGCTATAGCATTGGATTAGAAATAAAAAGGGGACAAACATTTTGATCACTTTCTGAGCCCAACTATAGATTGGGTAGAGTTATATCCTCGTTGGATACCACTCCACTGATTATAACTAGGCGGGTGTTCCCACACTTGGATTTCCTGGGTGTGGCTACACTGGACCAAATTTTAGTGGCCAGAAAATTCAGCCAGTAATATTTATCTCAGCTTGGACTTCAAGGGAGCAGCTTGGCCTCCATCTGGCCCCCTTCTACAGCATGCATGCAACGTCACCCTCCCCAGCACTTTTTTTTACCCTGTTCAGAACAGGTTTTAAAAAATGAGAGTGTTAATCCCCACAAAATTGGGACTTCTGTGCAGGATTTCACCAACACAAAAACAGGCCCACACAGTTATTCCCTATTCGGTCAGGATGAACTTGAAACAGGAGGTTTTAAGTGCGGCGACAATGAGCAGAACTGGAAATTCTGTCACCCATATCTCCACCCCTTAATCTGCTTTCCCGGTAATCATTGCCCCTATGATATTCATTTTCTAATGGTTTTTTTAAAAGCAGACACTGTGAATTAAATTATTTAATTGATAACAGCTCTGAAGAATTTTGAAGACACGGTGTAACTAAGCAGGAAATTGCACATTCATTAGGGTAGTTAGGGCCACATATACAAAATGTTGGAATTGCAATTCCCTAATTGCCATTCTTTCCAAATGGCAATTAGGAAATCACAATTCGTAATGTAAGAAAACTTAAAAGTTTTCAATAGTGATTCCTAATGGGTTGCAAATCGAACTACCTTATGAAAATTAATGAGGTAGGTCACAATTTGTGACCCATTAGGAATGATAGCCATCGAAGGGATGGTGGCCTGCTAGGGTCAGCAGACCACCATGTCTGTGATTGCTTTTTGATAAAGCAAACGTTTATGTATCTATTTTTTAAATGCAGCCTATTTTCCTTAAAGGAAAACGGGATGCGTTTAAAAAAGAAAAAATTAAAGTTTGGAGTTTCATTTTTTAAGAGTAGGTAGTGGTCCTTCGGGCCACTGCCTGCTCTTCAAAAAAAAAATATTTTTACTTTCTCAAAGGGAAGGGGTCCACTGGGGACCCCTTCCCATTTGCAAATGGTTACCACTACATTTTAGTAGTCGGTAAAAAATTAATGTTTTGCTACCGCAATTCGGTATCATAACATTCATACATAGCACTGCAATTCAGTATTTGTAAGGGACGCCCTCACCACACCCCTTCCAAATACCAAATCTTAAACCAAATTGCAATTCGGTAACAAGTTACTGAATCGTAATTTGGCATTTGTACCAGGCTATTTCTGACCGCAAAAAACTGCGGTGCATGCAGTATTACCTTATCCACGGATACATATGTGTTTTCGAGAATCGCACAAAGCTTCACAGTTGTCATTCCAGCTCGCACAGACTGTTCCATTGACCTATCACCGACAAAACATTACAGTAAATACTACCCACATGGTTTCAATGTAGAAATCGTTTGTTAAATATGGTATTTAAACGAAGTGTTTGACAGTTTTCTCTGCCGATAAACTGATTTATGCATCATAATAAAAATGATTTGCGGAGCCTACCAGGGCTGCACACCTCCCACATATGCTTTACTAATTATGCCACTAAAATCTGAATACATACTTTCTGAAATGAAAGCAACAGAATCTGGCGTGGGCTGGGTGGTGTGGGAAGTAAGTGCGTCGAGGAAGCCCAGGAAAGAAGATCCATGGCCATCACAGCCAACAGTGTTATGTCATTTTGAATAAGCCTCCCAGACCAGCAGGGGCGTAGCTTGGTCTATAACATGGGTACTCGCAAATATTTGCCCAGGAACCGCAAAGTACGGTCTGTGATGTGACCAAGGGATGCACTGGTGCCAGCAGGGTGGTGGAGGGGGTCTGGTTGGGTCAGGGATTGTGTAAAGAGGTCTAAAAAATGTTAAATAAACGGTCAAGCATTTATTTGCAGGGTAATAAATGCTTGCCCGTTTATTTAAAAAAAATTCTAAAAATTTGTGCTCAGCAACTAAATAGCAGCTCGTGTTGCTGTTCACCGGGGGGGGGGGGCGTATGTAAAGGTCAAGAGGGCCGCAAGAGGCTCTCTGACCATATTTTGACTATCACTGGTCTATAAGATTGGGGGGGGGTGAGCTTCAAATTTTCCGACAATCAGGCTGGCATATGTTTAAATATCGAAAACAATGGGAGAGCAAGGGAAGGAGGGCGTGCGTCCGTATCCCCTGTATAATATATGTTAAACAATGATGGACAAACCCTATCTATGTGTGGCACTATCACTGGTAGGCAGTGTTTGGAACCCACTGGGTTTGTTAAAAGACCCCTCACACACCAACCTAGTTGGTGTCATGCTTCATCATTGGGGTCCCAACCGGGAGGCCGACTGCCCCCCGGTTGTGCTACGACGCCTGATTACAGCGGAGCTGGTGTGGTGCAGAGATGTGATGTGGTGTGAATTAAAAAAATCTCTGAGAATCCTTGCCTCTTTATGTTTATTACTGGCGGCTCAGGATATGGTTAAAAATTATGTGTGTTGCAACTAAAAAAGAAATAATTATCTTGTAGTTTGCTATGTGATGGGTCTACATGTTTCAGCCCGCAAGAGAATGTAGGAGGGGCTTTCTTCAGGACCGTGGAAATAAGTGAGTGGCAAAAGATGTGATGCCACGTGAAAAGTGAAAACAGTAAAACTAGTACCTACACACGCGCTAAGGTGTGTGGACTGCGTGTCTACGTACTTACGGACACATATGTAAAAAGAAGAACACTATGGTTGAGTGTGAGTGGCTGATCGGGGCTCGGGAGGAGTTCGCTCCTCTGAATAACTTTGATATCAGAGCGAACCCGCTAAGAACCTGTTGTGGTCTCTCGTCGTCCCGGATGACGAGAGACCACAACAGGTTCTTAGCAATTTTAGCTTTTTTAGAAATTGGGTGTTATTGCTCCGCTGATTCAGAATGACGGCCTACGTGTGCTGTGGTGCAACGGCATTGTCATGTGGACCCTCCAGAGGCTTATTAAACACACCGTATAAAAATCCTTGTTTCCCCCTTTAGTAGCTTTTGTTCAAAGCTTGCTCAAACAAAGACTTCCATTGGTGTTGAGGGGGGCAGGGATCAACTTAATGAAGCAACACATCTAAAACAATAAAGAATGGAAGATTCAAACTAAGTCCAGAAAAATGAAAATATGTATTAAGAATTTACCTAAAAAATGTAAAGAAAAACAATAAATAGAAAGTGGAGAAGACTGGGTTTAACCATTCCAATGACGATCAGCGGGAGCTACAGTTTAGACAAACTGTAGGAATCAATAGACTTGATTTAGAAAGGCTAGTTTGAATGTGTAAATTTACTCCAGGGTAGATCTACTGTACACCAAGGTGTAAATCTATGCCTTTTTGCTTTTCAAAATTTCCAGTTTAGAGTTACAATTAGTGTTGAATTAAGGTTAACTTTCTAGCTGTTTATGGAGATCTCCACCACCGTGGCCGAAATCGCCATGTAGGGAAATGTAACATTACATTTAGACATAATTCAATTTGTTTTATATTATTTCCTATGGGGTGTTAGTGATAAAGTCTGCCTCCATGAATTTCAATAAGAACGTGTTGCAGTAGCAGTGCTTGGTCATGCATTGTATTTGAATTGCTTCAAGGCTGTGTTCAAGTACATTTGAACCTGATTTCTCATGTTTAGGGCTATAGTAGAATTAGATGTGCTTTTTGAGACTAGCAATTGTCTTAGTCTTAAGTGGGTATGTCTTTTTTTTACTAGTATGTCCCTGTTTAATCCAGAAGACTATGTATGAAGGGGTGCAGTTGTGTACAACCTTAACTTTTATATGTATTATTTGTTGCCACATAATGGAGAAATAGACGACAGTGAAAAAACCCAGATATGAGGAAGACTAGAATCACTGACCACTCTCCCTCTGGGGAGTGTTCAAGAACCAATTGATAGAAAGTACTTCACTAGTCATGGAAGTGAAAGGGTTGCCTTGTTGCTCCTTGGCAAGTCGTACTGAAGCACAAGATATTAGAGTTTACTCAGAATTGGAGGAACCAATGTTCCGAGTATTAAGTAAAGTCCAATGTAAAGTCCCTAGGTCCCCTTTTTCCAGAATCAGTTGAGTCCCACAGATGGACTCAACAATTCACTGAGGGCATCCCTTAACTCATCTGAGTGTGGGTGTCTCTTCCATATGCCACACGCTTCACCCGGCATAACGTTAGCATAGACACAACACCTGCCTTTGCCTGGAGTCCTTCAATATGTACCAGAGCAGTCCTAGGTGATGTGGGTTGAGTGAGTTAATTGAGGCACATCTGCCAGTGAACTCTCTATGCTGATTACCACATATATCCTTTTTCTAATATATGGTGAAGCTCCCCTATATTGCCTGTGTGTTTTATTTTTTTCTGTTTCCTTCTTGTTTCCTATTTGTATACTGTTAGGCTTGGCATCTTTTGGCGTGGTTTCCCCTGTCTTTATGCCTCTGACCCCCTGTTTTTTAATGTGCTGTATTTCGTTTTTGCTGGTGTTAGGACTCTGGGCACCTTACCACTGCTAAGCAGTGCTAAAGTACAAGTGCTCCCTGCCTAAAATGTAATGGCATTTGGTTTCTCCATGATTGGCATATTTGATTTACTAGTAGGTCCCAAGTACAGTGCACCATGTGTGCCCAGGACCTGTAAATCAAATACTACTAGTGGGCCTGCAGCACTGACTGTGCCACCCACATGAGTAGCCTTGCAAACATGTCTCAGACCTGCCACTGCAGTGTCTGTGTGTGCATTTTTAAACTGCCATGTCGACTTGGCAAGTGCAAAACTTGCCAGGCCCAACCCTTCCCTTTTATTACATATAAGGCACCTCTAAGGTAGGCCCAAAGTAGCCCCATGGGCAGGGTGCAGTGTATTTAAAAGGTAGGACATGTATTGTTGTGTTTTACATGTCCTGGTAATGAAAAACTGTTAAATTCATTTTTCACTACAGAAAGGCCTATCCCTCCCATAGCTTAGCATTGGAACTGCCTTGTAACATTTTACAAGTGTATCGTCCAATTGGGAGCTGATAGAAAATTGGAGTTTGGTGTCTCTGGACTCACACTTTAAAAATACATCTTTTAGTGAAGTTTTTAAATTGCAGGTCTGAAGATGCCACCTTTAGAAAGATAGCAAAAGACACACTTGCTTGTTTCCAGTCCAGGGAGGACCTGGCCTGGCAGTTCGGGCTGGACTGTTCCCATTGGGCGCAGGGTCAAGACTGATTTGCATATGGCTGGGTCCAAACTGGAATGGCATGGTGAGCAAAAAAACAATGGATTTAGGCCCAGATCTCTGTACTGGGGTGAATGTATGACATTCTTCTGCATTCTGTCCATCAATTGTTCTTTTTGCATTTGTCACCCCGAGTGAGACGGGTATGCCCAGACGTGGGTCCCGTGCTCTCCATGCCACTGGAGTCAAGCTATCCTGGCTGATGAGGGCTGAAAGCCCGAAACCGGTCCTAGGATGCTTGTTTCCAGTCCAGGGAGGACCTGGCCTGGCAGGTCGGGCTGGACTGTTCCCATTGGGCGCAGGGTCAAGACTGATTTGCATATGGCTGGGTCCAAACTGGAATGGCATGGTGAGCAAAAAAACAATGGATTTAGGCCCAGATCTCTGTACTGGGGTGAATGTATGACATTGTTCTGCATTCTGTCCATCAATTGTTCTTTTTACCTTTAGAAAGATGGCATTTTCTTACTTTAACCATTCTGTGCCTCTGCCTGTCTCTGAATACACGTGTGGGTCAGGATGACAGTTGGGCTGTTTGTGTATTCACTCTAGACAGTCACACAAAGGGAGCTGAGGAGTGCCCTGCATATCCTTATGGCTCATCACCAGGCTGACGGGTCTTCCTTGGCTAGAGTGGTGGGAGGAGTTGACACTGACACCTGAATAGGGCTGTGCTTGTCCTCACACTAAGAACTCTCCACCCCCTGTAGTGTGTCTGGGGCCAGAGCAGGGAAGGGCAGGGTCTTGTGCACTGCAAAGACTTTTCTTTGAAGTTTGCCTACTTCAAAGGCTGAAATGGGTATAAGCATTGGACCTCTGGCACCAAATACTGAGAGCATGTCTGGGCTGAGGACATTCTGCCAGGAAGAAGAGCTGGATTGCTGTCATGCGGAACTGCCACTTTAAAAAAATATATATGTTTTATTGATTTTGAAGACAAACAATAAAGAAAAATAGATACAGACGACAGTATGATATGACACTTATAGACTTTTCCATACAGAGTCGGTTTGACACATGTCAAGAAATACATAATATGAAAGTCTGTTATGCAAATAGAATGTGAATAATCATCTGTAAGGTAAGTTTCATCGTAGTCATGTATACCATTGCTAGACTGTCAAAACTATGGGCTCAACTTAGTAACTGGGAAAAGGGGCTTTTCCAAGGGGGAGCACAGTGGGATTCATTTTATCCATAATATCCATGGTAGGAAAAAGATGAGAGGGACACAGGAGGGATCCACTTTGTTATGTGGAAGCTGTGCAACAAATGATAATTGTGTGTTGGGTGGGGCAGTTAGAATAGAACTGCATGTAACAGCTGTCGTTGGGTCACTATGGGGGAGGTCTACACTTCTAGTATGTTATCCAAACTCTGAGAAAAGAGTGGTCCATTGGGGGGAGATGGGTCTTTTGCGCCAGCCTCGCACATATTCCTAACGGAGGGCTTATTCCTCAGTCACGCCCCATCTACGAATCGCTCCATGCCAGGCCTCTACTGGGGGGGCAGTCGGGGAGCACCAGTGCAAGGTAAGAGTACACTTTGTGAGGAGACATGCCAGGGAGGCAAAGCACGTGCGTAAATTGTGGAGTTTGCGGCGCTTGAAAATACCCAGTGAGCATGCCTCCCATATGTAGATATCAGGGAATTCTGTGACTTGACGGAGGATATTGTGTACCTTCTCCCAGCATTGGTGTAGGGTTGAGCAGGACCAAACCATATGCTGTAGATCAGGGGCCTAACATCTAGGACAGCCACCGTATGCCAGGGGCAAAAAATCAGTTTATTTGGGCCAGAGTGAGGTATGCACGGTGTAACATATAGAGTTGAAGATTCTTGAAGTGAGAGTTGTGGGATACATGATGCAGGAGCTGTAAGGCTATTTCCCACTCCTTATCGTGTAGCGCGTGTCTGAATTCCTCCTCCCATTTATGTTGGAGCATGTCGAGGGAAGGCATGGTCAGCTCACGTATGGCTTTATAGAGCCAAGTAATTAAATGACGACCAGCCCCCTTGTTAAAATCATCTGCAGTACAGGGTGTGTAACGGGTTTGATCAACATCGTGTTCCACAGGGTGTTGTAACCGTGAATGATTCAGTGGTGTAAAAGAAACTGCCCTGGGGTAAACCATACTTGGTTACTAACTGATCGAATGAGAGAAATTGACTGTCCTGGTAAAGGTCTCCTGCAGTGTGGAGAGAGCATTCTGTCCAAGGGGCCAGGTCAAGTCTTGTGTAGAATCCGGGAAATTTGGGAAGTTCAATCACGGGTAGTGCTGGGGTTGGCAGCATTGCTGTTTGCTTTGCTGTGTTGGCCTGCTGCTTGCTACCTCTGTCTTGGGAGTGAAAGGACTGGGCTTTGCTTTCTACATCCTGCTTCTAAGGTTCAGTTGAGCTTGCCTCCTGTTAAGAAGTCTCAGTGCCATCAAACACTTAACTTGCAATCACCTGGACTCTGCTGCTGTGAGTCCCACTCTGCCAAGTGGTGCCATATCCAGTTCCTGGGCCCTTGGAAGTGAGGTCGGGTGATACAAAGTAGAAAATCTATGCATCAACTCCAACCGTAGTTCAGAACCGGCGCACCATCACCAAAACTCGACACATAGCTGCTTCTTGCACAGGAGCGTGATCCTTGCTTGACGCAATGACCACTTCTTACAACGCAGGCCCCAGCTTTTAGTCGCAGCACATCTGAAGAACTGCCGCTGCATGAGTCTCGACCACCATATCACCGAAATCAGGGATGCATCGCCCCGACTCTGACGCAGCACCTGCTTCAATGCTGTGGAATTGTCGCAGTGCAACTTGACTTTCGAGCACATCATTCCTGAGCACTGAATTCTTCATTGACACCATGCCGCAGTGAGGAACTGAGGTATCGTGCCCGCAAACGACACATCACCTCTTCTACCTAGCAATAAGGAACCGACACATCTCATGCTTTTTCAACGCTGCACCTCCCCCATGCCTAGCATCGTCTTTGAATTTTTAAACTTCTAAGGTGCTTGGTCCTGATCAAGCGCAACCATTGATTTTTAAGAACTACAACTTTATTTAATCTTTAAAAATTCATATCTTGACTTGTGTATGTTGGATTTTTGTCGTTTTGGTGTCTTGTTTTATTCAGATAAATATTTGTGATTTTTCTAAACTGGTATGGAGATCTTTTGTAGTGTTGTATCTGTGTTACTGTGTGTGTGTACACATACTTTGCACATTGCCTCTGAGATAAGCCTGACTGCTTGTGCCAAGCTCCAAGGGGGTGAGCAGGGGATATCTTACGTGTGCTACTTACTTACCCTGACTAGAGTGAGGGTCCCGACTTGGACAGAGTGCAAACCACTGCCAACCAGAGACCCCATTTCTAACATATACACATTGTTTATTTTCTTTCATTTTCACTTCGTGACCTTCCAATCCCCTCAGATGCAGCTGTCCGTTATAGCAGGGCAAAATGTTGGAAAGTGGTCACCCTTCTGATACTATAGCGGGGTTAAATCTATCTAGACTCACTGTATGGCTCACTGAGAGTCATAAGAGGGTGCTACCTGAGAAGTCCCTAAGCTCGCCAGTACCAGTTTTGGATATATACAGTGCCTACATTTGGTGACCGAGATTTCCCTAGCCAGCATGGGCAATGATGGGATTTAATCTGCAAAGTTCTTTTCCCATAATGGAGACAGCCACATTGATGAAGACACATTTGTTGCCATAGTTGTGAACTGTAAATGCAGCAGATTTTCTACCTCCAGTATGAGGCAATACCTAAACGCTCCACAAGGGTGGACAGAAATTCTGCCTTGCATCAGACCCTCCAGCATTTCGCGTAATTAGCTGTCTGCTTCCTTCTGCCGCATTAGGAATTACAGAGGTGAAAGTACAATGCACACGTTCGGAGCTTGTACAGCTCGAATGTAGTGCTTCAATGGCAAACTCTGTAAAGTGGCGCTAATGTGTTTGGGTGTGAATCAAACCCATCTGGCCACTTAGCGGCTACTTTGTCTTGTGTGTTTGAGACTGCACTTTGATAGGGAAGACGACATTTTCTGCAATGTGTTTTATTTTTATTTTTTGGATCCATTTCATCAGTGGCGGCTCCTCGAGGGAGTGCTGCGGGGGAGGGGCAGGGTGGGGGGTAGTAAACTCCGGCATACGGCCGAACGTAGTTAAGTAAATAAATAAAACGAATTACATTGCGCGCCTGCAACGCCAAATGGCGATGCAGCACGCGCAATGTAATTAGTTTTATTTATTTATTTGTTTACTTAACTCCGTTCGGCCGTATGCCCGAGTTTACTACCACCCACCCTGCCCCTCCCCCGCCCCGCAGCACTCCCTCGAGGAGCCGCCACTGCATTTCATAGGGGAACGACTGAAGGAAAGGAGAGGAAAAAGAGGGTAAGCGCAGTTTCTTGAAGTCAAAGTTTTCAGCAGGTGAGGAGGAGCGAGATAGAGACAGAATGAAGGGGAAAGAAAGAAAGAGGGAGAAAGATTAGAGACCAGAAGAGGGGAGAGAACAGGCAAAAATAAGCGAGCAGCAACGCGCATTTTTAATGTTTGCTGTGGTACACATTTCATCTACCACTGGCCCTACTGGGCGCAAGCCTCTTCCTCTGGCCTCTTTTTCAGAATGAGCAGACAAGTTCTCCACATAGGTATAGCAAAATGCTTCATACTGTCAGGTCAGAGGTCCCTCAGTGAATATGCGTGCATCTTAAAACTAGAACTGCAGAGGCTGCTGCCTATCGGGTTTGACGAGCATTGATTTGTAAGAGCTGCATGCCTTGGCCCCAATGCTGGTAAAAGAAAGACGAGAAAAGGAAAGTAGCGCTTCACTGGAAACTCTGTAAAGTGATGCAAATGTGCTTGGGTGTGACTAAAACCAACTTGGCCACTTAGCAGCCACCTTGTTTTGTTTGAACATGTTTTTTTCTTCCTTTTGTTTTACTGTCCTCAAGCTGCACTTTGGAAAGCAAAAATGTCTGAAAAAGTTTACATTTTCAGCAATGTTTTATTTTTATTTTTTCGATCCATTTTTCAGAGGAACGAATGAGGGAAAGCAGAGGAAAAAGAGGGTTAGTGCCATTTCTTGAGGTCACAGTTTTCAGCAGGTGAGGAGGAGTGAGATAGAGACAGAATGAGGGGAGAGAAAGAGAGAGAGAGAGAGAGAGAGAGAGAGAGGGGAAAGAAAGAGAGAGAGGGGAGAGGGAGCTAGAGAGAGAGAGCTGCCAGCGGCATCAGTGCCAAAAGCAAAATATGAATACAATTTTATCAACGCCCCTCAAGCCCTGTTAGATAGGCTTTTGGGAACAGAACATGGGGCGAGGGGCCTATTTAAGTCCATCTGAAGCAGCTGGTAGGATTCACAAAGCTGGACCTCTTGGAAGACTCCCACACAACCGAGTCATCGCAAGCAGACACAGCAGCCGCTGAGGAAGGTGCACAGTGAGGGGCTTAATGGGAAGGAAGCTATAAAACCGATCCGTAACCCAAAATTTAAATTCAATAATGAATTGGATACATCCACTCATGGCACTGTGAGTGCTGATTTTTCCCTGGAGTCGGGGTTTCCATAGTGCACTTACTGCTGTTGACTAACCGCTTTGAGGTTGGGGTTCAGGTGACGCCAGTCGCTGCCAGACAGTGTTGTGTATTTTTTTTCTTGTGTGGTTGGAGATTAGCAGTCAATGAAATGCTTGAGCAAAGCCTAAGGATGGAGTCCTTGGGGTGTGAATAAGCGACTGGAAGCAAGCAATGAAACATGTGTCTACCCCCTTCCAATCTAAATTTGGAAATATTAAGTACAGTGGGGCATATCAGCAAGGGCCGGCGATAATTATCGCTAAGCGCACTTAGCGCTAGGATAATTATCGCCGGCTATCGCTGCTTTCTATCGCGGAGCTAGCGTGCTATCAGCAACGCTTATCTCCAAAGCGATAGAAATGCAAGCGATAGCTGGAAAACAGTGTGATTATCGCTGGGAAACCAGCGATAATCGCACTGTGACCGGCGATACCTTGCTGATAGGGCAGGGTGGTCTTAGCCATGTAATCCACCTCCCATTGGATTACATGGCTAAGTCAGAATCAAAGCATGCGTAAGGAAAGTAGCGATAACCGTGGTTATCGCTACTTTTCTATCGCTATGCTTGTTAGCGATTCCCTTGATAATAGGAGAAATGTCGCTTAACAACATTTCTCCCGTTATTCTGGGGGGGGAACGCCCACTTTGCATCTCATTAGAGATGCAAAGCTGGGCGATAAGGAAAGGGCGAAGAAGCATGGATTCACGCGTTAGCGTGTCCTCAGCTAATAGGGCGTTAAAATTATCGCCGCTTTTCGTCCGAAAACGGACGCTAAAGCGGCGATAATTTTATCGCCAGCCCTTGTAGATATGCCCCAGTGTCCCTCAGGGATCGGCAATTAGCCCTCTATTGTTCAATATCTATATGAGCCCACTGATTTCAATCCTCAAGTCATACAAAGTTAACCTGGTGAACTATGCAGACGACACACAACTTATCCTGTCACTTGAAGGGAGTCAATCAATGACACTCGACAGATTCCACGAGTGCATGCAAAGGACTGCAGGATGGCTTAAAGATAACTCCCTTCAGTTTAATGGTGACAAAACGGAGATCCTATGCTGCATGGCAACTAAAATCCCTGTTCCCCTCCCGACTAATTTTAGGCCCATCCATACAGATAAGCCACTGATACACTCAAAGACAGTCCGTAACCGGGGTGTAGTTTTCGACAACAAACTTCGTCTAGAAACCCAGGTGAATAAAACGGTTGGGACTTGCTTTTCTCTCACCAGAGCACTACGAAAAATACTTCCAATGCTACCTGTTTCAGCCAGAGCACTAGTAGTAAGAAGTGTCATCCTGAGCCGATTAGATTACTGTAATGCTCTGCTAATAGGTGCCCCAAACTTCCTGATTAAAAGACTCCAGATAGTCCAGACAATGGCTGCAAAACTAGCCCTAAAGAGACCACGCAGATCATCGGCTTCCATGTCTCTAAAGGAGCTCCATTGGCTCCCGCTGACGCAGAGGATACAGTTTAAATCGCTCTGTATTATGTTTAAGGCACTAAATGGTATGTCCCGACCAGAAGCCTTCGTTCGTCATCATCCAACCTGGTAAGCAGATCCAGGTTTAGAACAACAAGATTTGGAGGAAGAGCTTTTAGCACCGAAGCAGCACGACTCTGGAATGAGCTCCCTTCAACCCTAAGACAGACATAAGATCTATTACAGTTCAGAAAAAGGCTTAAAACATGGCTCTTTCCAAAGGAGTAACTCAGATCGTCTGATGACACCCAGCAATTGACATCTGTCTAGGAATATGTGTCAATAGTGGTACTTACGTAATACAGCGCCAGGATACCCGTGGGGTGATAGTGCGCTTAAATAGATATAACACAACATAACATAACAAAAGGCTAGAGTGAAGCCGTAGAGACAATGTGTGATCTTGGCCAAGAATCCATAACAGACAAAACCAGCAAGAGTAGGGCAGTGCACTGCACACATGTGGAGTCAGAGCCATAAGAACTAAATTGAAATATCCTGCATGTTCTGTGACTTAAAAACACCCATTGGCAGGAAATCAGTATATCATCAAGCACTTTTGGCGTGTTGGTATGTACAATACAAGAAATCTGTGAAGGAACCTCCGTGTGTGAGAAGGCCAGCAAAAACTGAGATGGAGCGCAAAAAAAGAAAAGGGGCCTAAGTTCAACCAGCAACGACAAGGAGTAACTGATGACTGGGGATGACGAATAACGGGAGGGGGGGAAGCACTTTGAAGGGAGCAGCAAGCAGTGGGAGTTGTTTTAAAGACACCTTTTTGTTCAGGCAGGAATGCATATTTTCAGAAAAACATGTCTTTCAAATTATTATAAGGAGGAAATACACTTTTTTATTTTCATCTATTCGGCCATGTGTGTAGCTGTGAAGTGGCACATGCCACGTGATTTTTGGACATGTTTTTATTTGACACATCATTTGTGACAACTTCAGACACTTGCATTTCTTTGCCATTAGAAATTCACATTTTGAGGACTGTATCTGTCTTTACAGTAATAAGCACAGGCTTAAAAATCCAGAGATGCAAAATGTTGCTGGCGAAAAATTCTCAAACTGACTGAATGTGTCACACTTGACCTGGGTCACAGAAACACAGCCCCCCCTATTGTACATCATCATGTGCAACCATTGTAATCACCCTGTGACCCTGAACTGAACATCCTCCTGTGATGCAAGAAATCTAGTGGCCATCTCATGCACAACGATCAGTTCTCCCCCTCCTCCTCCCAGTGGACTGTGCACTTTTATGTTAGCTGGGCTTCATTAAAATGGATGGCGTTGGCCTGTGTTATGATCTATCTGTGCATTTGTACCTGTTTGTTGTGTCCCTCTTCATACATGTTTTATACACGAGCCATACCTACTTGCTTTGTCAGTGACTGTTTCGCTAAGCAATTATCATTTTCCTCAACCAGTCTGTTACATTTCAAAACGTGGTGTCCTACAGCAGATGGCTCTGGGGCTTGGAACCGCTTGCCCCAAGTCATCACAATGCCACAGAAAACAGGATGACTAGCAAACCTGTGCTGTTGTGCTTGGCTTAATCTATGATCCAGAATGTTACCACAAAGGAAAATATAGCAACCAAACCCTTTAAGAGACTTTAAGCATGCCCATTTCCAAGTGGAATACTCTGCTAAAACAGTTTTCATTGATTTAAGGCTGAAAAGGAAGGATTACAAGAAAAATAAAGTGCCACAATAATGCCGCAAAATGTGAATTTTTGTGCAGCAAAATTAGCAAATCATGCCGCACTATCCTGGGGGGTCTGTTCTCTACTCTTCATCGGGCGACTAGAGTGTGTGTTGAACAGAAATTAAAAGACAGAAGTAGGCAGTAGCGGCCCGTCACCAGCCAAAGTGGAAGGGCGGGCTGGGCTGGGCCGGAGGAGGAAAGTGGGGAGGGGGGTGGTCGGGGGACAAAAAAAAAACATACCTTAATGCCACCACCGTCTCCTGCCGCATCGTGCTCTTCCTGATTCTGGGCACAGGCTCCCAGAATGCACTAGGGCCAATCCTGACGCTGCATGAAAGCAGCGTCAGGATTGGCCTGAGCGCCGGCAACTTGCGCTCCCAGGCAGACTGGGAGCCTGTGCCTGTTCTCTCCAGCCCCAGCAATGCAGCTGGGGCTGGAGAGAACTTCACTGCACATGAGGGGTTTGGCCAGCCTGAGACGGCCGGCCGAACACCTCATGCGCAGTGAAGGGAGTACCCACCAGCAGTGTCATCCCCTAGACCCACCCCTAAGACTGTCAGAGTCCTGGGGGCAGGTCCAGGGGATTAAAATAAAACGATAATAAAACGGGAATAAAACCCGTTTTATTATCGTTTTATTTGCTGGTGGTGGTGGGGGGCTAATGGAGCGGCCACCGCTGGAAGGCGGAAGACATACATGTTCAAAAGCAGCATGGAAGATATAAAAGAACAGCCACTTGTAATGTAAGGACGCGAGGAGCAGTAAGACACGCCTCTGCTGATAATTGATTTAAATCTAGCGGTTTTAATGTTTTATATGTTCTTAACTCTGCTTCACTGCAACTGCATTTTTTAAGGACAGATTGTTGTGTTGTGTGGGGGCATATCGTTTTGTACTAATTCGCCTCACCTAGCTTCTCGGTTTGGCGTCCCGCTTTTCCTCTCGCTTCTGGGGTTTCCTTCCTCTCCCTCTTTCCTTCTGGGACTCTCTGGTCCGCCACTGGTTTTCCCACTTCTGCGGAGAGAGTCCCCTGCACCGGAACTTTCCCTCTTTCCCCTGGCTGGCTGCCATTTTGGAGGTTGGCAGTCCAGCTTCGCATACGCTTCGGGGTTGGGGCATTAAATGCCGACGCAACCCCGAGCGCGCAGCGGGCGCTCCATTGGCGCGCCAAAGGTAAGCCTGTCTGCACCCATCCATGCCTGGACGGTGCCAGGGGCCAGGTACGCTGCCTGTTTTCCCCAGGAAATTAGGACACCCTGGTAAGAACCTACTCCAGGACAGGTCTCCTCAAGCTACGTCCTAAAATATATCATGTGGGGTGTGCAGATAAGCTTGACTTCACTACTGGGGATCCGGAGCACTGTCAGCACTGCAATTTCAGACCTACCAATGGCCTGGCTCCTGTCCCTGGCTCCCACAAGGGCCCCAGGAACTGGGGGGCTGAGAAGAAGACAGGGACCAATGCCAAGGCTGGTCTCAAGTCCAGTTTTATTAGGGGGACATTAATAAGTGCACGCTCTATGCCGAAACATAAAACTGAAATTGCTCTGACTATCCAAACACTCAATTTGGACTGCCTCTTTGTCACCAAGACGTGGGCCAGGGACAATTCAGGTCCCGACTTGGCAGATGCTGTCCCCCCTGGATATACCATTCTCAGATGTGCCCACCTTGATCGCAGAGGTGGCGGTCTGGCTTTAGTGGCTCGGGACTCACTTAGGTGCACCCTTACCAGGGTGGACGGGGACCCTGGCTCGCCACTGGAAGCAGCCTTCTTCAGGATTAGGCTGTCCGACAACTATAATTTTTTAGGCCTTCTAGTGTACGGCCCACCAGGTCCAAAAACCAGGTTTACGGAAACTTGGTGTAAAATATTGGAACCATTTGTCACCACCACTCATCTCACCATCTTAGGGGATTTTAACTATCATCTAGAAAACAAAAAGGACAATGACTCAATACACCTCCTAGAACTCATGACATCCTCGGAACTTGAGCAACTGGTTCAATCTCCTACCCATACCGCCGGCCACACCTTGGACGGCATTTTCACCAACCACAATAACTTAGTGATTGAGAATGTCCAACCCTTTAGCTGGGTGGACCACTGGTTTATTGAGTTCAAAGTCTGTCCTACCCTTCCCATTACAGTGAAGGAGGGTACCACACCCGAGGTGCATACGTTGTAGGGGACTGAACAAACTCACTGCCACAAAATGGGAGGCCGCCTTGGCTATGGCCTGTGCAGGGAGGCACATTCCGTTCCCTCCCACGGCGGATGGTTTTAGCAACTGGATCAATAAGGCCCTTGACATTGCTGCCCCTTTTAAAAATTGCATCATTAGAAGAGCTAAACCATCAGCCCCATGGTTCTCAGAAGAGCTCAGATCCCTCAGGCGGGAGTGCCATAGACTAGAACATAGATGGCGCGTAGGCCCTTGCATAAGGGAAAAGGCCAAGCAGAAATCTCTGCTGCAGAAATACAACCACGCCATCTGCCTAGCCAAATCCCATTTCCTTACCAAAAAGATCCTTTCAGCAGACAATTCCTCTGGTATGCTATTGAAGGTCATCGAGGAGATCTCTGAGCCACCAGGGACACAGTTGTTGGCCCCCTCCCAAGATTTTTGTGACAGAGAGTAGCTACTTACTTCCTTGACAAGGTTCTTAAAATCTTTCAGGAGTTCAGTCATACGGAAATTGAAGAACCTCATGTTGAGGAGATCGCCCAGGACCACGAGAAGTACGGTCTTACTGCCTTCCCGCAAATTAATGTACAGCAAACTAAAGATCTCCTAATGGGCCTCAAATCCGGCGCACCTTCAGATCCCTGCACGCCCTTTACTCTCAAACTGGTTCCTGACCCTGTTGCAGACTTCCTGTGCAGGGTGTTTAACAACATTCTCCCATCCGGTAGCTATCCGTCTACCTGGAAGGAAGCTAGCGTCTCACCACTCCTTAAAAAACACCAACGCCGACCCCTTAGAGCTGAAGAACTTTCGACCCATCTCCCTTCTCCCTGCCCTCTCTAAAATCTTGGAGAAATTCATCAACACTGAGCTGATGAATCACGTTGAATCCCATGAGATCTTAGACCATTCTCAAAATGGGTTCTGCGCCGGTCACAGCACCGAGTCTGCCCTTATTGCTGCCACTGATCATATTCGCATGCAGGTGGATCAGGGTGGATCGGCGGTGCTGATTATTGTCAATCTGTCGGCTGCATTCAACACCATCTCTCCGGTGCGCAAGGTTCAACATCTGCAGGAAGTGGGAGTTATGGGAAAGGCCTTGCAGCTTCTCCACTCTTTCGTGACAGGGAGAACGAACATCGTCAGCTGCGGAGGTTTCAGAGCTAAGGCCTTTAGCCTTCCTTGCAGGGTTCCCCAGGGCTCCTCATTGAGCCCCACCCTCTTTAACATTTATGTGACCCCTCTAGCCGAGTTGGTGAGATCATATGGGTTCCAGGTGATTTTCTATTCGGACGACATTCAAATCATTGTTTCCATCTCTAATGATTTGCAATTAGTCACAGAAAAATGTAACAAATACATGGCAAGCATTATCTGCTGGATGAAGAATAACTCCCTAAAGATTAATGCCGATAAGACCGAGATACTGGTATTTGGTTCGCAGAATTCCATCTGGTCGAATGCCTGGTGGCCGGCAGACTGTGGTCCCCTTCCCGTCCCGGTTAGGACAGCAAAAAACCTGGGGGGGTCACTTTCAACGAGGGTCTGACCTTTGACGCTCAGGTCAGCCGAACCGTCAGCACCTATTTCTATATCTTAAAAACCCTTAGAAAGGTGCTACTGTATATTACGTCCGAACTGCATCGGTCTACCATCATTGCACTAATTACCTCCCGTCTTGATTACTGCAATGCTCTGTACCTCAACATCAATGTGGCTTCCCTGAACAAGCTTCAGGTTGTTCAGAACGCGGCAGCCAGGCTGATCCTGAACATTCTGAAGCACCAATCAGCCAGGGAGGGGATTCGTGCCTTGCACTGGCTCCCCATTAGGAAGTGCATCTCCTTCAAGGTCCTTAGCACGGTTTACAAGGTCCTGCATATTAAAGGCTCGCCACAGCTTAAAACCATGTTCCAATGGTACACCCTCAGGAGGACCTTGAGATCCTCCTCCCAGAAAAAACTGATCTCTCCTAAATTCCGCAGGGCCAGATGGGGCGGTCGCTCCTTTTCTGTATCGGCCGCCAAACTCTGGAACTCCCTGCCCTCCTCTATTTCCAACGCGGAATCTCTTCCGGCTTTTAGAAAGCTGCTGAAAACATTGCTATTTTCATCATAGTTGGCTGATCTGTGCCTTTCTCCTCCCCTCCGTCTGCCCAGTGCCTTGACACCCTCGGGTATTAGTGCTCTATATAAATGTTATCCTATCCTAAAGCAAATCATCAGCGCTGCATCTTTCATACCTCGTATTTCATTTGACTGCATTGGAACCCCTATTGCTGTAAGGTGTTTCCTAATCTCTTATTTCACTTCTTCCCTGCCTGCTGTGGTGGTTACTGGCTTACACATTTTGTGGAATCAGCTAATAAAACCACAACACCGAGAGGAAAGCAGTGCTGCGTGCAGATACTACTCCTCGCATCTCTGACAGGCGGGCGGGTCTATGCTGATCTCCCACCTCGTCCAGCTTCCCATCCAGTTTCGTGGTGAAGATGAGTGAGGAGATTTTGATTAGTAGATGCCTCTTTTTTACTCCACCCAGCATCCTCTCTGGTGGTTGCAGATTCCTGCAGGCCTCGGAGTCACACAAAACTCATGCATGCTTCTAAATAAATATCTGAATAGGACACGAATGGCAGAGACAGGGTATGGAAACAATGCTGAGCTTATACTTCAAATCGAATTAGTGCTCATCAACAGTTGAGAAAACAATTTCTCAAGTAACTCTCAAGATTTGTGTTACTGATTATCACTTAACGAATATTACATACTTCGTGGCAGAAATAGCCCTTGCATACGTTTAATGGAGAAAATTAATTTGATTCCTTTGTTTGTGTGTTTAAAATCCATGTAGCCATTCGCCATCCACTCCCTTATATCTCAGCATTTAGGCTTTGGTGAATGGTCAGGAAGGCTTGTTATAAATTGTTGGGTCTATTTGGCTCTTATTCCGTGTATATGGGCAGGCTAAGCATTCTGAATTTAGTATTATAAGAATTTAATTTTTAATTGGAAACTCGCCCACTGTTTTTATGCTTGTTTTAATAATGAGCAAACGGAAGACTGTAAAAGTTTTAACATTAAACAAATGAATTTGATCAAATCAAGAATTATTTGTATTGCAATAGTTTTAATTAACTACGCAAATAAATTAAACTTGACACTAGTGCTGAACATCCCACACAATAGTTAATATGGGGTAATTAATTTTAATTTTAATTGGTAAAAATTGGAAATGACAATCCTTCAAATGTATAGTATCTGGAAATAATTATTTCTTCCACTGTAAGTAGAACTACAAATGCATTGCAGCAGGTAACACCAATGAGGAATATGCCTTCCAATAATTAAAAGATAACACTTAATATTCCTTCTTTTGCTTACAGTCCAGTAGTGAATATTCATTTCAATTCTTCACATCAGTAGATTATATTCCTTCCAATTAGTAATCTCCAGTGCTTTGCAAGACTTACTATGTGATTCTAAATATCCCTTCTACTACTTTCTGTGTGATACTCTCTGTTCCACTCAGTGCTTATTCCTTTTCACCTTTAAGACATTGGAGGTTAGAGCATATATACTGTCACTCCCATTTTGCTTGCCATCTGTAAATCTGTAAACCCTCCTCTTTTTAATATGTTTAATCCTTACAAAAGTGTTTTTTTAAACTATCTAGATAATGCATGATGTTATTTTCATCATTCTTCTGAATGTGGCTCTGCTACATTTTCTCACCAATTACAAGACTATTTGTGATTAAACCACTTTTTCTAGGATTTCATAAGTTGATGATCTTAATTATTGTTATATTTTAGTGGTTTTATTTCCCACAACTGGCATTTTTCATGTCTTCTACAAAACCAGTAAAGGTGTGTAGGCTGAAATGATTCTGATGAAAGCGTTGTCGCAAAAACATGGTTTTCAGATGAGTTAATTAATCTAGAATACATACCCTTGACTGAACCTTTCACTGTAATGGTCATTTATATACTGTACTGTGCCTCGTCCATGGGGTTGCAGCTAATTTATGGCCCCCTCAGTGACAGCCACAGTACATAGCAGTACTCTGGATTAACTATGCTAAATTCTACTCCATGACCTGTTGCCTGATTTAGAGTACCTTGTTATTGGATGATTCTCTCATTTCTAGAGGAACGGCCATACATGTGTAGAAGAATCTACTCTTGGAATGTCTTCCACTATGGGGAAGGATAGGCTAGCAAATTCCAGAAGTGAATTCTTCTGTAGGTTTAGCACTTCTTCCAGAAAATGGGGGATTTACCAGCTCTTAATCAGACCCTTGGTTTTAGGTTTGATGGCAGGATTAGAGGTCCACTCTGTGACAAGTACGAGATCCGGGTGGCACCGCCAGGTTTTTTTACTCGACATCATATCACATGAGGATTGATTGAGAATCCAGTACGTCATGAGAATCCACTCTGTTCCCTGATTGTACGATTTTGTGGGACCACCCGGGCATCCTAAATCAAGCAGGATGAGGAGAGCCCAACACTCTTGGCAGAACGCCAGTGGTAATTGATGGTCCAGCAGTCCTTGAAAGCCTTGGACCTATACATGTATGCAGCATTTAAAAGGGCCCTCTAGGGCACCTTCAAAATGATGACTATGAATACTTTGACTATGATTGATTGTGAGCTAGGGATTTCAAAGATGATATTTTTATGAGACAGCTCAACTTGATGGCTTGGTATCTTTAGGCCACTTTGAAACCCCATTGCATACCCAATGGACTTACTGCAGTCTAAAGTTGCATGGCACGAAATTTCTGCTGCAAATACAAGAAGGTCACAGGCATAAAACATTTGAATACTAAGAACAGTGTACCAAGTGCTCTTTTGGAGATTTAATCCGTATGTGAAACAAGCAGGAATTTCAAGAGCGTTTTTTGGGAAGTGCAGCTCTTCCTCTGCATGGCTTAGTCTATTTCAAAATATTGACATTAGTCCCGTATTAAATCAGGTTGCAATATTATTAATGACTTGTCAAGAAGAGACTTGTATGATGTTAGGTCAAGACTTTTCCAGGGTCAGCAATATAACAGTTTCCATCAGTAACAGGTTATGGTCAGTGGCGGCTGGCATCTACAGGGAGGGGGGTGAAAATAATATATTTAAAAAACCTTACCTGGAGACGAACGTCCTTCCACAGCAGCCCGCCCACCAAGAAACTCTCTTGCCCAAACCTGTTGCGGCTCACATGCAGCAGGTGAGCAGCACCCTGATTGGGGGGAGCGGCCTCACTCAGCGCTCCACAGCGCCCTGGAGGCCTGCACTTACTTTCATCCCAGCTGTCTTAAGACAGCTGGGTTGAGAGGTTTAAAGTGTGCATGTGGGGCTGGCTGTTGCAAGATGGCCGGCCAAAAAGACATGCGCACTTTAAACAAGTGCAAAAGGCCGCTCACCCTCCACCCTGCTGCTGTCACTCAGCAGCGCCCCCGTCCTGACGCTCTGTTCGGGACAAGGATGAAAAATAAAATGGTAATGAATTACCATTTTAATTTTCATCTCCGGGGCTTTGGGGTTAATGTAAGTGGGGCGATGCTCCTCCGCTCCCCCTGGTTATGGTGTGTCAAAAGCGATCAATCCAACTGGTTGTGAAATTATGACATTCCCAGTGATCACAGAAGGGAGGTGGGGCTTAGTAACTGGAAATACACAGAATCACCTAGTCAAAAGTACAGGATGATTATACCGAGGTGATCAAGCAAGAATTGTGTATGTTTTCGGTGTAACTCGTCAGTAACGCTCAAAGGCATGACCTTTTGAGGTAGCCATATCCTTTTGAGGTAGCCATGTATGCCAAAAGTTACAGAAGGAGGGCTTGTGCACGAGCTCTAATGGCACCAGATGCTAAATCCATTGTGTGCAGTGCATATTCACACAAGCAATATTTAACAATATTTTTGAAATATAGTACGACTGCGGCTTGGAGTTGCTGGAGGCTGCCTGCCAGTTACAACCGTCTCTTAAATAAATCATTTCCCTGGTAATGAGTAATGCAGAGAAATGTAGCCACAATGGCTTTTGGCACAGAACAGATGTCGTGGGCTGCCTCCAGCCTCTACACTTGTATTGAGTGGTTTTTATAGTTTATTTTCCGTCTGTGATAGAGAAAAATGATAATGGACTCGTCTGTCCCAATACCCAAATGTGCATTTTTTGTTAAACTTGTATTCACATCAATGTCCAGAGTTGTTACTCACGAGTTTGCATTATGAAGACAGTTTGGCATAGACGTCTATTAGGCCAGACAGATTACGATTTCTATGTGAAACAAGTGTAGGGAATCAACAGTGAAATGCCCTTGCAAAAATATGATTGGATAACACATTCGTATATTGTCTGTTTGTTTGTTTGGAGACACTTGCTTAGAGCACTATGGAAGGAGCAGAAACATGGCGTTCTAGACTTGCCACAACTTTCTGCCACAGATTTTGAAAAGTGTAGAATTCTAAATCATTTCACAGAAACTATGTGACAGTGTTTCCACCACCAATGGCCTGCTGGAAACCAAGTGTAAAAAATGTTTTTAGAGTTTGCGCTATGCACTGCATGTACCTAACCCTGGGCGTAGTTCGCGAAGTAGCGCTTCGCGAAGCTACGCAAAGTGAAGTTCGCACTACGCGAGCTTCGCATAGCACTACCCGAACTGCGTAGTGCGTGTTCGCAATGATTACACAGTGCCGGATGCTTGTCCGCACTGTGCAATCATTGAAAACGGCATCTTGCACAGTGCGAGCTGTCTTTACTGCCGCTCGAGTAGATTTTTACTCGAGCGGCAGCTTCTCAACGCTGGCTGGTAGTTTCTCATCGCGAGCGGTCGCGAGCATACGCGACCACTCGCAATGAGAAACCTGACCTCCCCGCGTTGAGAATCTCGCCGGGAGGTTTATTTTCCACGCTCGCGATCGGCAACTTGTGTTGCTGATCGCGAACGAGGAAAAGTCTCGCCGGGATGTCATTTTGCTTGCTCGCGGTCGCCAACTTGACGTTGAGGACCGCGAGCAAGCAAAAAATGACCGCTGCACTACGCTACGCGTGTTTGCACTGTGCTACGTGCAATTCGCGTTGTGCGAAGTAGCGCAAACTTCGCAAACTACGCGAGCGTAGCGTAGTTTTCCGCCCAGGCCTACATGTACCACACATATTTTCTAATTCTTTTGTACCATAACACCACATCCTGTGGTAATATGTACACTAAAGTAATTTTCTCATGTGGGTATTACCACAGGGCCTCAGTGGCGGCAGCTGCCTATCTAAAGTGGTAGGGCGCCCGGGGGGTGGGAGGGGTTTGGGAATAAAATAAAAATAAAAAAGACTTGCCTTCCGCTCTGCTCCTGATGATGCTGCCGGTCGCCTCGTTGCTCTTCGCGTCCGGCCAGGAAGTGGATGGGCCTCAAAGCACAGGTTCCCAACTCAATCCAGACGCTGCTCTCATGCTATACCTATCATGAGAGCAGTACCAGGATTGGCCTGAGCGGCCTCGTTTGCCAGTCAGACAGAGTCTGGGAGCCTGTGGCTTTTTTCCAACCCTTTTGTGCAACACAGCTGGGTTGAAGAAACATAAGTGTGCATGTCTGTTTGGCCGGCTTAAGACGGCTGGCCAAACTGACATGCGCTCTTATAAGTGCACACTACTCCTCCTCCCTGCCATGCCCAGCCCTGCCCCATACTCATTGCGCTGCTCAGACAGCGATAAATAAAATGATAATAACATTGTGGGGCGACGCGAGTCTGTCGGACTAGTCACTGTCATATCAATGCATAATGCATAATGACTATCTGGACAACATTACTTATGTTGTTGTTAAAGGATCCTAATACGTGAATATCTTAAATACTATACTATGCCAATTAAAGAAAAATATATAAATTCTTGCATCAGTTTTCCGGGAGCACTTCTACTGCATGGTTAAGTAAGTGTTGGTTGTGGTTCATCCAAAATGAGTTCTGTTAGCTGCAGGGTCGTTGCTTGATAGGAGGGGAAGGGCACTTTAGCATGAGGTGTTGCAGGGAGTGTGAGAAGAGATATTGAGAGTGAGGCCTCTGTCTCCCCACTGAAAGAAAACAGAGTGCACATCTGAAAGTTTGTACCCAAATTCCCACTTGTGGAGGGAAAACATGTAAGAAGGGGTAGATGAGGTAGAAACACGCCACTGGGTTAGTATCCCCTCTGGATCAAACTGTAGCCTGTGATATGATACTGAAAATGATTACAAGGTAAAGAAAAATGTATGGATTGCTGCCATACCCTGAGTATAACATCCATCCATCCCTACTGGACGTAAGGACTGTGCCATGACCTGTCAGACTCCCAGAGGTCCAAAGAGGTAAACAGATGCGGTTGAACTTGATGGTAGACCAAATGAGGCACAGACTTTAGCGGCTTTCTGCAATATCTGTAAACAAGGAGAAGAACCCTTTGAAGGAACGCGAGAACAAAACAAAGCTGAGAAACAAGAGGAGTCCAGAAGCAAACTGGAATGTCTGTGAATAATACCCACCAACTCGCCAGCTGCCAGGCAATGATTTTCAGTGCTTCCCTAAATAGTGCTGCCGCCGCCTTTGACCTAGAAGAGGAAATCAACATCTCTGGGTGCCATCTAGGGACAGTGTCATTGTATTGTGATGGCCTGTTGTCACCTCCACCTATGAATGAGAAGAATGCCTTCCTGCACCTTTCACATCCTGAATGCCCTGCCCACTCTAGCCTTCACAATTACCAAATTCCTTTGGTTTATGGGGCTTGGTGATCAAGTTTGGACTTGCACCATAGCTACCGCTTTGACTCCTTAATGCCTCATGTTCTCATGTCTGTGGTCATCACTTTCTGTAGATACCTGGTCTCCCTGCGCCCCGTGTGGTTGGCTCTGACAGAACTAGATGCAGCTGCACATGAACTACTTAGCATCTTTGCATGGAATAGTGTTATGTGTGGAGGTGGTCTCTGAGGTGGCCCGCAAGGTGGGTCTTATCTAGACTGTGTCCAACAGTTAGGACAACAGACGCCCTTCTCAGTATCTAGTCCACCATGGTACTGTACCACTGACAGCAAAAGCACAATAGAATGTCAGTTACAATAATCCAGTTAGGCCCCAAAAAGAATGCAGTAGTGTTCATAAAATACAGGGTGGTTTCAGCATAAAGCTGGTAGATCTTCAAAATGTAGTGATTGGGCATGTCAAACAGTTGTGCCCTGAGCCAATAAGGCTACGCTTTCTGGTATCTCTTAGAACAAAGTTGGACCAGAGAAAAATGATTTGGGCCTCAATATACAAGCGTTATTATCTCCACACAGCATCTAAGGCATCTTGTTTGTTTTCCCTCCAAAAGAGTGGCAGCGAGAGCTGCATCAATGCCTGCTATTTAACTTATAAGGCAAACAAAGGAACTGCCAGGATGTGGGAGTGATCTCTGATATTTCTTTTCAAAAAAGCCCTATGTGCATTGGCAGGAGGGCACCTGGTATTGCTCAGAGACACTCTGCTGGCACCCAGGCTCAAGTCTCATGGTAACCCCTGTTCATGGGATGCCAGACGGAGGTAATATAGTGCAAGGGTCTGAAACTAAGTGTACCCACTTTAACAAGGTGCGTCACTTGGTGGGGCAGAGGATCAAGCTCACCAGCCATGGTCTCTGTTCATGCTATTGTTGTTATTGCAGCTTCTACAATATTTGATGAAGGGTCTCATGGTGGCTTTTGGACACTTTCTGACAACCTGCCTGGTCTCCTTGGGTTAATCGGTGATATCCTTTCAGCCAGCACTTCCCATTAGACGGGGGATATATGGCATAAAGCAGTATGGCCTCAGGCAGAGCTTCCAGCTTGCTGTCATCTTGAGGCGACAAGCAACCTTAAGCATCAGCCAAGGAAGCACCAGTAACCCATGCATCCACATTTTGATGTTACTCTTCAAATTGCTGGAACAGAGCTCCAACTCCGATTTTGGCACTGGATAATCAGGTTGAAATGCATGTTATCCTGGTAATCTACCTATGCTGAAGTAGGTGTGGAAAAGGTTGAACGACCCACATGTTTGTGCGTGAAGGTAGGGAGACTATTTGTGCTTCCTAAAGTACAGAGTCCTATAACTTCCAAAATACCCACACAATGGACGTAAAAAGTATATCTGCGACCTTGAGTGGTATCATTAAAAATAAAGGGGGAACAATTCAAACCCTTGTAGTGGTCCACATGTTTCAGTCCTAGAAAAGCACTTCTCGGGTATGCTTGGGGCTTTCTTCAGGACATAATAGTGTTTGTAGTCTCTGTATGTGTTGCCTATCTATTTGTGTGCTGTGCAACATGAGGGAGATCCTCAAGTGTAGTACTCGACCATGCAATCCTTGTTAGGCATCTCAGTTACCATGCAGTAATCCAGTCCTTGGAAACTTGCTATCAGTCTATACTTGTGGACCAGACTAAAGGCAACTCTTGCTTTCGTTGTCCTCCATCCTAGCGGTCAGTGCTGGGGATACTTTGGGTTGTTTTACCTTTTCCACACCTTCTTCACCGTAGGCAGATTACCATCGAGCAGTATTCCCCTGCAGATAAGGTATAGTTAGGAAAACTTTTTTTTTTTTATAGTTCTTTTTATTGAACAATTAAGAATCGACAAACATAAGGTACATCTTGATACTGATATATCATTGGTACATTGCATTTACATTCTGATCAACACGAGTCATTATTTGTAATTGATTACATCATTTACGGCGATGGAGGGTCATCATGTGTGGGAACATTAGGGGGGCTACAGATATCGCCTCGATACACATTCCATTCAGTCCAGATGGAGGACCATTTTTGAGGGGCATCCCCTTGCCACATACACTGTCTTTTCTCTGAACATGCACCAGCCAATGTCTTTTTTCCAGGCCTCTATTGTTGGTGGGTGAACGGCTCCCCATAGCTGTGCGATGTTCTTCTTTGCTACCATAAGGCCCAGTGTTACCCATATTGTGCGCTTGTTGTTTAGGTCTGTGGGTTCCCACACATTTAGGAGACATCTTTTGGCTTCTGGGCGAATGGTAATTGTGAGTACTTCACTGAGGACGTCGTGTATTTTATGCCAATACTTTTGTATTTGGTCACATTCCCATAACACATGTATGAAGGTTCCCTCGTGTCCACAGTGCCTCCTGCAGTCCCCGTCCTCTGCTCTCCCCATTTTCACCAGACATGGCCCTGTTATGTATATTCTATGCAAAATTTTAAGCTGGACGAGGCGTAGTCTAGCTGAGATGGCCACCTCCAGCGGAGAGGCCACTGCCACTGCCCAGTCCTCATCATCTAGGATTATACCATCCCTTTCCCATTTCTCTCTTGTGCATCGGAGTGGGTCACTCGAGTTATTGATCAGTTTTTTGTATGTTAGTGAAATGGCCTTCGATGGCAGGTAGCCGTCTAACAGCCTAGAGAGGTGAGGATTCCGGAGGGGTGACACCCTTCTGTAGGTGAGTCTGTAGTGCATGGTGGACCTGCATGTATCGAAAGTGCTCTGTGTTGTCCAAGTCATATTCTTGCTGCAGGGATGAAAAGGTTTTAATTTCCCTCTTCACCCAGAGGTCCCCTATCTTAGAAATGCCTATGAGATCCCATTTGTCGAAACCTTTTGACGTCCACAGGTTTCCGAGTAGTTCGAGTCCCATAGGGGGGTTGCCAGTGTTAACTTACGTTCCCATCCCAAGCTTCTATTAGCAGCGTGCCACACCTGCACCGAGTGCCTGGTCGGCCCAGTTAGGGGAGTTCGTCCGGGCTTTGAATACAACGCTCTGCTATAATTCCCTCCCGGCAGCAACCGCTCGTCGTTAAGTACCGTGGTTTATGGCAGCTAGGTGCGCTGCCCAGTAATATTTTTTGAGGTCAGGTAGCCCAATTCCCCCATCATACCAGTTTAAGGTGAGTTTAGCTAGAGCTATGCGGGGTTTTCCATTCCATAGGAAAACTTTCTTAATGCTTGGTATACAAACCCAACATTACAAATTCTACAGTTATAATTATACCTTTAATTTATCATTTAAGCACCACTTTCAAAGTAAAGTAGTCATTCTTATAACTCACATTTATAGTTGTACACCACCTTAAAATTCAGATAACTGGTGCACCTCCGTACACAGTCTTCTCACCTCACTCGACACACTACATTAACTATAATAACAAGCATTGGAAATGCAATAGGTCTCGCATTTTTTTAAGTTAGAGCTATTGGCATTGTAAATGGCAATGCCTTTTACTTATGTTTATGGAGTGGATGTATGTGGTGTGAAGTGGAATTATGTGAGTTGGATAGAATTGTGTGGCGTGGAATAGTGTGGTGCGGAGTGGATTTGTGTAGAGGAATTATGTGGCATGGTGTGCAGTGGAATTATGTGGTATTGAGTGTACTGGAATTATGTAGAGTGGGATTGTGTGGCATGGAGTGTAATTATGTGGATTGGTATTTTGTGTTGTGGAGGGAAGTTTAATTATGTGGTATGCTGTTGAGTTATGTGGCATGATGTAGAGTTTTGTGGTGTGGATTGGATACATGTGGTGTGTTGTGTAATTATGTGGTTGAATTGAATTATGTGGTTTGTTGTTGAATTATGTAATGTGGAATGGAAATGTGTGGAGCTGAATTTAAGGAGGGGGGACGTAAGGGAACAGGGTGCTGGGTAGGCGGTAGCCGTTTCCTCACTGGTCACTGGTTGTAGGTGGGTGTGTGTGCTTAATTGCCTGCACTGGATAAAAAAAAATTGAACCATAAGGGATTGGTTAGCCATATTTTCACACCCAGACACTATTAAAAAAGACACAGGAAAACATCCATTTCCTTATACATTCTCTTTTGCTTTCAATTTCCGTAAAAAGCTCAAAAAAACATAAAGAGAATAGTGTATTGCCAACGTGAGTGTGCAAACGTATCGAATTATTCGCAGGCTGTTCACTAACAGCCACAAATCTCTGCTCCATGCAAAACCTGTTATTTAGGGAGTTAGCACAATGCTACCTCATATGCTAAGGCACACCCAGCTTCGAAGCGTAGGCTGGAGGAGTGCTGCTGAGACCAGTCAAGGCTGGTGGCTCAGTGAGCGAACGCATCCACTCCAGGAATCTGTCTGACCTCATGGTATCCCTGCGGTTCCATTCAGCGTTTCATCCTTCAGGTCAATGAAATGAGCACCACTGAACTGGTTAACAATAAACGCATTATACAGCACCAAGGAGTGAAGGCGAGCTGTGCAAATGCATATTATGTTACACTTCGAAAATGCACACAAGCACCAGTTAACAACTACACTGCACGCCTGTCCTCCATAACTATCTGGGTCAAACAAAGGTTCAAACTATGTGATGGAATACGATTTCCTTGCGGTTGAAGGCAACGTTGCACTACCCTGACACTGTGTGTGTTCTAAGACAATCCATGGGCCTTCTGTGCAACCAAACTCTGTGCTTGTATGTTGTGTGACTTGCGTCAATTGGTGTAACCCAACCCTACAGTAGACAACGATGCCAATACACCTCCCATATCATAGTGTAACTCAGCTGTCTCTGGCAGAGAACCCCCAAAAAAAAGCTAACGCCTTGTCTGCAATCACGGTGCGACCAGAGGCGCCTCTTGAAACCTCACTGCACTAGTCATTAAAAGACAGAAAGTCGATTCGTTCGACAATACCCGCGAAGCAGTACATCCAGGGTCTAGTGGAATTAAATTGTACCTCCATCATAGAACTACAAAGGAGGTGTTATAATGCGTCATCTAAAACAACGCAATAACCTTTGTGTTAGTACTCCATGACATCAGAAGCAAATGCCACCTAAAAATATTACAAACAATTTACAGCCAATTCAGAACTTGCCCAAGGCTAAAGTTGTAGGGTGTAAATTATAAATCACTTACGGCTACCATCAAGGCAGGTTAATTATAACTTTAAAAGTACAAATATTTTTAATACGATCACTTTCAGTCCACATAACTAAATAAAGCCAAGTCTAATCAGAGAGTCAGGCAGTACCGGTACCGTGGGTAAAAGACAAACTATACCAGCGTCGTTAATTCAGCAGGAAAAAAAGACACTGTATAACAACAGCGCTTTCACGTTTTTCTCCCACAGAATGAGAGAAAAGAATACCTAGAAACTGCAGGGGAGGGATATGAAGCAAAAACAATAAAAGTGCGTAATTTCTTTTTGCCACACCTTGGCACAAAGGGTTTATAAGAGTGTGGTGTTATCCAAATAAAAACTAGCCCGCACTACTGCGTACTCACCGTGTCCACCTCGGGCTTCTGCTGCTGCAGGGTGCACAGGCTGCGGGCGCCACTCATCTTCGCACACGGACTGGGAGCGGATGCTGGGGAGGCCAGGGATCCGGCCCGGCTCCGCTCTTCCTCGCTGCCAGCTCCGACTACAACTACAAGTCAGCCTCGGCCACCTCACTGAACTGTGCAAGGAGGAGAGCAGCAGTGAGTGACAGGAGCGCGCGACCCCGCCCTACGCTCGAGGCCACACAGAAAGCGTGTGGTCGGATTTTTGAATGCCCACTCACTAAAAGTCTCGCCAGAGCAGCGCATGCGCTGGCTCAGGCGAGACCTAAAAAGGAGCACCCTCATCAATTTGTAGGTGCACACATGCGTGGGTGTGCACCTACAAAGTAATGCAGGAGGCCATATCACAGGGCTTCTTTTAATCTTTTTTAGCATTTGTGCACAGTATCACTAAAAAACATTGATGAAACCAATAGGTCCCAAAGGCGAGGTCTATTGGCTTTGCCAATCCTTGTTTTTATTTTGGTGTGGGCTCTGCAATACTAGGACACCTCAAAGTCTAGCAACTAAAGCACTATCATGATCTCTCACAAATATGGGGTGTACGATATAGCGCCAAAGACCTATGACACCCCTTTGTTACAGACCATATAGCTCCAAGAGGCTAGCACAACCCAATACAGCGAAGTATCCATTTCTCTGCAGCTCTGGCGCACACATAGCGTAAAAATACAGCGCTAAAGGGCAATGTCACCCCGAGAGTATGAACAACACCACACCCTAACAGTATAGACAACCCAGCTCTACAGGCCTATGACACCCCAGTTTCAGTGTTAGGACAAAGACATCCAATTGCGTAAAAGTCCAGCTATGTAACACAATGACACTAGTAACTTTACACTACAATAGTATAGTCAGCGCAGCTCCACAGGGCTGTGATGCCCGAAATAGTGTACATACTACAGCCCTACACGGTTATAATACCCCGCAGTAAAAATAGTTCAGCATTACAGGAAAAATGACACAAATATTGTTAAAAATGCAGCTATTGGGCACAGTGACACTGCAGTATTATGAACAATACAGCTCTACAGGTCTTTGGCACCCCAACAGTATTGACAGTGTGCTCTACAGAGCTGCAGCACCCCAATACTGTACACTAGTGTACACAATAGAGCGCCACAAGGCTGTAACACCCCAACAGCATTGACAGTGCAGCACTACAGAGTTGTGACGCCCCAATATTGTACAGGTGTCCACAATACAGCTCTACATGGCTACAAGAGCCCACAATGAAAACAGTTCAACGTTACAGGAAAATTACACAATGATATAGCAATACAGCTCCTCGGGTGTATAGCACGCTAAGTGTAGACATTCCTCTAGGAGCTAGGACACTCACAGTGCGGACACTTGTTCTCCACAGAGCTATGACACCCTGGGCTGCTGCAGATCTGCCCCATCTCAGCGGTAGTGTAAGAGTACCTGTCCACAGGGCTGCACCCCTGACCGTGTGGATACCCATGACAGCTTCACGATACCCCTGTACCTGTAGGATCTTCTAGACTCATCAGATTGCTGCGTCCATCCCGTTTTCAAGCGCTCCTAATGTTTAGCAGATGAGGGCATTGAGACACGGGAACATTAAATGTTCTGTCCAAGGTCACGCGGTTTCGGTCAGGGGTACATGTCAGAAAAACAAAACATGACTGGTTCCCAAGTTGGCATTTCATGTCCAGCGCCGAACGTTTTAACCAGTGAGATAGTGCCACTCAGTTACTAGGGACACTTTCACCGCGTGCTCCTGCACAAGCGCCTGTCTGGCTCTGCACGCTTCTAAGCGGTGTATACAACTCTTTCCATCTCTCATCGACCCCTGTTTGGCCTCTTCCATTCACCTTCCGGTAAGAAAGGGCAGCGGAGTGAGCGCCAGCTGCGAGGCTCAGCGCTTTAACCGACAGGTTACAGGATGACAGGAGTGCTTTTCATCTTTCTGGTGTCGATAAAATAAATAGCGTCCAGTAAGCTGAAGGCAACACTTATTTACAGAACCACAACGCAGCACGATTGGTGACCACTTGACAGGCTTCTGAACTAAGAGGCCTTAATTCCAGTCCTGGCATGTACACTTGGTCACACTGTGTGATCTTGACCATATTCCCCCCAACCCCCCCGCATCCATTCAATACATCTGCGAAAGAGTGCAGCGCCCACAAAAATTACCTAAATACGGATACACGCCCTTTATAATTGCTTCAAATGTTGTATCACCATATTTATTACAAATAAAGGGGACCCCTAGCCGATTTTCTAGAAAACGAGTGCCTTTCTTCCTGTGAGAACCAGAGGCGGAGGTTTCGATCGTACAGCAGCAGCAGTGGCAGCGGGTCCCAGGGGTCTGAGGGGACCCGTGCACTCCTATTATGGCTGCATTCAGTACCTAACCAAGGGACTGAGGGGGGGGTGTTATTTGGCTTAACTGCACTATGACTCTGCCATCTTTTCACCGCCACTGGCGGGAGCCACCTTTGTTGAATCTGTGCTGGGGGAGGGGCGAAGAGCTGCTGTCAGCAGGCGCCATGTTTGCCTTAGGGCCTGCAGGGTTGGGGAGGTCACAGGGTGGAACAGCCGAGGTGACAGAGGCTATCAGAGAATGAAGGATGCGGCGCCTAACCTGGGACAGCAAACACCGACTGTGGGCGCCTTGGCTGCCCATAAATCAGGCCCCGACAGGGGTGGGGGCGGCAGGTGGGGAGCCCCAGGCAATGATCAATGGCCCGGCTAATAGCTGCACCGCAAACACCTGAAGTAAAGTATGCAGGGAGCGGGGGAGGGGCCAAACCCATACACAGGCATCAGTAAAGAAGTGGGGTGCCCACTGGAGATCAGAGGGGCGCCCTACTGCTGAGCTGTCAAGAGCACTTGGAGAAGATAAGTGGGAAATGTACCCACAAGCTGTATTCGGGTCGAAGTGCCTAAAAAACGGATAGGACCTGTGACCCGCAAAGGTAGCGGATCAGAGACATTTAAAACAAGCACGGAATAGAAACGGTGCGCGCGCACCACAGAGGAGCCGAACGCGAAACCAGTGGTGTGCGCGCACCACAGAGGAGCGGGGGCGAGCGAGCGGGGCAGCCTGCTCAGCTGACCAGACGCTCGTGCGTCATGGCCTTTTCCCGGCATGTGTTTCCAATTATCGCGCCCGCGTCTGGGCACGATAATGGGAAACAGATGTCGGCCCTGCGCGCGTAACCGCCCGAAAAAGGCCACGACGCACGAGCGTGTGGTCAGCTTTTTAAACCCCCTAACAATAAGTCTTCGCCTAGCAGCGCTTGCGCGCTACTCGAGGCTCGACCTAAAAACACTTATGACATCTCAAATTACATGAGTTGCAAGAACACACTGCATGGTACAGTGGCAATTTATAGAGAATGTCAATGGTTTTTGTAATGTTAGTAACAAATGTGTAATATTGGTTCAGTTTAGTGGTGTGGAGTGGAGGAACAGGGAAAGGGAAAGGGCAGGAATGTGGCGTATTAAGCACAACATGGTGCATTCCTGCCTTTTCCCAACGTTGGCACACAGTGTGCTGCCTAGCGCCAACGCAGGCACTCTTGCACCATGGTGCAAGGGTGCCTGCATTGTAAGCAGGATTGTTTTTGTGCAGGAAGGGACACCTTCCTGCACAAAAACAATGCCCTGAGGCGTTCTCCTCTTTCTATGTGCGCTGCAGAATGTAGCACCCATAGAAAGAGGAAAAACGAGGAGAAATTAAATGAAGATATTTCTCCTTGTTACGCCTCCCCTGGGAATGCATAGCATTTTAGCACATTCCCAAGTCTACTAGTAATGGTAAATTTGGGAATGCATCAAAATTCATGGGTTTTACGTGGAAAAACCCACGAACCACCCATGGAACGCCTCCCTGGGGCAGACTAACACAATGCAGCGATTTGCGCTGCATTGCGTTACGTTACTCTGGATTTATCAAGCCAATCATGGCCATGCAAGGCTTGATAAATCACATCTTGAGGGTTGCGTCGCTTTTGCACCACGTTGTGTGGCGCAAAATCGACGCAACCCCTTGATAAATATGGCCCTTAGTATTTAGGTGGAAAATGTCAGCAACTAAAAGCGCCGTAAAAGAAAAATAAGGTCTGAGCTCTTGTAAAGTGAGTTTTCTCTCTGGATGAAACTCCTCTCTTTTTGCCCAGACATACTACTTTCCCACACTCTCGCCCCCCCCCCCCTCCTCCTGGGTCTGGGGGAGGCCTGGTTGTCTAGGACTTCCACCCTGTCCAGACAGCCCAGCGATTTACAGCGGGTTTTGATGAAGCTAGCCCTGTTATGGAGTCCCGCTGCTGGAATAGTTGAGCAGACATGTTTTCAAAAGAACCACATCACACTGGGGTTCAACTTGATTTAGAGATAGTCTAGCGGAAAAAACAAGATGAGTGCTACGAAATAAAGTGAGGAGCCAGGCTTCGGCCCTTATCCAACCTCCTTCCTGTAAATATGTTTCTCTTCGTCATGTTTTTTTCCAAAGCCTTTGAAGAGAACTTAAATCAGAGATGAATTTCTGGTGCTATTTTCCTGGCATGTTCCTATTATAATTTTATAAATCAATACTCTAAAGGCCTTACAACACGAAGTGTTACTCACGCACATTGGGATTACGAAAAGTGTTGTGGCTTCTAGCGTAAGCTCAAATGTGCCAGTCGAGAACCTCTAACAGGGGTTTCCCCCCATTCAATGGGGTTGCTCCCCATACAAATCAGTTCCAGTGGCGGCTCCTCCACTAAGGCGAAGGAGCATTGCCCCACTGCGCAAAAAGGAAAAATAAAATGCCAATAACGTATTGTTATTGTCATTTTATTTTTCCTATTGCAAGCAGTCAGCGGCCTGTGTGCAGTGTGGGGTGAGGTGGGCGGAGCTGGGCAGAGCAGGGGAGGAGTGGTTTGCACTCCCAAAGTGCGCATGAACTGTTTGGCCGGCCCTCTTGGGCCGACCAAACAGTTCATACGCACTTTGCATGTTCCTACCAGGCTGCATTACACAGCCTGGTGAGGAACATGCACAGGCTCCCTGTTCCAGTATAGAGACCCGATCCACAGCGCTCAGACCAATCACAAAGCTGCATTGCAGCAGTGTGATTGGCTCAGGGGAGCCTGTGTGACGGGTGCTTCCTGCTGCCGCCGGACTGCAGAAAGGAAGAGGAGGGAGGGGAGGCGGCGGAGGCCGGCCGGCCGTTCCAAGGTAAGTGTTTTTTTTGTTGTAAATTAAACTCCCTCATCCCCCCGTCCGGTAGCAGCAGCTACTGATCAGTTCAAGTCCATGTGCTCCACGTGCCTCTGGGGGCGACTCTAACTCGCCAGAGGGGAGGCGGGCGCAACATTTTGTATTATCAAGTGATGGATCTTAGGCTGTGGACTGGCAAGACAGGGCCCCCATGCTCTCCCGTAAAGGCACACAAACTCAAAATAGCTTTAAGTTTCAAAAGTATGGGTTGTATTTATTACAGAAAGAAAAAACAAGAGCAATGCTTTAAAAACACATTTTCAATTGCATATTTTGCTAACCATGATGTCACCCCGAAAAGGAAATCAAAAAATTTAGGAAGTGGCAACACAACACTAAAATATTTACGTCAAAAATTCAATAGCACTTTCAGGCAGACATTGCTCCAGTTTATTTAACACAATGGACCCGACCACTGCTGGGTCCGAGGGAGAGGCAGAGGGAGAAGATTCGCCTACAGGCCAGGGGCCAACTTTCGTGTTCTCCCTATCAATATAACTTCCAACACAGAAACTAACGGGTCCCTATGTTTTGTAGCCCAACCTCTTACAGGGGCCTTTACACACCTTATGATATAGGTGTTCCTTCACCGAGGAAAAACTCTAGCTACTCTGTTCATCCGATATTTATGGACCCACACAATGGTGCGAGATAATTTACAGGATGGCCTCACACACCATCCAGGTGTTAGGCTTCATCTCAGCCACCCCACGTTCGCCAAAGAATCCTCTAATGGCAAATGAGCCCATACTAGTGCTGTGGTTTAAGCATTAGCAGGAAACTGAGGAGAAAAAGAAAAGGGAAAGGGGTCCAATACTAAAAGTCCCTACCACCTACTGGTTAAATTTTAGAACCTTTATTCCTTGGTGGAGGAGGGATGGTTAAAAAGCAGATGGACAATAATAGCCCTGTTGTGGAGCTAATTGTCCAATTATAAACAATCAGGTCTGTTTAGTCAATCGGGTCGACATGTTTCAGCCCCCAAAATGGCCCCTACAGGGGTCCCGGGCTTTCTTCAGAACCAAATTGAACCCTATATGTCCCTACAGTGCTTCCCTAATACATGCGTGCTAATTTACATGCATACATAAGCATAATTCCACCACACATACTTATATGGATTGTCTATCTACTAGAATCTTTGTTAGGGGCATACTCCAGGAAATCTACAATAACCGTGCATTTTCAGGAGTACTACTTGGGGTGTCTGTGGCTACAAGAAACATGAGAAATCTTCTCCAAACTAGGAAATAACTAACTAGACTACATTTTCAACTTCTCTTTCAAGGGTGTTGTGAGTCAAGCCTTTCAAGGCACATTAGAAGTACTTCAAAAAGAGCACACTTGTGTGTGTATGTTATGTGGTGCTATTGTTTTGGATTGATAGCGTCTAGGTTCAAAGGGCTTTACAGACAGCAGATGAACATAGCTGTGTGTTCATTATTTCTTCTCTGCCTCATTACGTGTTGTGGTAAAAGTGTGAAATCTGGCACCAACATTTTTTGCGCTCACTCCTGAGTTAGGCATTCAGGTAATTTCTATAGGATATTGCGTGGAGAAAACTGAGCAGTAGCAGAATTACTGCATGAAACATTGGTACAGAAAACGTTTTTGCGTGTTATTCCTTATTATACATGACAAAATTATTATTTTTTAAAACACAAAAACGACCCAATAACGTGCCTAAAACAGTATTTGCACCTAGGTGTCTTTGTGCTCTTATGACTAGTCTACTAGGGAGGAGGCCCAACGTATCCTAAATGGCACCTTCCAAATTTTCAAACAGCCTCACGTTTTCGTTGTAGGTTCCTGTGGCTCGTGTTGCAGTGCTTAATTTGAGCCCGTGGTTTCCGGTGCTCCGCACTGGCACTTAATTGTCATCTCTGGCTCTAGTGACAGTCCACTACATGGCGGCGCTGTCTGTCAAATTTTGAGATAAGCACAACAGTGTTTAATAAGTCAATATACATTAAAAATTAAAAACACCTGTGCTCACACCATTATTATAGCAAACACAACAAGAAGATGATGGATGGAGTGCTGAAACTTTTCAACCACTCACCCTCCGTCACAGATCTGGGTTTAATCCATTATTCTTCTGCTCACTATGCCAACCCAGTTTGGACCCAGCCATATGCAAATCAGTCTTGACCCTGTTCCTCATGGGAACAGTCCAGCCCGAACTGTCAAGCCAGGTCCTCCCTGGACTGGAAACAAGCATCCTGGGACCGGTTCCTGGGTATTACACCTCTTCAGCCAGGCTAGCTTGAATCCAGTGACATAGTGGCTGTGTCTAAACTGGGGTGGCATGTTGAGCAAAACAATGGATTTAACCCAGAACTCTTGACTGGGGGTGAATGATGTATGATTCATTCAGCATTCCGTCCATCATTTGTTTGCATAGCACACCATTATTATAGCTTTGGGTGGCCTGGAATAGTTTGAATTGTCACACTTGTAGGCGTGGGGTGGTTAGTACTTGTGTAGGCACTGTCATTGACAGTGCTGGCAGGGACAATGGGTGGTGCAGGGTGAAGTCGCCTCCCGAGATGTACCCTGGCACTTACTTTCTTTGCCAATTAAGAAACTGTCAGTGTTGTTCCTTCATCTCATCTGCCTAGTGCTTTCGAGCTACAGAACAAGGCTTCAAAGTGTCAGAGTGCGATTTGCCCTTTGGACTTTGAAGGCCTGCGGGATTGTCGGGGGTGTAGGCTCTGCTACCGCGCGCTGTTTCTTTGACCTCCCGGGCACCTTTCCTAGGCGGCGAAGATGAAAGGCCCCCTGGCGCGAGGCGAGCTAATATGCGTGCGCGCCCACATGTGCCGACTTGCACTGTCAACACACCGAGGCCTTTGAAGTGGTGCCTAATCATCTGTTAAAAGCGTGTCAGGAAATAGCAGCAAATAAATGGGTATGTCTGACAGAGCTGAATAAAACGAGGGGGAAAGCTAGGTGCTGCGAATTACAAGGGTCTCAGAAAATCTCTTTGAGAATGACAAGATTTTTTTTTCGACGTGGCAGTAATGGCTCCTGTTTTGTGAAATCTTGTGGGAAAGAACCAAAATTGTGCTACTTCCGTGTTTGGGTAGGATATTTCTGTTTGGGGCCTTCTGAAATGCAGCTATGTATATCTATCTTCAGCATATGTATTTCGGTGATATCAACTAACCAATGATTTATAATCGTACAAAAAACTGCACCTAGCTTTAATTTTAGTGAGTGTGCTGAATGCTTTAACAGCGAAAGAGGGGTTGTACGAGAACCGTCACAAGTAGTTGCACTGCAGGAGTTTTACGCATACTCCTACACAGGTGGAGGAACGTCGCCCCACTGCTTTGAAGGAGTGCAAGAAAGGAAAAATAAAATGTCAATAACGTAATGTTATTATAATTTTATTTTGTCCCTCTGCGGCAGCTTTGTGTGACGGGTCGGGCGGGGTTGCTCTGCTCGCAGGGCAGGGGAGGAGTGGTAGCACCCTCCTAAGTGCACGATGACTGTTTGGCCAGCCCTCTCGGGCCGACCAAACAGTCATGCACTTTGCATGTTCTCCATGCAGGCTGCATTACAGCCTGCATGGAGGACATGCCCAGGCACCCAGTCCCTGGCTGAGTGCCGAACCACGCCGCTCAGACCAATCACAACGCTGCATTGCAGCATTGTGATTGGTTAGGGGAGCCTGGGTGCTTACCAATCACCACGCTGCATTGCAGTGTGGTGATTGGTCAGGGGAGCCTGGCTGCCTGCTGCCTGTTCCGTGGAGAGACGTGGCGGTAAGGTAAGTTTAAAAAAAATGTTATAATCACCTTACCCCCCCTCGCCCAGCCACCCCTGATCCGTGCCAGCCGCTACTGCTCTTTCACACCTCAGTGAATCAGCCCACAATTTCTAAAACCCTGATGGTAAAAGTGTTAAGAGGGCAAGCCCTTTCCATTTCTACTAATTGTGCATAAATATTAGGCAATTATTCATATTTTATTCCATTTTATTGTTTAAGGGACAATTCACAAAGGTATGTAAGAGAACATAAAAACAGTAATACTTTCCATGTTGCAAAATACTTTGTGAATAGGCCCCTCTGAGCTGTGCATGAAGTACAGGTATAAAACGCATTGAATTTCGCGAAACCGTCATTGTTGAGGTATACAGTGATCTGCAGCTCACAATTTTGACTCCCCACAAAGCTGACTCAGACTCCCATCCTTCTGAGGCCAGTAACATGATTACCAATAAACTGGTTAATAGTGCCTATTGTGTACAGTGGTTATAAACAGTAGAATTGTGGTATGAAGAGCTATGTGAAAAACTTTAATATTTAGAGCACTGTGGAAATGTTAGAAATGTGCCTGTGGGTTAATTACTCCACTGAGGTATTACCACATGGATGATTAATCTATATTGATGCCATGCAAACATCCAATGCCAATGACCCTTGCGTACTAGGAGGATCTCCAGCTCCTGGTCCAATATTTAGTGAGCGATAGCACCTAAATTGCTTTTTATCCATGAAGCGACACTGAGATAGGACTTCTCCATTGTGGGGAAACTGCTGGTGGGCACTAATTAAGCTTGAATCTGCCAAAGTTTGGACCTGTTAACCAAATCAGAAGGAGTTTTCAGATTCATGAATGCCAAATTCCCCCTTTCGCTATCGTAGCATATTTAGCTATTAGAAAATACAAGTAAAAACACTGTTCTTTAGTGCCCAAGCCAAAAATGAAGCCGGTGACAGGATCCTGTTTCTAGCAGTCCAGTCCTGCAGTCTCCCCAAAAAGATTCTACTCAAGATTTTAAGGGAATAATCTAAGAGAAGAATAGGCCTGTAATAGCTAGTGATTAACAGCATGAGCGTTACAGATTTTGAGCTGTATTTGCTCCAAAAAACTATCGTACCCATGACCTCAATTTAGCCCGTGTTCTACCACAATATTGACTTTTAAATATCATCCTGCCAAAGAATCGTAGCCAGATTATCACCTTCCACAATATTGTGAAAGTAAATTTATGTGTAAGTATAGATTTACTATTCTTAACTCCACATATATGAACCCTTGATGATACATACATCTTCAAGAAACGTAGATGTGGAGTTGACAATAGTAAATCTATAGTTATTAATGTATATACTTACCTTAAAAATGCTTTCATATTTGATAGACTGGTAAAATGTTGTTACTTGATATTGTGACATGCATCATGTTCCATCCTTTAGAGACAGCTGAAACTGCTGGCCTCAACTCTCTACAACTCACCTTCTCAAGTATTTCACCAGTTGAATTTTGAGTTAATTTGATACTGTTCAGCCTTTTGGCACAACACCTTCCAAATAAATCCCACAAATTTAAAAGGTATAATAAAAATGACATGGATGTAAAACAAATGCAAAAAGAACAATTGATGGACAGAATGCAGAACAATGTCATACATTCACCCCAGTACAGAGATCTGTGCCTAAATCCATCCTTTTTTTGCTCACCATGCCATTCCAGTTTGGACCCAGCCATATGCAAATCAGTCTTGACCCTGCACCCAATTGGGAACAGTCTAGCCCGAACTGCCAGGCCAGGTCCTCCCTGGACTGGAAACAAGCATCCTAGAACCGGTTTCGGGGTTTCACCCCTCATCAGCCAGGATAGCTTGACTCCAGTGGCATGGAGGGCACGGGACCCACGTCTGGGCATACCCGTCCCACTCAGGGTGACAAATGTAAAAAGAACAATTGATGGACAGAATGCAGAACAATGTCATACATTCACCCCAGTACAGTGATCTGGGCCTAAATCCATTGTTTTTTTGCTCCCCATGCCATTCCAGTTTGAACCCAGCCATATGCAAATCAGTCTTGACCCTGCACCCAATGGGAACAATCCAGCCCGAACTGCCAGGCCAGGTCCCTTCCTCACTTTGCCACTGGATTCAAGCTAGCCTGGCTGATGAGGGGTGTTACCCCGCAACCGGTCCCAGGATGCTTGTTTCCGGTCCAGGGAAGACCTGGCTTGGCATTTCGGGCTGGACTATTCCCATAAGGCGCAGGGTCAAGACTGATTTGCATATAGCTGGGTCTGAACTGGGGTGGCGAAGTGAGCTTAAGAACGATGATGGATTCAACCCAGATCTGTGACCGGGGGTGAGTGTCTGAAAAGTTTCAGCGCTCCGTCCATCATCTCCTTGTGTTTGCTACGGATGTAAAACAAGGCAATGGGTTCAACGTGTTCACAAGGAGCTTACTTACATCCGCTAGAAGGAAGACCTCAAGACCAATAAGGAAGGATAGGATGTGTAAGGAAGGAACTAGAGCAAGAAATGTGGGAAAAATAGCAAATAATGGCGGAATACAGTCCTGATAAGATTCAAAGGGTTAGGTTAGGTCATTCTCGAATTTACCCTTCATCATTTTTTGTTCGCCATTTTCACCATTTGAATCTTGGGCTTTTTAGCTTTAAAGGTAAAAATCAATGCCCAGTTCTGAGGCAAAAATACTGCTTGGCCTGTGGCTTCCAATTCTCTGGATGGTTTCAGGATGTTTGCTTTCTGTATCAGTGTCTAGTATTTTCTTGTTTTCTTCGGGAAGTGATGTTACTTTACGTCAGCCATTTATCACATAAGCCAGCCATATGTTCCAAGTAACTATGGTTGCAGCACTGAAGGTACTTTAACATCTTGCATTTGTGCCACTAGGGTGGGCATCACTCTTTGCCATGACATCCTTGACAGACCTCTCTCCTGTGAATAAGAGTGGGGTTGGTTGTACAACTGCTCCTGTTTGGAGCAAATGAGATATGTTGCCAAATTCATCTGGAGAGCTTTGCTAAGACACCGCATATCCTCCCACTATTTCCCAGTTTCTGCATCTCCTTTCTGGATGTGGTAATGTCACTGAGGGTACAAATATACACTTTCAGGTACAACACACAAAGATCACAATTTAGAACTACTTTGATTCTGGAGTAAGAACTACAGTGATTCTGGAGTAGGGAGACCCAGTATTGAGTTTTTAATATCGACCTACACAAACATTGGCTCCACAATATTGACTAGCACTATACCGTCAAGGTAAGTAGATCTGAAGTTAGAATAATATATCTGTGCTTATATATATATTTTTTGACAATATACTGGTAGTCTCTATTGTGAAGTCGGTATAAGTGCAGGTTGCTATTTCTGACCTCACTATTGTGATATACAAGTGATTTTGGGTGTCTTTTTTCTGTCTCAGGGGATTTGATCATGATTGCCTGTGTAGGATATGGCTCCCCCAAGGGCTTATCTTGCAGGGGTTTCCACGTCATGGACAAACAGGAGGAGTACACTAGATTTGACTAGATCTGATTACAGATTTACTGGTGGAAAACTTGTGGGAGCACTTTTAATCTCTTCCAGCACATAGTCGCAGATATTTACTCTGGCTGTGGATGGATAATCACCCATAGCTATGCTCCATAACTATGCTACTTCTGTGGTTGGTTTGCAATATCTCTTGCAGGATAATTGTATTACTGTGTCTTGTTTTGCAGCAGCTTGATGCCTTTGCTGTGGCTTCTGCTTTGTTTATTATAGAGTACTTAAGCTTTGCAGCACAGAATGTTTGTTATCGTTATTTACGGGAAGGAGAAGATCTTTTCTTCCTCTCGACCCTTACCTCTCATTCTAATTGTATTTGTGGTGGGTCTGATGTTATATGAGAAAGATGAAGATGTTGCTGTTGATTTAGAATATCACCAGGGATGCTCGAATTATGCGATGCGGCATACACCACATTTACTGCATAATTATGGATTTACTACACTTTCCAGGTAATTCACCTTCTGCTGCTTAATTTGGAGATTTCATCAAAAATTGGCTTTCAGCTCAACCCACTTTAAAGCTATTAAAATGTCGCCATATGTACTGCTTCACAGTGGCAGAGTCTAAGCAGTATTAACTGGTCTCCTTGTGGTTGGTGATTACTGTATTCAGATGTTAAACTGGTACGAATTAGCTGAACCTTTTGTCCAAACAGCACTTTTTTAAAATGACAAAATAGTGAAAATGAATGGTAATTTGCTGCATTCTTGCATGTCTACAAAATGTGGGCCTCCGTTTTCATATAATTCCAGTGCCCCCGAATACGACTCATCTGCTAATAGTTGACCTTGTAAGTGTGTGGGTGTTCCTGCTATAAGCCTCCACTAATCATTATATGGAAATAAAAGAAATTTGAACTCATCAGTGTAGGAGACTCTTTTGTTGCAGCCAGGACCTCATTTTCCAAAGTGTTTTATATGGAGACAAAATGTAATGGGGTCAGCCCCATGTGACTTATCTGGTTGTCTGAACTTTGCTGAATTCTTTGCTGTTGAACCAAGTCAACATGGTCTACATTTTTTCTCGATTCAGCAGCCTAAGGCAGAAGTGAAATCTAGATAAGACAGATATCGTGGTATGCTTTAGACGATTGCACATTGCGGACTGCTATGCATCAGGTTGAAAATGATGTTATTTTTCGATAGTCTGACCTTTCAGGGGGGTGTCTTGTTGAACCACGTTTATTTCACTCAATATGATCTGGAGGCAAATCATGATGTCTACATCAGAAAGGTTTATGGGCTGAGACCCTTCTTATAGATTGGGACTAGGAGCCTGTTTGTACAGGAACATGGAAACATTATTTGAGGCTAAGTTTATTAACTGTCCTTTGAAGCTAGTAGAGTGAGTGACTGCACCTGCCTGCAGGGGGTTGTCTGGGGGGGGGGGGTCCATGGGACCCCATTACCCCTTTCAAAGGGCACCTCGGTTGGTACAGTGACTGTTTTCCATCTCTCTGTGGCTCACAGTCAGTGCACCTTCCTTATGATCTCCTTACCTCTGTGCCCGTGTCTATAATACAAAGCGGACAGAGGCAAGATGTTTCCCTCATTAGCATGAGGTCATGTCTCCATGCTAATGAGGGAACGCCACCATAAGGCTATATGTGTACCGGCTCTATCTGTATTACAGAAGGGGCCGCACAAGCATCTGTAGCCCCCTTGGCACAGAAAACAGGGGTAAATGCTAGTTGCGGCCTGCTGCACTGTATGTAATACTGCCCCTGGATTATAAATAGAGGAGTACATATATTACTATACTATATTAGGTGCAGAGGCTCTTCCTTTCGTAGGGTGAAAACTCATGTTATTAATTTATTTTATAAAAGTGATGAAACAGACATCATGGTTCCTTTCACCCATAAAGTCTGTGGGTGGGGACATCGGCTCACCTCTGAGATATAATCACACCCTTGAACAGATGTCTGGTCATTGTTCAGTTGTGTATCAGAATATTGTTAGCAAAAGTATTGTAACAGAAATAGTGTCTCCTAAATATCATATACAAAATTAGAATCCCCGGTTTGAAGACCGCTGCCTTATATCGATCCAAAGCAACTTTGAGTTTGTTATTTTGATATATATTAGTGGTCAAGAACAATTGCTACTTTAAAACACTGCATATATGCACAATATGCAGAACAGGACAAAACTAGTGTGGGGCTGCTTGTGAACGCATCTGGAGATGACCTCACCTGGAAGTTCCGTTGGACTATTCCTATTGGAGAAAATCAAGACTGATTTACATACGTGTGGACTGGTCTCTGTCCATGGAGACCAGGTGGGCGAAAAATGATGGACAGGAATGCAGCCCAACTAATTACAAGTGACTGAGATGAATGCAAGAATTCCACACATCTCTTTTGTTTATTTTTACAAGACCAAAATATACTTGGTGCAGAGCTATGCAGACGCTGGAATGTGCTGTTGCGCACCATACCAAATAATTTTGCAATGCCCCGCATGGGGCCGGTCGTGAAATATTAGCTCTGGCACAGTGGATTCTCTGTTGATTTGTTTCTATTATTAAACAGCTGCTTAAAAGCATCGGCAGCTCTTACTGCGAGCAGAGTGCATTAATCCGCGTTCCTGGAGTACTCGCCTGTGCCAGAGGCCGGCTGCTTGAAATCGCTCTCATTTCTCTGCCTGTGTCTGCCGAGTGCCATCGCTATTCAGCACGCGCGGCGTTCCCGGATGGCCTCGCGCACAACCGCCGAACGCGAGCAGTATTTAAAATCCAGATGCCGCGGCGAGTGCGCGCTGAGCAATAATGAGCGAGTTTTATCTCTGCACTCATCGCGGCCCGGCTCCTAATGAAAACATCATGGGCGGACGTGAGGGCTGTCCGCCGGGCGCCTCCCGAGGCAGGAGCGGGCGAGCTCTACGTGTTCAGAAATGATTTTTGTAATGCGCAGTGCTACCGAAGGCGTGCCTGTGCGTGATGACGCACGCTGATCTGAGCTTGGGTGCGGTGAATGGTAGTTTGTTATGCTATGTTATATCACCCCAGTGTTCGCTTCTTTAGATAGGTTACCTGAGCAGTGTTGTGCTGTGCGACGTGAGGTTTGCTGTGCTGTGGTACTTTGTGTTGTGTCACGACAGGCAGGTCTGGGATGGCGTGGCATGATGTAATGTGGTGTGGAAGGGAATGCATTAGTACTATGTGGTACGGTATGGTATAGTATGGTATGGTCTGGTTTGGTATGGTAAGTCATGAGATGGTATGTTATATTATGGAATGGAAAGCAGGATATTGTATACTATGGTTGATATGGTGTGGTTTTGTGCGGTACATATTATGGTATTTTATGGTATGGTGTGTTATTGTATGATTTGACAAAGTAAGGTATAGAAAGGAAGACTATTTTATGGTATGGTTGATGTGGTATATAACATAGGTTTGGTTTGGAATATGATATCGAAAATCTGGCTTTTACATGATATGGTTGGTATGGTATAGTGTGGTGTGGTATAGTATAGTATTGTATAGCACGGGTTAGTGTGGTATGTTTTGATATGGTTTGCATGGTATAGTAAAAGCAGTTTATTGAATGATATGGTTGGTATGGTGTGGTGTTGTGCGGTACATGCTAAGTTATGGTACAGCATGGTATGGTATATTGTATGGTATGGCATGTTTTGATATGCTTTGCATGGTATGGTTTAGAAAAGCAGATTATTGTAGGATGTGGTTGATGTGGTGTGGTATGCTGTGGTACGGTATGACTTTGCCTGGCATGGCAATGCATGGTGTTCAGTGGAGGGCAGTGCTGCTGCGCGGTGTGGAATGGAATGGTGTGGCATTGTACAGTATGTGGTATTTTATCTTACAGTGCCAGAATGGCATTGATATTATTTTAAACTTATCAACGCACCACAGTGATGCCAGTTAGATCCTGGCTCCTCGCCATTCTGCTCTTAGATAAGTAGTTTTATGACTACCCATCATTCATAAAATTCAATTTGCCTTCGAGTTGGTGGCAGTAATCCAGTGGCGATCCACTGTAAGTCACAGATGAAACCGAAAATGTGAAAGAAAGCACATTTTATAGGATTCCATCTTTACCCTATAGATGTCCCAAGAGAGGACAGAATATAGGGGTTTTTCCAACTCTACATGTTTTATCACAATCACCAGTGCTTTTAATGGAAATAAAGAAGGGCAGGTGCTCCTTGTCCCAGAGTACCCTACTTTTATAGAGATATGCCGGGATTCTTTCATTAAAATCAATGCTGCAGTGCTGAGAAGTGCCAGTACTCTCCCTTTCAAGTGAAAGAAGTGCAGGTAGTGAGTTCCTGACAGTACCTGCCTATTTAAAGCACCGCCTTTCAGGTCAGAATATGTTGTAGGAGAATGAGTGCCAGCACAGCGGGTCTGAGCTATTTTTGATCTGGAATGAGCTGGCACTGGGTCCTCTGGCAGCGCAAGCGGCAGCTGATCGCTCCCTCGGCAGGGATGGCTGACTTTATTCAGCCTCCCTTCTTGGAAGATCAGATTTAAAAGTGAATATGCCACTTTTTATTGAAATTGCTTCAATGTGACACATTTAGATCCAGTCAGACCATCAAGTGTGTGTAAAAGGTTTGCACTGGCATGAAAGATTGCAAAATTTGTTATTTTTAAATATCCCACAAATTTCATAAATAGTACTACAAAAGCACAAAATCTGCTATTCCTTCTCTACCTTCCCATTGTAAACAGTCAAGAGTACACATCAAAAGAACTTGAGGGGCCCGATTCCTTAAGAGTCTTACGACTCGGAAAGTTACGAGTGTGGAGTCTCCGCACTTGGGGCAGAGTCTCCGCACTCATGCCGGAATCTTCGCACTCATGGCACAATCTCAGCACTGAGCACTACAGTGTGGCGATTCCGCCCGAGAGCGGAGATTCCCGCTCCGAGTGTGGAGATTCCACCACGAGTGCGGAGACTCCACACTCGTAACTTTACGAGTTATGAATTCCTTTGTGAATCGGGCCCTGAGTGTCTTATTCCCATAGTAGTGCCCTTACGGGACACACGTGATTCTGATAGTCCACTTACTGTGCAAGAACTTATTCTCAATCCCCAGAGCACAATAGGGCTACCAGCACTTGAAACTATTTAAATTGACCGGATTTGTAACTCCTAAATTGCTGCAAAATTGACCAGGTTGTGTAGCTATGAATTCTTTTTCTTGCCACAATGTGTTTCAGCACTCTGCACCATCATGACACTAAAGCTAAGGGACTTTGAAGAATTATTGTGAGGATAATCCGAAATCAGAAGATTTAGGCTACAGAATGCAAATTGGCAACTAAGAAGTAACCCAAAATTGCCACTAGGCCTGCGGAAGAGTAAAGTAGTCATTTGGGGTAGCACGTGAACTAAGAGAAGCAAAGTTACGTGCTTGTAGCTGCAATGCAGAGATTAGGATAGTTGATAGTACTTGCTCACAATGCTGGGGTGGAGGTTTACTCACAATATATTATGGTATCAAGTGATGCAAGTGCGTGACCTCATAGTGGTAAGTGTAATCCGCCATCATACGTTTTGAACCTGGTGCAAATGCAGCCCCTATCACCCACCAAAGTAATCCCAGACACCTACTTGTTTCTGAAAAAGATTTCATGTAATGCTACCAAGCCTAAACATTCTACTTCATCACAACCAACTGAGAAAAAATAACAATTGCACCAAGATTTTGTAATTCCATGGTAAGATTAAAAATGTAAAGACGAAGAAGGTGATGCAGGGAGGTGATTATTACTCCAGCATCCAAAGGTCTACATGTTACGGTTATTTTATTGCCCAAAAGTTCAGACAGCCTTCATCAGGACCAAAGATCCCTAGCAATTCTTTTGTGTTTTTCAACTCAATTGTAGTTCAGTTGTGAAGGAAATATATACTTAGACCGGCACCTATTCGTGCATATATATGCTCCAAAAGAAGAAAGAAGACAGTTTATTCTCTGTAGATGCTAGAATAAAGAGATAAAAAAATATTTAGAGAGTTTTACCTGATGTATGACCAACCTTGAATGTGCAGCATGCGAGTGATAGTGTTTATGTGTCAACAAAACAAACTTTGTGTTTTCACAGCACTCCACACTAGGTGCTGTAAAGTGAATGACACACAAGACACTAATACAAAACATAAATATACGTATGGCTGTCAAAATACATTGTCAGACAACTCACCCTTTGTAGGGCTTTTTTTTGTTCAATAGGGGATGAGAAGGAGCAGTCCTAATAGTCACACCCTATTTGACAAAAAGGGATAGGCTGTATTATTCTAGTGGTAGTAATTCCTGAGAGGAGGGTCGGGGGCAGTGGGTTCTCACACATAGCCTTGGTCAAACATGCACTTACTTTGTCAAAGGAAGCGGCTTGTGGATTGCATCTGTCTTGTTTGTCGCCCTGCAAATTGATGAAAGCGAGATAGTACGCGCTATTTGAAGGCCGCTGTCATGTAATGTTTTAGGGACTAGCTTGGCATCAAGGGAGCCAGTTCCTCATTATTGATGGCATGGGTAAATTCGAGAAATTCATTACATGTATTAATCCATGAAATGAAGGATATTGCGGATTCATGAATTCCTTGCCAGATGATCAAAATGTCATCAATTCAGGAAGGGATTATGTTTGGTAAATACATGTTTCTGGTTGAAGTAGTGGGCACAGGCCTGCTATGCTTGGCACAAAGGTGCTCCCTCAAACTCAAATACGTTTCTAATCAAGGCCAAGTGTGCGAACGGTGAGGCAAAGCGTCCAGGGGTCATGCGGTTCACTCGCTCTGGCATAGTAATTATTCAATCACATGTAATGTTTCATCTTGGGGAATGCTTGTGTACAGGGCTTCCATGTTAAGTCCTATCACTAAATCGGCTCTGGCAGGGGGTGAGCTCAGCTCAAGTTTCCCCTCCTCTCACTGACTGAGCCTTACAGAGGTCAGTAAAGTATAGGAAAGGTGAGATCCTAAGTGGGACAGTGAGTATGCGACAGCCACTACTATTTGCACCCTTCACTTCTCTTGCTAGGACCTTCCTCCCTAGTCCACAAACTACACCCTGAGGGGCATATTTTCGTTTCCTGGCGCATCCCTGCAAATCAGCAGGGATGCGCCAGGAAACGTGCGACACGCATCTCAATCCTTGCGCCACCACGGATGCGCCGCATTTACAATGCGGCGCATCATGGCGCAAGGAAATGCAGATGCGTGTCGCATCTGCTGCCGTAACGTTAGCGCAGTGCTGGAGTTGTGTCGCGGGCGCGACGCAACTCCAGCACTGTGCCAACCATGCCCATGTCTAACATGGTGCGTCAAGCCTTACGCCTGTTTCAAGCAGGCGCAAGGTTTTGACGCAGCGGGGTCGGAAAAGTGACTGAGTGAAATCTTGTAGATTTCACTCAGCCACTTTTCCGAGGCGTTCCTGCGCCGGAACGCCCCCCCCCTGCGCCACAACGCCCACATGAAACCTGACGCAGGTTTCATGTGGCGCAGGGCTTTACAACGTGACGCATGTCCCTAGATGCGTCACGTTGTAAATACCCCGCAGCATGGCGCTGGCTTTACGCCGCCGCTGCGTCACAGAAGTGACGCAACGGCGGCGCAAAAGTGGCGCAAGGGGCTTGTAAATATGCCCCAGAATGTCTCTGCCAGCCTTTGGGACCATGGCTGACCTGGGCTCTGGCGGCAGATAGTGTCATGCTGCAGCTCTACATCGCTTGAGCTCAAGGGAGTAGCCAGAAAATTAAAATAACCCCCACTTTGAGCCATACCTCTGGTCACACTGAGCATGCAAAGCCAGAGAACCCGACCCTCCTTAGAAGAGATCCAATCACACGTTCTTCCTCCTTTCAATCATCTTATTCATCCATCCTCTCACCTTTCCATCTATCCATTCATCAACCTGTTCTTCCTTTCATCTTTCTATGCACTCACACATCCAACTATACTTTCTTCAATTCATCCATTGTTTCACTGTTTCATATATACATACATTCTTGCACTTATCTATATATCTCTGTATCTATCCATCTTTCCACCCATCAACCCTATGTCTCTTCCTTTCTCATCATTTCACAAACCTGTTCATTCTTTCATTCTTCCATTCACTCAGGCTTTCATTTATCGATCATTTCACTCTTCAGTCCATGCTTTTACCTTTCGTATATTCTTCTTTTCTCCCTTCCATTTATCGTTTTACCCTTGCATTTTCTACATTCTTTCACCCTGCCATCAATTCATTCACCCGTCCTTCCTTTCACCCATTCTTCCTACCTTTCACATTTTCTTACTTCTTCCCATTCATTTTTTCTTCCTTTCGTTAACCCTTCCTTCCTTTATTTCCCCTTTGCATTCTACTTATCTTTCTTCTCCCCTTCCTTACTTTTACATTCTTTTTTATCTCTCTCACTTGCACTTTTGATTTTCCTCTCTCTGTGCTTCCCTATTTTTATAATTTCTTTTGTGCTTTCTTCACTTTGCCAGTCAGCCCAAGGACACATCCTTCTGTCATAATACTTCCAAATGGTGTTATTTAGGAGCATTTGCGTTCAAACATGCAGCCACGAGGCCCATAAATAATGAATATTTTAGAGGGAGTGAGTTCACCAGCCTATGGGGCCCAGTGACACCTTCCAGGGTTCAAGTGTGAGTCGGAACCCCCACTTTAGCAGCATAGCTAAAGTGGGGGGTTCACGACGCCACACTTGAACCCTGGAGACCAAGTGGGTTGGCACTGGTACTGCAAGCCTGACAGGCTCCTCATCCTACTACCCAGCATTGTGGAAGATGCATGGGAGCACTTGAGAGATTTAAGGAAGCACCACCAGCAATGCTACTAGTATAAAGCTAAGATACTTGGGTAGCAGACGCCTGGAGGAGTTGTGTCTGTATGTGTTTTTGTGTGTATTCTTGCTTAAGTCTATGTGTATGTTTGTTTCTGTGTGTATGTGTATGTTGGGTATGTGTGCGCAGTAACATGCCTGCATGCATGTGTATGCGACCATCTGTGTGTGCTGTATATATGAGTATATATATACATATATATATATACATATATATAAATATATGCATGTAATGTATTTGTTGTTAATGTGATGTAACATTTCATGTTACTAGCTTGATATTAAAACTAGATACTTAAAATAAATGTACATTCACATTTTGTGTTTTCATATTTATTTTAAAGAATATTAGAACATTGGAATGTTGGGAGCTCCATTGAAGACAATGGAGTTGCTCTGGGCTTATAATGGCAGGTATAAGCCCAGCGCTCCAACATTCCAATGTTTGTCTTTTTGTTTCTCCATTTTTAATTTAGAACATTCTACCCTTAGTGGGTGGAATGTTCTAATAGCCTTATAGCCCTTCTGCCTCAGGCTATACCGGTTGTTAAAGGCCCTCGCCTGCGGCTCGGGCCTATAACTCGGGATCAGGGCCTTTAACAGCCGGTATAGCCCTCGGCAGCGGGCTATAAGGCTATATTAAACTTCAGTAATTATTTCTTTAATTGTGATAGAGATCCCCAGATACATGGGCAGTTATTAGTTGTAACTTTACACTTGTAGATCCTGTTGTTTGAAGCCCCCCCACCGATTTGAGGGGATGGAGGCAATTAAGTCTATACCTTGTTGCGAATATTCACTTGGAAATGGCGAATAGCACAAATGTGTAGACTGACTCACTCCTAGGTGTATTAGTAAATATACATGTCAGTAAATATGAGTACCTTTGTGAATAGGCCCCATAGGATTTCCTGTTTCAGTTTTCTCTTCTGCAATACAAACAGTGCATGCCACCTATTCGTAAATACGTCTTGTAAATTTCAAACTGTTTGGTGCAGTCACACCACTTTTCACCTGACTTAAGCTTATTACCTGTAAGTGTAATTAGGAGTAACTTAGGAGTTCCTATTAGTTTGGCAAGTGCATTAAAAAAGGTATGATGTCTTTGATGGGCACTACTTTGTGAGCATTCGCAAAATGCGATTGTATGTCCGCAAAGGCTCCTTTTGGAACGTCTTCTCTTCGCATCTACTCAGATTGTATTCATGAGGCAATTAAGTCTGATTGACGTAGATTTTTTGAAAGTTTGTTATGTGTCATTTAGCAGCGGCTGCTACCAAACGGGGCTGGGGGGCAGGGGGTGCGGGGGTGGAACGAAGGGAATAAAAAAAAAAACACTTACCTGCATATGGCCGGCCGGCCGCCTCTCCTCCGTCCTCTTCTCTTCTCCCGGGCAGCAGTAACCAGGAAGCACACAGCCTCCCAGACTCCCCTGAGCAAGGCTGCCTTACAGCAGCGTTGTGATTGGTCTGAGCGCTGTGGTTCAGTGCTCAGACAGGGGCTGGGAGGCTGTGCATGTTCTCCACCCAGGCTGCTATGCAGCCTGGGTGGAGAACAGGCAAAGTGCGCATGACTGTTTGGTCGGCCAAAGAGGGCCGGCCAAAATGTCATGCACACTTAGGAAGTGCCTACCACTCCTCCCCCAGCTCTAAACAGCCCAGCCCTGCCCCCACAACCAACTGAGCTAGTACGGGTAAATAAAATGATAATAACGTTGGGCTATTATCATTTTATGTTTCCATTTTGAATTGCTCAGTGGGGCGATGCTCCTTCGCCTCAGGGGAGGAGCCGCCACTAGTGTAATTAACAAATTTGTCTTTTTTAAACTAATTTTGCATTTATGACCCCTGTTTAAATTACACAGGTGTATGTTTCCAACTTCCCCAGGACCATCTCGGTCTTGCTCATGGAAAGATCTTTGTGAAGTGGATGTGAAGTTACCAGTACAACCTTCCATTGCTAACATTCCAGTTTAAGATGATTGATATCTACTATTGTATTTTAAATTACCCAACATTTTTAGTGTGCAAATTATGCTGGTCCCACCCATCTGCAGTGATTTCAAGGTCAGGAATTTGAACCCCTGAAAGGCAGACTCCGCCTTCTAATCGCCTGAGGATGGCACATTGGGTCGTCTTCTATTTACACTGCTTAGAAGTGCGGTACAAGGTGCTATATAAACAGGGCCAGGCTGGCCGTAGCGGGCACTGGGCGTTTCCCCGGTGGGCCGCCAGTCAGGGGCGTAACACAGGCCCCTGCAGCCCCCGTGGTGCGGGGGTGCCCAGAACCTCCAGGGGGCCCCCTCAGCACTGCACTTCGGCCGGAGAGCTCCAGATTAAGTCTGGAGGGGGCCCCTCCACGTACCCTGCAGGGGGGGCCCCTCAAGTTTCGTTACGCCACTGCTGCCAGTATGGGCCCCCAGCAACAAAAGCGGCACAAAGCTTTCCTTCCGCTAGTAGCCCCCACCCCCAGGCCGGCCGAGTTCTTTGCCAGGGCCTGTTTCGGTTCCCAATACGGCCCTGTATATAAATGCGGGTTATTATGATTGTATTTAACCTCCCTGTACTTCGCTACAGCGCTTTGCTTGTCCCGCCCCATTATTCACAAACTGTGAGCACCTGACGGTGTGTCATCTGGGAGGAGAAGCAAGCGGCCGTGTCACACAGATGATTTAGTGTGTACACATGTGCACCCTTTCAAGGATGAATCAAACCGCCATGATGTATTTGTTTATGGATCCGTCGGCTAATTAACCAGTCTCTGCCTCTTCCGGCAACAGATGTGTGCAGTGGGCTCAGATTTATGAGCGAGCGTTAAGGCAGGTGGGGCAGTTGTCAGAGAGGTTTTTGATATGTTTCCTCCTGACTCCTGAGAGAGCATTGCTGGAGATTTTTCGCGTGTCGCTGAAATTGCTTGGCAGTTGTGTTTATTACCTTCTGATCAGTAGCGGCCCGTGGTGGGAGTGCTGCGGGGTGGTGGGGGGTATAAACTCCGGCTCACGGCCGACCGGAGTAATGTAATTAAATAAATAAATAAAACGAATTTCATAGCGCGCGCTGAAACGCCAAATGGGTTTCAGCGCGCGCAATGAAATTCGTTTTATTTATTTATTTAATTACATTACTCCAGTCGGCCGTGAGCTGGAGTTTACTACCCCCCACCTTGCCCCTCCCCCGCCCGCCCCACCCCACCGCCCCGCAGCACTCCCACCATTGGCCGCTACTGCTTCTGATATTCGGGCCCTGTCACAATATTGGTGTTTTCCAGTAATAGGAACCGAGCAAGGCCCAGTTCCAAACTGGGGCTTGTTTAAGTTCAGGAGGATTCTGTGAGACAAAAAAACGGTGTCTTTCCCAAAAATTGAAGGACACAGTCGTGTCCTCCCTAAGGGGCTTTACATTATTGCGGCGCCTCGCACACAGTTCTTTTATTCCACAAGATTTTTTTTCCAGTTCTGCAGGCCTTCTCCATTTACGATACAACCACATGGTTCTCCTATGGCAGCTGAGTAAGATAAATAAAACAAACATTGGCAAACCCAATAGGCCCAACATTCTCGCACTAACGTGTTTATGTTTTTTGGAAAAATAATTGTTGCATGCATATGCCCCAAAACAATTTTTAGCCACCTAAATATGGTGGCCACATGCATTTAAATTGTGAATTTAAAAAAATAACCATCTTATATAATTTTAATGGAACAACCTACAGTGCTTCCTAGCAAACAGGTGTGCTTAAAGTAGGCATGGACATCATAGGAAAATATGATTCTCACCTCATAAAGAAAAGGTATTATTGGCTTTCAAATACTGTAACCTGAAGATGTAGTTTAAGCACACAAGCGAGTCTAAAAAATAAAAGCATATAAAATAGAAAGAAAAAAGCATTGCCATACCAGCCCTGGCACTAAAGTGCACCTCTCTGAGTGGATATTCACCTGATCAGGAAAAATGCTGTCATGTACAGTGTAAGAGAGCTAATGCTGGAGTGGAGTGGTCCACTTTCACATATATTATGCTGGGGTGAGCAGAAGAACATTGTGAATGGCAGTTGTACTGGCCACTGTATGAAGAGGGCTGACCCAAAGCCCATCTGCTTATGTGCATGGGTATATATTTTATAGTTATGATTTTTTTTTAATGCATGGGGCTGGCATGACTAATGCAGTCGCTAGCTCAAATGTGAAAATTCCTTAAATGATTTATTTACGTCAGTTCACCAAAATGCCAGGAGTACTAAAAATGTGTGGTGATGTTGTACACCTAGTGCCTTCTGTCTGTATTCCATGTTCCAAGTTCTGTAACCTTAGAGTGTGGAATGTAGAGTTAAGGAATGTTGGATTGTGTTCTATGTTGGGCAGTTGCCACCAGGAGTTGGAGAAGACTGGCCAATAAAGATATCTCCTGAGCAAGACTACGTGTGTTGGTGTTATTGAGAAGAATTATTCACTACAAAATGTCCTTGTGCACCCTTTCTAATCCCCCTATGCCATCACAGATATGACTCCTGGTATCACCTTTGGCCCCTCATCAGCCTCTCATTTGCTTTTAAGGGGTAGGTCGAAGGATAGAAAGTGGAAAACACAGAGGGGCAGATTTATCAAACTTTCTGCAGCGCAGCGCAGCAAGCCACCTTGCTGCGCTGCATGAGAGGGAAAGGGCAGGAATGTGCCTTATTTAACATTATATGGCGCTTTCCTGTCTTTTCCATGCATTGGTGCACTTTTGGCTGCCTAGCGCCAATGCAGGCACCCTTGAACCATGCCTGAGTTGTAAGCAGGATTGTTTTTGTACAGGAAGAGACATCTTCCTGCACAAAAACAATCCAGTGAGGCATTTTCCTCTTTCTATGTGTGCTGCAGAATGCTGTTAAAGACCTATATACTTTCTAGTCCAACCAATACCTTCTTGACCCCATGAGACAAGGGCTAGCAAAGACATTACCAGAGGTACCCAAGGGCAAGCCAGATGGAGTAGCTGTGACCACGGGTGAACTGACCATTCTTTCATTTTGACATTTCTCTGGCCACCTGCAGAATACAAGATCAGGGGGTTTGTGGGGTAGAACACCCCCTGAATATATTCACAGTCAGGTCACATGCTTCTTGTCCTCAAGCAGGTTGGGTCCGGTTTTCAAGTTACTGCTTGAAGCTTGTTGTTTGGAGGTAGAACGTTCATCCTGCCTTCATCGACCCTGCAATGTGCAAGAAAGAATGGGGTCTGATTGAAAATGTCAGCTGGGCCTTTGTCACAATAAGAGCCGGCCCTTGCTCCAATTGCGCCTTGTCAGAAAGAAATTTGCCGCCCTCGCTTCTGCTGAAGAATAAAATGAGGCAGCAGCCCCTTTTCACAGGCCAGTCTCCAGCTGTCTACATCAGAGCAGAAACTTCACTTCAGAACACACATCTGCAAACCTCCCTCAGCTCACCTGAATCAACTTAGCTCTGTCAGGCTGGTTCCAAGTTGTTTGAATGGGAGGGGCTGTTGATGTGTGTCGGCAGGGGAATCGAGATAGGTGGGAGGGCAAGATGGCAGGCTGTTTGGGTGATCCCAGTGACCAAACACAATGGCCGATATTGGAGTAGGCAACGGTGTGACAGTGTATCTCTGCAGTGCTGCACTCGGCTATGAGCAGTGTATCAATGAGACGGAGTCAAAGAAGTTCTTTCACCGGGCCCCCATAGCACCGTCACTTACTGCTTCCTCATCTTTCATAGTCATGGCTTCACTCGTCCTTCATTGCATTTGCGATTCAGTGCAATGTTCAGGGCACCTGGAGACAGGTACTGTTCTAACCAGGAGTTGGCGATATGTTCTAATTGTCATTGCCGTAGTAGGCTTAGTAGTTCCATACTTCGGTCTGATGCTACCACTGTAACTAATGGTTATTTTGCTAAGTGGTACTCGGTAACTCAAGGGGTTAATGCACTTGTTGGAGAGTTTGTGTGTGTAATGTCTGGTCTCTGGTTTGAATCCACATAAAATAGTTAGTCTGGTTAATGTGTCTGTACGTCTGTCTTGTGTATCTCACTGTGTATATCTATGTGCATGTGTGTCATTCGGGCCAGAATGGTAAGTGATAGCCGGCAGTTGGTTGTCATGTTTAAGTGCTTTGGCAAAACTAACTGCTTGGCAATAGAGTAATGGATACCAACTTTTCTCATGGTCGGGAATCAGATATGTTTTGTTTGTGAGTAAAAAGAGACGATTACCAGAGCTCATAGTGCATCACACAGCCATGGTTAGCTGGAGTAGCTATCAAGTATGTGAGGATGCATGTGACCCAGTATTGCAATAGCAATGACTTAAGCTCAGTACCAGATCCATTCTCAAAGCTCCACAGCTGCCACATATCCAAGATTTCCTAGCTGGCTCAATCCAGGTCTTTATTTTGCATCCTGGGACTTGTTGTCCGAAGTTTTAAAATGGTATAAAAAACACAAACCCTGTGCTGGGGCTGCTAGTCACGCCTGGATCTGGGACATCTACTGGACTGAAGCTCTGACATTGGATGAGTCGGTCTGCTAACAAGAGATCATGACTAAAGAGCTGTGATAAAGAGGTGTGGAATAGTAGGGACTGCTGGTGGTCAGGGGCGAGTGTATCCGCAGAGCAGTGTGTTTCTCTTATCAGGAGAGAGAAAACTAGAGTTGCCTCACATAAAGAGTGAATGTCCACTCAGACAAGCTTACCTTACACTCACGACCAGAGGGAAATGGAGCGCTGTCCGCCTGGACTCACTTGCACCAGTAGAGATGCGGTGCGGCATGTTGGGTGTGTGTCAATCAGTGCTTAATTTGTAAAAAATGAAGTGCCAGGGCCCTTCTCAAAAGGCCACTGAAGTCCGCAGCATGCATTTCCCCTGCCAGTGCTGCCAATGTCAGTACTAACATAACACTTAGCCATCGCACACCTACAATTGTGATAATAATCAGATTATTTCAGGCCACACAAAGTTATAATAACGGTGTGAGAGGCTGGTATTCATTTTCAATGCAGATTTGACTTAGTAAACACAGTTGTGCTCATCTCATAATTAAACAGACAGCGCCACCATGTGGTGGACTGTCACTAGAGCTGGTGCTGACAATTAAGTGCCGGTGCTGAGCATCGGAAACCACCAACTCAAATTAAGCACTGGTGCCAATCAAGAAACAGAGTGTATGACAGAGAGAGAATGTGAGTATTTTGGGAAGGAAAGAGCAAAGACGTCTGTAGGTTAGTAATGAGGTGCATTGGCAGAGTTGTGTGTCACTCAAATGTATAGAAGGGGTTCTGCAAGTAAGGTGCATTGGCAAAACTCTCTGTTGGGAATGGAATAACACATAGTGATGAAAGTCAGGACTGAAGTTCATAAGTGGAAATGTGTGATACCCTACTGAATAGCAGGGATTTTGGTAAGTCAAGAGTGAAGTTTGTTGTGTGTGGAGCTGGGTGGGGTCACAACCTTGACACCCACTCCATTCTCAGTTCCAGAAATGAGGTGAACTTGTGCTGGAATTTTCTTCTTTTTTTGTATATCTTGCCACCATATTCTCAAAGTGTTATCCTGCAGGCTGTAAAAGAGCTGTTGCAGCTCCTATAAAATATTGTATGAAAGTATGTTCGATCATTTGAAGTGGAACTCTTTCTGTATAATATGACCTGTGGATGGCTAGATGTAGGAGGCCATGGAATGAAACCTATTCATGTTATGTTATGTTAAGGAAACGTATACAGTACAATATACCAGATGGTGTCAAAGCACTAACGGAGATTCCCAAAATTGGCCAGAAAACAGAGAACCCCATGACTAAGGAAGATGGAGAGAGAAAAGCCAAGTTTTCAGCATTTTTTTTTAAATTTTCATGACTTTTGTGATTTTTTTTCTTTAAGTTTGCTTGAGTACACATCTGGATCCCATAAATGCACCGTACAACTGTTTGGCCAATGGCACTGCGTACTTTAAAAAAAAAAAAAATGGGTCTACTTTAAAACATCCTTTTAAATAATTCACAATTAGGTGACCCAGGCAAAATGTATAGTCTAGTGCTGAAATGGACAGTACAATGCTTTATCTTTATACTCCCTAGTGTATATCGTGTGAATGTGGCATTGCTGTGTGCCACTCTGTAAACAAGGCACTGTCAGTCGCTTAGCTTATATATATTGTCCAGTTGTCTCTTGTGTTTATTTGATCTCCAACTGGGCTGTATGGCATGTACTTGGGTAGTACAGCTGTACAAAAATTAAATGTTGTTTCAACATCTTATGGTGCTAGGTATATATTGATGCTGTCATCAAGGTTCCTTACTTTTCTAAATAACTCCAAACTAATACCTTTAACCTTGCCCATTTCAAACCAAGCCCTTTACGCTTCCCATCAGCCGTCCCTGTTCTCCTAAGTTGGTACACTCTGTTGCTTGTTGGAAGACATCATGCTCACACCCCCCTGATATTATGGACTTAGCTCTGCCCCTGACAGGGGTGATTTCAGAGCTGGTTTAGTGGCCTAGTCCCAAGGTCCTATTCTAGTTGTTGCCTCTGGGTAGTTTGAGATGTTTTTCCACAGTTGATTTGGGTTTCCAGTCGGGCTCAGGTTGCAACCCTAAGTATCCCTATGTGATGCCAGAGAAAACAGGTCAGTAAATTAGTCATGGAAAGAAGGTGAGGTCAAAGGTCCACCATGGTTGTTCGCTCCTCGTGCCGCGCCGGGGAGGAGTTTTCATTGACTTTTGTTAGGTCAGTACTATTTCTCTGGAGCTTTGTGCAACTATAGGCAGTGCTACAGGTACAGGTGTTTTTTTACGACAGGAAAAGCCTCAACACTTACAAGGACCTGACACAGTAAGTTAAATATTTTCATGGATTGAAGTGTGTTTAAAATATCTCCCTAAATCCCTCGCTCCAATCCCGTCGCCTAGTCTTTAACCCCGAAACTGTTCAGTATAGAAATATTTTGACTTCCATATAAGTGGAATGGCTTCCGGTTTTTTCTTTTGAAGGTTCCACTACACTGCACCAGTTGAACACGCCATCTATCTAGTTCAGGCGAATCGCCAGAACTAAATGCCCCACAATGGTGCATGCTGTTTACTGTTTAATTATTTTACTTCATAACATGCAAACGTAATATATAAATGATGTAAAACTTTACTGGGTACTTTTTGCCCTATGTGGCAGTACCACCTCATGACAGATTAGCTGAACTGCATTTCTGACCAGTGTAGATAGCAATGCTGCCTAATGGTTGCACGTAAATCCACACACTACTGTCGGTTTACGTAGGTATTTTACCCTGCATTACTTTACTGTGCTTGTGTTGCTACATTGTACTCTGCTTGATCACTGTACTCTTCTGCCCTCCTGGCGCCATATAAAGTGACGCTCTGTGACTTAGGCGATCTACTTGAAGAAGTCTATCGCTGTGCAGCGCTATGACACTCTGGAGGCCTGGTTCGAGTTTTGAATGGCAATACACAGCGTCGGATTGGTAACGCGGGCACTAGGGCAATGCCCGAGGGGCCGGTATCTGAAATCCAGCTGTGGGCTGCTTTTTTGAGCAGCCTGAGGGGGCGATTTGGGCGGTTTCTGCGTTGTTCGATGCCGCCAGCGGCCCAGTGGGTGCCTGAGTGGCCTTTCTGGAGGTAGATGGGCGTCCATTACGTCCCTTTTGTCAACGAGGCGGAGGTGTCACTCCCTTTCTCTCGCTGGGCCGGCCCATTAATATATGCATATTGAGCGGGGGCCTGAGCAAAAGTGGCCTCACTTGTTTTCAGGTGTTTCACCAGAATAAACTAATCCGTGCATTTTTTTTAACCCCCCCCCCCTCCTTTTTTTAAAAATAAAATTTCACCGAAGCAGTGTTTTGCGGAAAGGCAATATGCAAATGATGTGGGCCACTTTTTTTTTAGCGTGCCTGGGCCGATTTTAATGCCAATCCAACCCTGGCATTACACTCTAAATAGGGTGGGTGGGATTTGCACTTTTTTGGCAGATGTTCTGCCTCTGCCAAACGCTCCATAAATTGATATATAAATAAATCCAAAATTTAAAGGCATAGACTATTTTGACATGTTTCCCAAAAAAGCAGTGCTTAACTTGAACCGTGGCTTCGAGTGCTCGGCACTTAACTGTCAACACGGCACTTATGACAGTCTTCCATTTGGTGGCGCTGTTTGTCTAATTTAGAGATGAGCACAACAACAGTTGTTTTTATTCAATGTACATTAAAAATGACTACTACCCCATTCTTATAGCTGTGGGGGCCAGGAATTGTCTAAATTATCACACTTGTAGCAGTGTGATGGTTAGTAGTTGTGTTGTTACTTTCATTGGCAGTGCTGACAGGGTCAATGGGTGGTGCAACCTGCAGTGGCCTCCTGACAAGGTCCTTACACTTATTTGTCTACAAATAAAAACTACAAAAAAGTAACTCAATCTGTAGCTGAGTGCGCTCAATTATTGCACCAAAACACTTTTCTGGTATTATCAAATATCCTATTTGCATCACTTTCCCCTTTTAAGGATATCTCATTGGTGCAGTCTCCTCTGAACACTCTTCTCCTTGTCTGTAATTGGTCTTTCAGTGTCTATTCGTCATGTAGCCCTTGCTTAAGTTAGGGTTGTACGCCAGACACAATCAGAAATGTTGCAATGATTTGTGCTCTCCAAACAAAATAGAAATGTGTTTGTTGGAACTCTCACAGTACCCCTAAAAAAGCCATTTTGGGCCATTTGTCTGAATTATACACTGCCACTAGGTGGCGCCACCGTGCTACTCCCTACTTCGCCCTATTTAAGTGCCGGCTTGGTGTGCTTTTGAAACAATCCTTCATGGCTTCCTTACACAGCTCTAATGGCAACTTCAGTATATGATTATTATCCTACTCTTTTCTCACAATAGTATTTTTTCTGACAAATAAATCTGTACTTCTCAGAAGAATACAGAGCAGTACAAGGAATGTCACCACCTCTAGTCGCTTGCCTGGTCAGGTTTCCACGCATTATAATAGATATGTTTGTGTGGTTGGGTGATTTAAAGGGAAAAACTGGCACAAACTGAGAAAAGGAGCCTGTGTGTCGCAGTCCTGTGGTCAGACCACTAGCCCGCATCTCCTTACAGAAATAAATCCTTGGTCCCAGACCAAGTTCACTTTTGTCTTAGGCTCCTCCCTGGCCCACATGTGTGTGCCCTGTGCAATAACTTCCTACTTCCAACTATTTACCTTCAAGAAAACCTAACCCCACCAGTCCTTCTAAGCAGCAGAGATGTCCCTCAAGCTCTTTCCTGCCTCATCCACCCTTCCACCTTTAATGCTGGTCCCCCTGTATTTTGAAAGAACTGCTTTTTCAGTCTGTTCCTAATTCAGCTGCGGCATGCACTTTTGCCAGTTGCATGTCACTATAGGTGGTCGAAATAATGACCTACAAAAATATTGCATCCACTATATGGACAACCACTCAACTGTCAAGGTAAGCAGATATAGGAAAGAAAACATTGTCTATTCTTGGCACCGCTTCTACCTTCCTTGACTATATAGAGGTAGTAGATATGGTGGATGCAATTTTTTTATAGGCCAACACTTCGACTGCGATAAAGTGACTTCCCACCACTTTTAACTTGCATTTGCATCTTGCATTTCCCCCTACTACGCCAAATTTCTATTTCCGAGCATATCTGACTGTGTATTGCCTTCAGATGCATATGTGGCCTCCTCCTGTGTCTCGTCTTCTTTTTGCCCCCTCATCCGATCTCTTACCTCGGCCTCTACGCTAGTGTGCTTTAAGTCCCCCCCAATTTTGCTGCTTCGTGCTATTTCTGTCTGCGTGCCCTTATCATAAGTGATATTTTATAAAGGAGACCTCATCGAAACCGAAAAACCCTAAATGTCGGATGTAATTATTGACACTCTATGTGGTACTAATTTTATCTTCCTCAGAATAATGACAACTTGAGTAGGCCCTACTCAGTAAAGCTCTCCCATTCCTAAGTGTGCAGTCAGTTTACAATCAGGGCTTTTGACAACCAGGTCCGAAGTGACTTTGATAGCGAGCAACATGCAGTTATCACCCATAGATATATCTCTGCTGGTTGCGTAGAGTTCTGTGCAGCGGATGCATTAACTTAGTGAGCCTTATTACCACCTAAATGCCCCATAACACTGGATTTCGCTAGCCTCCATATTAGTCTGCTGTCTATGCAGCCCAGCGCACTTCAGGCCAGAAGTACCAACTGGCACATGCATCAAGGAAGGCTTTTGCGATTCCTTAATTGCGATTATTAAAGAATAGCAATTAAGGAATCGCAAAAGCCTATGCATGTAGGAATCGCTAAAAAAATAGCGATTCCTAAACATTCCTTAATTGCGACTCGCAAATTGCGAGTCGCAAATAAGGAATGCCTTTCCATTCATTCCTATGGGCCTACAGGCCCATAGGAATGAATGGGAATTGCATGCGCAATTTGCGAGTACCAAATAGGTACTCGCAAATTGCGCATGCAATTTCAAGGGTGCAAGGGTGCCAAAAGGACACCCTGTTGCACCCCTGAAATTGTAATGTGCACCCATGTTGCGCACACACATGCCCCAAGGGCATGTGTGTGTGTAACATGTAACTTTGAAAAATGCACTTTAGTGCATTTTTCAAAGTTTTTGCAAATTACCGACCAGTTTTATTTTTCGGCAATTTGCGAGCCCTAATAGCGAAATCGCTATTTTAAATTGCTTCTAGCATTGCATTTAAGGAATCGCAATTTGAGATTCCTTAAATGCAATCGCAATTTGCGAGTTTTGCATTTGGGATGATGCATCCCAAATGCAAAAATACCGGTTGCAAAGGGGCAGATTCTGAGAATCTGCCCGTTTGTGACCGGTTTTTAGTTTGATGCATGGGGCCCCAAATGTTTTGACAGTCGCTAACAGTGCAAACCACTGTTTTCGGCCACAAAACGTACTAAAACTATTTGAGGAGTCAGTAAATTTTTACTGACTGCTAAAATGTCTCTACGACTCCAAACTGAATCACTATTTGGAATGGGCGTGTAGGTGTTCCTTCCAAATAGCGATTCGGTATGAGATGTATCAACATTTTGAGACTAAAATCTGGTTGTGAAACGTTGAAAAATTACTAACTCCTCAGTTGAGTTCGTAATGCAAAAGTGAAGGGGTCTATTTGGGACTCCTTCCCCTTTGTTAATGTAAAATAAAATGTGTTCAGGAGTAGGCAGTGATCCCAGTGACCACTGCTAACTCTCAAGCAAACTTTTCCGGAAAAAAAAACTTTTCTTTTTAAATGCGCACTGCTTCCTTTAAGGAAAATGGGAAGCATTTTTTTTTAACGTTTACTTTCCGGAAATGCGATCACAGACATGGCCATCTGCTGACCCTAGCAGGCCACCGTCCCTGTAATAGCCATCAATTTGTGTGAACTGCAATTTGCAACTCAACTCTTTAGTATTCATGAGGTAGGTCGATTGTGATCCACTCCAAATCAGATTTAGCAAACCGATCTATTAGTACATGGGTTGTTTCGTTAAATTCCTCACAGATAGCAAAAAAACTGGTTGCAAATTGCAGTAATTAGTACATCGAGCTCTTCTTGCCTTCAGCTTATTGCTTCCTCTGTTGCCAAAGGCTGGCCTTTCCCTACCATAAAATAAAGCACAATCTAAAATTATACCTATGTCATCGAGTGCTGTAAAGACTTTTGACTTTTGATAAAAGTAGTATATATTCAAATAAGTTCATTAACACCTCCTCCGATTAAGTTTTTTTAATCCTGTCTCTGACTGATGCAACTACGGGTCAACTTTGCTGCCTGGTGTCTCTTATGCCCGTACAAGGCTTTAGGAGGCACTTTGTGTCAGCAAAGTGGTTTTCTGTTGCAGTACCACCAACTCTTGGCTTGTGATGCAACTTTGACTGTAGAGTACTGGGTCCCTGTTAATCTGGTTCCTAGTACCAGTGTTTCCCCCTCAAAACGGTACCATTGTTTCCACAATTGGCACACCTCTGGCTCACATATAAGTTCCTTGTAAAAGGTACCAGTGGTACCAAGGGCTGCAGCATATATTATGCCACCCCTCACCAAACACAGGCATACTACCACAGCAGCCTGCGTGTTTTGGTGCAGATAAAAGTGAAGAGTCGACATGACACACATCCCTGTGTGCTAGGCCTACCAGCACTGCAAGAGGCATAGGTAAGCCACCCCTACAGCAGGCCTTACAGCCCTAAGGCAGGGTGCACTATACCTCATGTGAGGGCATAACTGCATGAGCAGATATGCCCCTACAGCGGCTACGTCCATTCTTAGACATTATAAGCGCACAGTGAAGCCATACTGAGTACGGCTGGGAGCTTGTCACTACGAGTTCCACACCTCCATGATGGCTTCACCGAATTCCAAGATGTTTGGTATCAAACATCTCAGCCTAATAAACCCACACTGATGCTAGTGTTGGATTTATTAAGAAATGCACCCAGAGGGCACCTCAGAGGTTCCCCCTGAAATCCTACCAACTCACCAGCATGTGTCTGACTGGTCCCCACCAGCCTGCTACCTCTAGACATGTTTCTGACCCCCTGAGGTGGGAGCCTTTTGCTCTTGTGGGTCAGAAACAAACCCTGCTCTGGGTGGAGGTGCTTCACACCTACCCTCAAGAAGGAACAGCATAGAAAGGCGGTGAGCCTCAAAGGCTTCCCATCCTTTGTTATGCTGACCAGGGCCTCTCCAGCTAGTGGAAATGCCCGCCCCCCTGATCAAGCCCCATTTTAGGCTGCAAGGTCGGCATAAAAATTAGTAAGCAAGAGAGGTGTGTCCCCTTTCAGCCAGGGCCCCCCCTAAGGTGCTCTGAAGTGACCCCCTCCTTTCAGAATCCTCCATATTGTTTTAGAGGACTCTAACCAATAGGGTTAGGAATATGCCCCCTCTCCAGAGGGAGTGGACATACAAAGGGTGTAGTTACCCTAAAGGTAAGCAGCCCATTGGCTACTACCTTCTGACCCCTGTAACGCCCCTAAAGTTAGTATTTAGCGGCACCCCTGAGCCTTACTCCTCAGATTACTGGCAACCCTACGAAGAAGAGCCGTGCAGCAGCAAAGACTGAATACATCAACTGACTTGGCCCCAGCCCTACTGGCATGCCTGCAGCACTCAAAGACCATGATAAAGATGATTGACTTGTCCCCCAGTCCAGCGACCTCCAGAACCCTGACAGGACTGCCTGCCTTCTAAAAAGACTCCTAATCTCCCGTGGACAGCGGATCTGTCCAGAACAAAATCAACTTTAAAGACAAAGTGCTCTGCCTGCAAAATTGCAAAACCGACCACCTATGCACTCAACACCTACGGCTCGAGTCCAAGTGGCCCATCGGTCCAGTAAAGGTTCCCCAGCGATTCAGAGCAAGAGTCCACCTTGGGCTGAACCTTGCTGGACTCCGCTTCGACGCCTGCAGCCTCTGCACGATGACCCCCCCCAACCGCGTCCTGCACCGGTAAGCTGTTTTCGACGTATAAGGACACCCCTTCACTCGGAGCCCCTGGGCCCTGGCGAGATCAACTGATGGTGTCCAAATGGTCCAGCAGATCCCAACTTACCTGTGCTACTGTAGGTTTCCATAGATCAGTCTCCTGGCCTAAGCCTGCAGCCTTTTTCCAAGTTCAAGATTCCCCATTGATTCCCCATTGGATTGCATTGGGCCCCCGATGCTGTGTTGGCACTCTGCACCCGACATCCCCTGTGCCGCTGGAGGTGTAAGTTTGGTGCTGCCTTGTAGCCCCCCTGTGCTTACCTTAAACCCCGGAGACTGGGTTACAAAACCGTGCTATCTACCTGCAAGTAGTACCACTTTGATTGCCCCCTTTCTCTATTGGATAACATTGGCACCAGGTCCCGAGTTTGACCTCTGCACCTGGCCTCCCCAGTGCCACTGGTGGTGCAATTTTGTCACTTACCTGAACCATACCCCATACTGATTCTTTATCCAGAAACTCAATATCCCAAGTTGTTTACTTACCAACATATTGCAGATTGTGTTTCTTCCATAGGATAACATTGCACTGCTGAAAAATGCACTGTGTCCACTTTTTACATTGAAAAGCATTGATATTGCAAAACATATTTGCATGCATAAAAGTATCTTTGGCTCTATAAAATAAATATACGAAAAGTAATAGTTTTACAAACTATTGGTCTCGGATTTAGTCATTGAGTGTGTGTATCATATATTGCCTGTGTGTGTACAACAAATGCTTAGCACTGCCCTCTGATAAGCCTAACTGCTCGCCCACACTACCAGAAAAGAGAGCGTTAGTGTTATCTACTTGAGCCTCTGTAAAGCCTCTGGGGATCCACTGGACTCCGTGCACAGTATGCCTTACAGCGGTATAGTATATACAGAGCCAGCTTCCTACACCTTCGTTTAATTATATACGGCGTAGGTGTACAGTCTGTGGAGCCGCATTGAAAATCCAGCTAATTTATCATACATATCTGTACAGAATTTGCATCGAGCTGCGATTTGATCAATCACCTAGACTTAATGAGGCACAAAATGAACAAAGTAATCTTAATTATTATCAATGCCATGTTCCAACTGGGCTTTGATTTGTTTTCACACTGTCTTTACAAATAAACTGCGCACATTAGCGGGTCATGGCAATGCAGTAAAACTGGGTAGTTTGGCGTCACTTTAATGAAGAACAATTATGTATGTTTTCTAGTAAGGGAGAAAGCAAACACTTGCATACATGGAACGGTTACATATGTTATCCTTTCCTACTGATAGTATCCGAACTTGTAATAATTTACCTCCTGCCCTTTTTCCGGAGATGAGCCTGCCCCCTCCCTTTTCAATATGGCCACCTCCTTGTCAGCCTCCATGTCACTCAGTTATATTTTATGCACTAAGCTCACCCCATTCTATACGCGCTTAGCTTTAATATGACTGCCATGTATGCAGTGCTTACTTTGCAAAAATAGAAGTGCAGTGGTTCAAGTATATGCTTAGGAGTCTGCCAACACCACTGCCAAATTCTTAGGCTGGTAATACCAAGGCTGTCTAATCTTGACTCCACCACATGTTTCATTCTTCCTCATCCTCACACCTCTTGCCTTTACATCTCACTCTTGCAGGGTAGTTTTCATCCCTTCATTCTCCCTTTCTGATTTCCTACCATTTTCTGCTTCTTTTCCTCTCTTTTCTGCCTTTTTTCCTCTTGCTCTGGGTCAGTCCGATGATGAAAAATAAGGCCTTGCACCTGAAAATGAGTGCTGATGCCCACCACCTGCAACTGCTGACATAAATTAAGCACTGCATCTTCCATTTAGCCCCATCTTGTTCAGATTTTTTTTTCCGAACCTTATGTAACAGTGTGGCATAGGCAAACCTGCAACCCAAACAACAATGCACTCCAAAAGGGTGACAGGAACATAATATTGTATTGTATTCTAATTGCATTTATATGGCGCTTACTACCCTGATGAGGCGTTGAAGCGCTTTTTCGGTGAGTAGCACGCTACTCCGGAACCCATAAAGGATTAGTGGTCAATTAGTATAGTGAAATATGAAAGTAATTTGAGTGGTGGATATGCTAGTCAGTTATTTGGATTGAGAAGGATAGTGGAGGGATAGAAGAGGGGAAAAAGGTTTGCATTTATATAGCGCTTGCTACCCCTGATGAGGAGTTTAAGTGCTTTTTCGGTGAGTAGCACGCTACTCCAGAACCCATAAAGGATTAGTGGTCAATTAGTATAGTGAAATGTGAAAGTAATTTGAGTGTTGGATATGCTAGTCAGTTATTTGGATTGAGAAGGATAGTGGAGGGATAGAAGAGGGAAAAAGGTTTGCATTTATATAGCGTTTGCAGCCCCTGATGAGGTGTTGAAGCGCTTTTCGGTGAGTAGCACGCTACTCTGGAACCCATAAAGGATTAGATTATTATTGATCATTTGCTTTTTTATCCATTGATCCACCAACGCAGATTGAATTATATGGATAGTCATCTGGGAATTTCATAATGCTGTTTTTCCTATGATGACCCAGATGTCTCTGAAGATTAATTCTATGTTGTCTAATATTGTTCTATCTTGTTTATTCTTTTTTCTTTTCGTCTGCGTGTGATTTAACAAATGCATAACAAGGCATGCAAGACCTGGTCCGGAAGTACTGATTACAACCCAGACAATAAAATTTAGGTCTATGAAATGGGTGTCTTAGCACTGAACATCTTCTCTTAGGATGACCACCTCCTTCCGTGTCATTATGGACACTGGTTCCAGTCCTGAACTCACATGTGATTACCTAATGCATTCAGGGTGTTGTAATCTTGCTTTGCTTCTATTGAATTAATTAGAATAACAATGATCTGAAAACAATGATTTTTAGGTGAAAAGTTCATGTCTGGAGGCAATTTCTTTATTGACTTGGTGTTAGATGGTCAACTTACTTTTTCTCCCCTAAGTTTCTTGAGATTTCGCTATCCACAGCCCCAGTACTGCCAAGCGCGTTTTACTGCAGCGGTCTGCATGGATGTAATCATTCCATTTTTGATGCCACTTTGCACCGCCCCAAAAAAGATAATCCTGATCTGCAGTGGTCTGCTCCTTTCTGTTGCTCATTGTAATGCTCTGGCACACCACATAGACCCTGTGTTGACTCATTTGTCTTCCTTTTTCTCTTTGTCACTTCACATTGTCAGCCCCTTTGTGTCAAATTTTCTTACCCAATGGCTTGAAATATAACCGGGATCTTAAATTTACACCTGTGTACCACCTGATGTGGTTGTTGTCTCTCCTTCCTGTTTCCTACCTTTATGTGTTCTTTGCTATGATGTTGTTGGGGATCTGAGCCGCGCACGTTATAACCAATATGATTTTGTACTGATGCATACTGTTATTATTATTAGACATACTTGACTACATGTTGTAATATTTTATACTACAACAAAAGAGAAAATTGTTTGGAAAAAAGGCACCTAGTATGAAACGGACGGATTTGCACCTCATAGGGCATAAGAGAGGGGTCGCCTTAGTGGTTAAAAGAGCAGAGTGGGCAGATCGTTATTCATTTACATTTTTCAGTGCAATATCTGCAGGTCCCTTTAACAAACAATGACTGCATGGTCATCACAGCGATTCATTTATATAAATTTAATTTTGATTATCAAATCTTTTACAGACTCTAGGTTCTTTACAAAGATCCAAACCTGTTAGTGAACATTTGTTTCATGATTAGATGATTACTTTTTCTGGGACAATGGCCACAATTAATCGTTTTTCTTTTAGTATAAAAAGATCCACTACAAAATAAAACAAAATGAAAACAGGTGCATCACATAATAGCAAAATGTGATGACTCAGCAGACACCAGGTAAATTAACTTTATTTATTCTGTTGTATACAACATAAGCACATGTTTATATATTGTTCAATCTAGATTAATACTATACGACTATACAGACAAAGTCATTGGTATTGCCCAAACAATAATAGAATAATAGAATGTGAGTATTCACATTAGGTTATGAAACAAAAACAAAGATGGTCTCCACGGCAAAACAATGAACAAATATTTCAACATCAGTGTAAAGTTAGTAATTCCCTGCATTACTTGTCAAACACAGTTTTAATAACATTGTAATGTGGTCTCTAAATATTACATTTTGAGGTAGGCCTAAGAGTAAGATATCAAATTCATAGTTTATCTCGGTGTTTATAGGGTAACTATTACTCCAATAGTTCACAAACTAAACTTCTAAATATTCAATCTCATTTAATACATCTCAAAATGTAACCAACTCTTTAGCAATGTTGCTCACCATTTTCCCATGTGTAGTCATTTAATAATGAAATTTAAGGTATTTTTTCAGTATTAGTCCTATATTCTGATAACGTTTCTAATTTTAAGACACTTGATTTATGGAATATTCAATTATTAAAGTCCTCTTGCCTTCATAATTGTCTATAATCAGACATGTTATCTCAATCCATGGTACGATAAAGCACCATAGTATAAATTATGAGAAACATTGGGGCAAGGTCCCAGAAAAGTGAATGCCACAAAATTGTAGGATTACAACAGGAATTTCATAGTAATACACAATTGTCGTTTACTTCACAAAATGTGGCAGGTTTACGCATTTGGGGGAAAGTACTCCATTTATAGTTTTCCAGATGTCTGAGATAAGTTGTAACCATGATTGCAAATCGTCTGCACTATGAAAAATCTGCAGAGTTCATTGATGTTTTTTCTCAAAATTGATAAGTCTTTTACACATGAAAAAAATGCCTTGTTTTACAACACCAGAAAATATTGGGGTGTTTGGAACAATTTTCAACCTTAATTACACATTTACTCCAACAGTTGCTGCAGAGGAGGCTAAAGTGAGCACTACACTCACACGTCATACATTGGGATCTGATGCATGCCAAAACAATTATGCTCGATTCACAAAGCTGTAGAATTCGATGTCTTAGCTATGCAATGCGTAATTCACATTTGTGCAAGTATTTCATTTATTAATTTTTTATTTGCTTAATTCCCTTGCTATTCCTGTATAAACTAGGCATCATAATACATGTGGATTCATGCATTGCATCCTCACAGGATCCTGGTATTTAACTATGTTCTAACTCTACAAGTATGTAATGAGTACACAGATTACAAATCATATACGTACAGTGTGGAATATTGTGGAATTTTAATTAAAACAATAATTTTGTCTGCCAAATATTTTTGCCATAAACAGCACCCGTTCTTTTATACGTCATCACTGATCTGACCCAAATTGGTGCACATTTCCACACCTTCCTGTGCTACTTTAAGCAGGAACCGTTTGGGTGTAATTTTGGTTGCCCAGAGAAGCGTGTGAAGCACATGGCTAAATGTTGGTGACCACCTTAATGTGTGGGCATCCCATTTGCATTGGTAGATAAGGGATGACTCCATTCCTTCCATTGGGTCAATTAAAACCAGTGCAGGCACGCAAACGCCAATGTCATAAGTCTTCAACGGTTTTTGTCTTTCTTTGGGTAGAAGTTCTGTGTTGCAGTTTTTTTCAAACTATGTCGGATCATCAGCAAGAGAGATATGCCGAAAATCGATTTTTAGGTAAGGCTTGACAGTGCAGTTGTCTGCCAGATTTATTGTTATCAGTTCTTTAACATATAGATAGAGCGGGCTTTGATGCCACAGACATGAGTATATCTCTCACACCACATGCCGTTGGCTGTTTGGTGTATCATTCCGCCTCTTGCATTGTGCTTGCATTGCAATGTATGAGGGACTATTTTTCATCTCAAAAGTACAACGATTCATCACAAATTGAATTATTTGCCTCAAAGATGCATTTTATACAAAAGCAATCTGTATTTTGTTGTTTTTTTATACTCCCGCTGGCTTTTTGATGCATTAGTGAGGACTCAAAATACAAGCTAAACCTATTGGCTTTGCCAATGCTTGTTTGACATATATGAGTTATGTGGGTTTAGGACATAGGTCACAAACAAAACATGTAGCTTGTCTTCGACACAAAAATGCAAATTGATTATGAAAAAACCTCCATATTGTTGCAGAAAAAATGTTTGCGGTGTTTCGTAGGACATCCTGTAAAAAGTGCAAAATGCCCGGGAAACAATTCTGGGCAAACTTCCATCTTCTTTCCCCATGCACGCTAGATTTGTGGCTGATGCAGTCCATGTACAATGTGAATTCTTCATTGTGCGCACTGTATGAGTAAAAGTATTTTGAAGACATTGGACAGATAATTGAAATTTTCCATGTTTTCTGTTACAGAACCTTTCCCAACTTCCCTGTGGAAAAGCTCTTTACAATTATGATGGCAAAGAGCCTGGAGACCTCAAGTTTAACAAAGGTGACATCATCATTCTGCGACGGAAGGTGGATGAAAACTGGTACCATGGTGAACTCAACGGAAACCACGGCTTCTTTCCCGCTAGCTACATCCAGTGTGTCAAGGCTCTTCCGCACCCTCCTCCACAGGGCAAAGCACTTTATGACTTTGAGATAAAGGATAAAGACCAAGATAAGGATTGTTTGTCATTTAGCAAGGTAAAGTTCAAAAATGTTTTTTTAATCATCAGGATGAAGAGGTATTGTCTAGGGGCTAAGCTTCTGACCTTGTAACTACCAGGCATGGTTTCTTATCCCAGCTTCAGCACTTGACTAAAAACACGTGATTCTGAGCAAAATGCTTAATCTCTGTGTCTCACATTGTAAAATATATGTAAGGTGAAAAATGTGGATGCAAAACCCAACCTGAGTACACAATTGACACATCTCCCAAATCCCACTGAATTATGGTACAACCATGCTTCTCAGCTTTCTGACGTGTATATATATAAATGGCAAACAAATTTGTCGACCTCTTCACCTGCAAACATGATTCCTACAATAATTGCAATTGTGAATTATATTTATATAGCCCTTACTACCCCTGAGGAGGCGTTGAAGTGCTTTGCAGCAAGTAGCATGCTACTCCGGTACCCAAAAGTAGAGTTTAGAGTAGATTAGTAATACGTGTTTTTTTTCCTTGTACTTCAGTTGTGTTAAATTTGTGCTCTTGATTTCTTGCGTGTTTGCTAGAATTTAAAGTATGGGTAAAATGATAGGAATGGATTCAAAAGAGGAAGTAGTAAGTTGTTTTTGGTTGTAGTGGTAGGTTGTGCCTGTTATTTGGGTAAAATGGCTAACAAGAGAAGGAGAAGTTTGAGAAGGATGTTTGGGAGTTCATAGTAGTCAGAAATGTTTGTGATGAGTCAGATAGAGGAGGGATGGGACAAAGGATGAAGGGAGTATATATATTTTGACCCTTGATAAAGGTTTAGTGGCTTGTGTAAACTTCTCTATAAAATACCCATATGTACATAGAAACAGCAATATTTACATGGTCTGATGTGCACATTTATTTTGTGGGGAGTATAGTTGTTTATCAAATACCTGTATAAAACCTACACATACATCTATACACATGACACTTCCTGAAGTTTTAGTAGCCTGCATAAATCCATTTATGTATATAAATGAACCAAAAACAGGGAATTAACAACAGATACATCCCAGTCGGATTTAAGTTCCACGGGGGCAGCGAGTCGGTGTCTGACATAAGAAACCCAGGGGGTGAAAGACACATACAAAAACCGTCACCAGGAGAAGAATTGAATTTTTTATGTTACGAAAGGAGGCAGACCCTCCGACCAAGACCACAGAGAAACAATGGCGAACAAACAGCAACTTTAGGCGGAGGCAGAGGCCCAAAGCAAATAGGCGGTGCACCAAATTTCAGCAAGAAAAGAGGAAGAGGTTACTGGCAGAAAAAATGAACATTGTCAGTACGACCAGCAACACCATTGTGAATCTATCAAATATCCAACTATCTAAACAAGAAGAAAATATACTGAGCCTGGGACTATCATACTCCCCCGGAGCAAATTTTGACTATGCAACCACGAGGCTAGACTTGTATAAAAGTGTTAGGAAATTAAAACTTAAAAAATATCATATACTAGCCAAAACCCAAGATAAGCAAGAAAGACAAACATCTACGGATTTACAGAGATTTTCTAACTTATCTCAATCTGACTTATCTTTACTTAATGATATGGAAGAGCTATGAGATGGGAGTGACACAAGACATTACAGAGAAGGGTCATCCAACACAAACAGGGAGATCTTAAATCCAAGAGAACAAAGCGGAGGTATATTGTTACAATCAACACCTTTTAAACCCATCTCCACATTCAACCCCATCACCCCCCGTGACTCCATTGATATCTTCCATGAGACAGTCACAGCACAGATCAAAAAATTGAATAGGAATACACAAATGACACGGAGTAAATTCAATAAACAGAACCAGCAATGCAACAATTTAATCAAAAAATTGCAGGAGGACAAAAGTATAGTCATCCGCAATAGTGACAAGGGAGGCAACATAGTCATCTGGCCTCAGGAAGATTACAAAAAAGAAGCGTTTGGTCAGCTTAATGACAGGTCATGCTACGGTCGCAGCAATGCGTCCAATCTTAAGGCTATGTACAAGGAATTTTACAACAAGCTATCTACGTGGAAAATCAAGGGTCTCATCACCATGGAAGAATATAAGTTTCTAAAAAAAGAAAATCCAGTGACTCCATCTATGTATTTCATTCCCAAATTACATAAAGACCCTAAAAAAAACCCAGGTCGACCAATAATTTCGGCCAGAGAAGGACTATTAGAACATACTTCTAAATATGTTGATTTCTTCCTACAGGACTATGTCAAAACTTTACCCTCTTATGTACGCAATACCAGCGATTTCTTAAGAAAAATCAAAGATGTTGAATGGCATGATGAATATCTGTTGATTGCATTAGATGTAACATATTTATACACCAGCATTAGACACTCTGATGGAATCAAAGCAGTGAAGAATTATCTGGCACAGAGACCTTCCCACTATAATGAACACAACAATATGCTAATAGAAATGTTGGAATTTTGCTTAAATAATAACATTTTTATGTTCAACAACCTGTTGTACCAGCAAACCAGAGGGGTAGCTATGGGGGCCAGCTTCTCTCCCAGCTACGCATGTCTTCACATGGGTTGGTGGGAGGAGCTGGTCCTCACAGGAGATCACAGCCAGTACATCAACAATAACATTAAAATGTGGCTCCGCTTTATAGATGATTTGTTTGTGGTGTGGCAAGGTACACAGGAGCAAGCAGGAGATTTTGTGAATGCTATAAATCAAAATGAAGTCAATCTACATTTCACAGCGACCATTAGCAAAGTTTCTGTTAATTTTCTGGACACTCAAGTTTATATTAGGGACAACAGAATAGAGACCCGTCTGTACAGAAAAGAGACGTCAGGAAACTCCACTCTACATGCGAGTAGCTCGCACCCTAAGCATCTCATCAACAGTATACCCTACGGGGAGATGCTACGCCTTAGGCGCATTTGCAGCAACGATAATGATCTGAAAATAGCCCAGGAAAACAGCAGTATAAGATTTGAAGAAAGAGGGTACTCCAAACATGTTATCAATAAGGCTATATCAAAATCTCTGCTGCAGAATAGGGAGGAGTTACTTAGAGACAAACATCTGGATATACAAGAGACTACTGGGGCAAAGAAGGAAGATAAAGATCAGGACGTAAATGAGTTTAGGATAATCATGAAGTATAGCAAACAACAGAATAGTTTGCGAAAGATTATCCAACAAATCTGGCCATTGGTCTTAAATGATTCTGTGATAGGACCCCTGCTACCGCAGAGGGTGTCCATCACCTATAGCAAAGCCCCTTCCATGAGAGATATATTGGTTAAAACCAGCTCAGAAATTACTGATGGTACCAGTTGGTTACAAACAAACAAAGGATTTTTTAAATGCAAAACCTGCAAGGCATGTCTGCATGGCATTAACAGAAGCACATACCAAACACCCTTTAGTAACAAAGAGTACAAGATTCACAAGTTACTGACATGCAAGACAGAATATGCTGTCTATGTACTGGTATGCCCATGTGGCCTCCAGTACATAGGCAGCACTAAATTACAAGTACACAAGTGGGTGTTGCAACATTTACGCGCCATCACAAACCAAGATAACACATATCCTGTGGCGCGCCATTTTAGGGAGATGCACAATTCCAACAACTCAGAGCTGAAATATTTTGCGATAGATACGGTTCCCCCCAGCATGCGAGGAGGAGATAGAGAACACAAATTAATAAAACTAGAGACGAGATACATCTTACATTTAGATTCCAAACACCCAGGGGGATTGAATTCGACGGAGGACCTATATACCTGCTTGGGATAAAAATGCTAGAGCAATTTAGTGGGCCTTCATAAACTGCATGGTTTTATTCAGTCCAGTATGACAATGCACAATTATCTTATATTCCACATGATTTTAGGTTTTTATTCCGAACTGTATGATCATGAATTGCTACATAATGATGTATTTAATTTTCTGATGGATACATCTGCCTGTGGATTCCTCACCTTTTGAATATCCCCTGCGCCAGCATTCCGCGGAAACTTTTTCCTAGCTCTCCACGCCGACGAGGTCGTCACAATACCACGGCTTCGCTCGTGACTCCGTATGACGTCACCGGAGCCATAAGAGAGCCTCGTCGGCGTGATGACGTCAGTTCCCTTTTTTCCGCGCCGTCGACGCGTAACGGTTTCTTGGGACTCTCCATACTGTTAGTAGATACTTTGTGCTTATTTCGAGTATTCTCTGTAACGAGTTGGAAATGGCGACTTCGAGGAAGTCAGGATTTAAGCCTTGTCGAGAGTGTGGGGGTCACATGTCGATCACTGACCCCCATGAAGATTGTTTATGGTGCTTATCATCGGATCACGACGTCAAGGAATGTTCTTGCTGCCGCAAGATGAATCCTAAAGCCCTGAAGGAAAAAGAAGCCAAACTCTTCATTGCCAAAGCTCGTAAGGAGAAAAGGGGAAGAAAACGGTCAAAGTCCAAGTCGAGGTCGTCGACTTCGCACACCTCGAAGTCGAGAAAACATAAAAAGAAGAAGAGGCATGGCTCTCGACGTCGATCGTCGAAGGGGAAGACTTTGAGATCTCCTTCTCCAGTGCCTCGACGTCGTCGAAAGGACTTTGTCTCGCCATCGCAGTCACCTTCTCCCCAGATGGCTCTGAGTCACTCACCTTCTCCTGCGAGGTCGCCGACGCCGAGGGGCACCCCGGAGTCGGAGGGTTTGCCGGCTCAGGAAGAGCATTCCCCTGTTCATGAAACTGAGCCTATGGATCCGTCGGTGAATCCGGTCGTCCCGGCGTCGGAGTCTCCAAGAGTGGATCCTAATCCGGCTCCGTATCCTGAGATGCCGGCTCCAGGCACTGATCCGTCGCATTTCTTGAATGCAATGTACAGAGTCTTCGCCAAAGCAGCCTTCCCCTCCAGAGCACCTGCTGGTCCCGTGGGTCTGCTGGCTTTTAGTTTGGGTGGTCTTCATCCGTATGCTCAGGCGCCCTTTATGCCTTTTATGCCGTTTATGCCGACAGCGCCGTCATGGCAGTTTCCGGCTCCAAGGTTCTCGACGCCGCTTGCGGATTCGCCGGCGCCGTCTAGAGCCCCTTCCTCTCGGATTCGTACAGCGCCTGTTCCTGTTTCGGAACCTCCTTCGACGCCGGTACCGGAGCTCTCGGCGCCGCGTCCGGCGCCGTCGACACCGCAACCGAGGCAGCGCTCGAGGAGAGAGGCGCAGAGATTGTTGGAGGAGGAGCAATATCGGTGTTGAGATGATGTGGAAGAGGGTGAAATAGAGAAGTCGTGTGATGACTTTGAAGGTCTTCAGGAGGCTAGTGGCCTAGATACCTCTCCTGAATGGGAGCTTACTTCTTCCAGGGTTTCTCCACCTCAGGAAGTTGCTCCATATCACATGGTCATCAGGAAGGCTGCGGAGCTTTTAGATTTACAGCTGCCTACAGCAGAGTATAGGCCGAATTTGCTCACTGAGGTTCTGCATTCTCCCTCTTCATCTGTTGAGCCTTTATTGCCTTTCAATGAAGCTTTAGCCGAGCCTATTTTGGAAGTGTGGCGGAAGCCTTTCTCCTCTCCTGCGGTTGCTAAAGCTGTGGCAAGGAGGTATAGATCTGCTCCAGGGGACCCTTCATTTCTGTCTTTCCATCCATCTCCGGAGAGTCTGGTGGTGCAGGCTTCCTGCTCTAAGCAAGCTTCGAGTGCTTTTCCTCAGGCTCTGGCTGACAGGGATTCCAAAAAATTGGAGCAATCGGCAAAGAAGGTATTTTCATCTTCTAGTATGGCCTTGAAGTCTACCAATGCCACATGTTTGCTGGGCCGTTACATTCATGCCTTGATGGATTCTGCGAAGCAGTTGGTGCCCAAGTTGCCTGATGAAGAGCAGGGTAACTTCATGGAGGTGTTGTCAGATGCTCAGGCAGCGGCTCGTCAGGTCATTCAATCTGGACTTGATACGGCTGATTCTGTTGCCAGGGTCATGGGTTCATCGGTTGTCACCAGAAGGCAGGCTTGGTTGAAGTCATATGGATTTTCGCCTGATGTACAGGCAACCCTCCTTGATTTACCGTTTGATGGCTCGAAACTGTTTGGGGAGAAAGAGATTCAGCTCTTCAGCGGTTCAAGGACAGTAAGGCTACAGCTAAATCCTTGGGACTTCGTGGTCAGTCTAGGGGGTTTGGTTACAGGAAGCAAGGCTTTGGAAGGTCGGCCTTTCGTTCCTTTCGTCAGACCCAGCAGCAGCAGCAGCAAAATCCACTCTATAGATCCTATAGAGGGAAAAACAGAGGGCGTCAACGTGGTTCAGCCCGTCAGCTCTCCTCCTCCTCCTCTACCTCTCCTACCCCCCCTGGTAATGCGGGAAAGCAGCCCTAGATCCGTCATCCTGGATCATGTGGGTCCTGTAGGGGGTCGGTTGTCTCACTTTCTACGGGGTTGGAAATCGGTTACCACAGACCTTTGGGTTTTAAACCTTGTAGAGAATGGGTACGCCCTTCCCTTTCGGGCGTTTCCTCCCCCTTACCCTCCTTGCCAAAGTTTTTGTTAGGAGGATCATTTGCTCCTTCTTCAGAAGGAGGTTCTTGCCTTGTTGCAGAAAGGTGCGATAGAGGTGGTTCCAGAGCAGGAAAGGGGACAGGGATGCTACTCCCGGTATTTCCTGATCCCCAAAAAGGATGGCAGGTTACGCCTGATCCTAGATCTCAGGGTTTTGAATTTTTACCTCAAACAGGAGAAATTCAAGATGCTGACCCTTGCTCAGGTTCTTTTGGCGCTGCAGCAAGAGGACTGGATGGTGTCGATCGATTTGCAGGATGGGTACTACTTTCACATCCCCATCCTGCAGTCGCACAGGAAGTATCTCCGTTTCACGGTAGGGTCGCAGCACTACCAGTTTGCGGTCCTCCCGTTTGGTCTTACTACTGCACCTCGAGTCTTCACAAAGGTGATGGCAGTGGTGGCAGCTCATCTCAGGAGGTCGGGGGTCCCAGTTTTCCCTTACCTGGACGACTGGCTGCTCAAAGCAAAGTCGCCGGAGATGGTGCTTCATCATCAGCAGATAACAGCTCAGCTGTTGTACAACTTGGGTTTTTCGATAAATGTGCCCAAATCTCACCTGGTGCCTTCTCAGCGCAACCTGTTCATAGGGGCAGTGCTGGATACAACTGTATGTCGAGCTTTTCCGCCTCCTCAAAGGATTCTCGACATTCAGGAGATGATCCCTTTGTTTTACAATGGAGCGGTTGTTCCGGTCCTGAAGGTCCTTCGCCTGCTCGGTCTGTTCGCCTCCTGCATTCTGTTGGTCAACCATGCACGCTGGCATATGAGGGCACTCCAGTGGTGCCTCCGCAGGCAGTGGTTTCAACACAACGGGGATCTCAGGGAGTCGATCAAGATCTCCAGGGACACTGCAGCGGAGTTGTCTTGGTGGAGTGTGGAGGGCAACCTGTCTCAAGGAAAGCCCTTTCAGCTTCCTCCACCGGTGGCCACAGCGATCACGGATGCCTCCACTCTAGGGTGGGGTGCTCATCTGGGGGATCTGGAGGTCAAAGGTCTTTGGTCTCCAGAGGAAAGGTTGCTTCACATCAACCTTCTGGAATTGCGGGCGATACGTTTGGCACTAAAAGCTTTCCTTCCTTCCCTTCGCGGTCAGTCGGTTCAGGTCCTGACGGACAACTCTACCGCGATGTGGTATATCAACAAGCAGGGAGGAGTAGGGTCGTATCGCCTCTGCCGAGAGGCTCTGCGACTCTGGTCCTGGGCTCAGGGCCATCAGATTTGTGTGTTTGCAAATCATCTAGCCGGTGTGCTGAATGTTCGTGCGGACAGTCTCAGTCGGCATTACTCGGCCGATCACGAGTGGCGGCTTCATCCGGAGGTGGTCCATCGCATCTTCGGGATGTGGGGGTTTCCTCGTTTGGACCTGTTTGCCACTCACGAGAACGCGCACTGCCCGTCGTTCTGCAGTCTCCAGTATCCGATGCAGGGGGCTCTGGGGGACGCGTTTCAGTTGGACTGGAGTTCGCAACTCCTTTACGCGTTCCCTCCCATACCCTTGATTCCTCGGGTTCTGAGGAAGATTCGCCAAGACCGGGCCCAAGTCATATTGATTGCTCCGGATTGGCCAAGGAGAGTGGGACACAGATCAACTTCACCTCTCATCGCACCCTCCGCTCCGTCTCCCTCTCAGGGCAGACCTCCTCTCACAGTCGCAGGGGCAGGTTCTACACCCCCACCTCCAGAGCCTGCACCTTCATGCCTGGAGATTGAACGGGGCAACCTGAATTCTTTTTCTCTCCCGCCGGACGTGGTGGATGTTATTTTATCGTCCAGGCGACACTCCACTAAGTCCATTTACTCTTCCAGGTGGGCTAGGTTTGTCAAATGGTGTTGAGAGAAGTCCATTGATCCTTTAAAGTCCAAATTGTCTGATATTCTTCAGTTTTCGTTGTTCTTGGCCCAGCAGGGTTGTGCAGTGGCCACTGTTAAAGGCTATCTATCAGCTTTATCGGCTTTTCTTTGCTTGCCAGATCAGCCGTCCTTGTTTAAATCTCCTATTGTTTTGAGATTTATTAAGGGCCTTACCAATAGATTTCCGCCTACTCCCTTTGTTATGCCCCAATGGGATTTAAATCTTGTTTTGACTTTCTTGATGGGTTCCCCGTTTGAACCCTTGCATAGTTGTCCTTTGAGACTTTTTTTTAAAACGGTCCGTCTTGTGGCAATTACCTCAGCAAGGAGGGTAAGTGAGCTTCAGGCTCTTAGCTCAAAACCCCCGTTTTTGACCATTCATGCTGAAAGGATGGTTCTCAGGACCAGGGCTGCTTTTCTGCCTAAGGTGGTTACTCCCTTCCACCTAGGTCAGTCCATTACTCTTCCTGTTTTCTATCCTCCCCCTTCCAAGGAGGAGGAGAGACTTCACCGTCTGGATCCTAAGAGAGCGGTGAGCTTTTATTTGGACAGGACAAAAGACTTTCGTTTGGATGATCAGCTCTTTGTGGGCTACGTTGGAAATATGAAGGGCAAGGCTGTGCACAAGCGCACTATTTCCAGATGGATCGTATTATGCATTAAGATCTGCTACGCATTGGCTGGTAAGGAGCCACCTGATGGTATTAGGGCTCATTCTACCAGGGCCAAATCTTCCACTTCTGCTTTAGCCAGAGGTGTGCCTGTGTTGGACATTTGTAAGGCTAGCGACTTGGGCCTCTCTCCATAATTTCGTAAAGCATTATTGCTTAGATTCTCAGATGAGGAGAGAGGGCCATTTTGCGCGCTCTGTCCTGCAGGATTTTTTAGTATAGAAGGGTGGACACCCTCCTCCGGGAGTGGGACTGCTGTGGGATTCTATTCAAAAGGTGAGGAATCCACAGGCAGATGTATCCATCAGAAGAACAAGTTACTTACCTTCGGTAACGCTTTTTCTGGTGGATACAGTATCTGCCTGTGGATTCCTCACTGACCCACCCGCCTCCCCGTTGTCCACCCTTGTATACTTTATAGAAGGCATTGTTTAACATGATTGTTTTGCTTTATCATTTCTATTTGCCTTTGTGTGGTTATAGGAAATGCTTTTATTCTTTGGCTTTCCATTTAATTTTACACTATGTGTATTGATGTAAATATTGTGTACTGTGTATACTTTGTATCTATTGTCAGTCCACCCGTTTCGCCTCGGAGGCACGGAAAAAATGGGTGGAACTGACGTCATCACGCCGACGAGGCTCTCT
>CAWUFW010007951.1:922500-946115 GCA_963921515.1 Calotriton arnoldi | reverse complement strand
TACTTCGTTCAGTTACGTGCTCAAAGCCGATTGCTTTTCCACATGGGGAGCTGCATCTTAGCAGCTCCCCATGTGTAAAAGCAATGCCGGCTCCCGTAGGACACGGGGAGCCGGCGGGACTGTGGGGGGATTGGGGACCCCCCCACAGTCCCCAACGAGAGGCCAGCCCCCCTCCCCAAAGTAACAAAAAGTTTAAAAAAAAAAAAAAAAAGTGCAAGGCCCGCCCCGGGGATGGGGTCCCCGGGGCCATAAGTGGCCACGGAGGGGGGCCACGCAGCCCCCCTCCAAATAAAAACAAAAAGAGGCCATGCCCCGGGGGATGGGGTCCCCGGGGCCAATACAGGCCCAGGGAAGGGGGCCACGCGGCACCCTTCCCGTTTTTTTTTAATTTTAATTTAAATAAAAGGGGTAAGGCCCTGGGGGATGGGGTCCCCAGGGCCTAAAAATAGGAAAAGGAAGGGGGCTACACGGCCCCCCTTCAGGGGGAAAAACAAAAAAAACAAAAAAACGATCGGGCCCGCAGGCCCCGCCCCTTCCTTCACCACTCTGCAAACGCGCCCCTGGCGCGTTTGCAGAGGGAACAATTCCCCTTGAATACTGGGGGTCCCTGGGGCCAACTAGCCCACCAGGAACCTCCAGTATGCGCCAGGGGCTGCCTTGCAGAGAGGTGTACAGAGGCCACGCCCCTTTTTATACCTCTCTGCAACGCAGCTCTGTGGCGCTTTTTGGAGGAACATGGTGGGCTAGTTGGACTCCAGGGACCCTCAGGATTCAAGGGAGTTAATCCCCGACTTAAAACGCGCCACGGGGCACGTTTGCACAGTGGTGAAGGGAGGGGCGGGGCTTCAGGTGACATGTGTGCAAACAGGCCCCGTGGCGCGTTTTAAGATGGGGAATTAAATCCTCTTCAATCCTGAGGGTCCCTGGGGCCAACTAGCCCAACAGGTACGTCCAGAAAGCGCCACAGAGCTGCATTGCAGAGAGGTGTAAAAGGGTGTGGCCTCTGTACATGTCTCTGCAACGCAGCCCCTGGCGCATACTGGAGGTTCCTGGTGGGCTAGTTGGCCCGTAGGGACCCTCATGATTCAAGGGGACTTAATCCCCCAACTTAAAACGCGCCACGGGGCGCGTTTGCACAGATGTCACCTCAGGCCCCGCCCCCTCCCTTCACCATTGTGCAAATATTCCTCTAAAATCAGCCGAAATACGAATTCCGATTTACTCACCTGTTATCAGGAGAGACCTCAGTGCTGCATCTTTCAGCCCAGTACTGATCCTCAAAAGTAATTTTAACCGTACTTACCGGTAACTTGAATTTCCTTCATAGGCTAACATTGACTGGTTTCACTTGGAAATTCTTCTAAGTGTGGAGTTTTGGAACTTTAAAATATTCCTCTAAAATCAGCCGAAATACGAATTCCGATTTACTCACCTGTTATCAGGAGAGACCTCAGTGCTGCATCTTTCAGCCCAGTACTGATCCTCAAAAGTAATTTTAACCGTACTTACCAGTAACTTGAATTTCCTTCCATAGGATATCATTGCCTGCTTTTTGCTGAAAAAGTTTCTAAGTGTTGATTTTTGAAACATACAAATATTCCTCTAAAATCAGCCGAAATCCGAATTCTGATTTACTCACCTGTTATCAGGAGAGACCTCAGTGCTGCATCTTTCAGCCCAGTACTGGTCCTGAAAAGTAATTTTAACCGTACTTACCGGTAACTTGAATTTCCTTCATAGGCTAACATAGAAGAATTTCCAAGTGAAACCAGTCAAAGTGTGGAGTTTTGGAACTTTAAAATATTCCTCTAAAATCAGCCGAAATACGAATTCCGATTTACTCACCTGTTATCAGGAGAGACCTCAGTGCTGCATCTTTCAGCCCAGTACTGATCCTCAAAAGTAATTTTAACCGTACTTACCGGTAACTTGAATTTCCTTCATAGGCTAACATTGACTAGTTTCACTTGGAAATTCTTCTAAGTGTGGAGTTTTGGAACTTTAAAATATTCCTCTAAAATCAGCCGAAATACGAATTCCGATTTACTCACCTGTTATCAGGAGAGACCTCAGTGCTGCATCTTTCAGCCCAGTACTGGTCCTGAAAAGTAATTTTAACCGTACTTACCGGTAACTTGAATTTCCTTCATAGGCTAACATTGACTGGTTTCACTTGGAAATTCTTCTAAGTGTGGAGTTTTGGAACTTTAAAATATTCCTCTAAAATCAGCCGAACTACGAATTCCGATTTACTCACCTGTTATCAGGAGAGACCTCAGTGCTGCATCTTTCAGCCCAGTACTGGTCCTGAAAAGTAATTTTAACCGTACTTACCAGTAACTTGAATTTCCTTCCATAGGCTAACATTGACTGGTTTCACTTGGAAATTCTTCTAAGTGTGGAGTTTTGGAACTTTAAAATAGTCCTCTAAAATCAGCCGAAATCCGAATTCTGATTTACTCACCTGTTATCAGGAGAGACCTCAGTGCTGCATCTTTCAGCCCAGTACTGATCCTCAAAAGTAATTTTAACCGTACTTACCAGTAACTTGAATTTCCTTCCATAGGAATCCATTGTCTGGTTTTCAGCAGAAAAGTTTCAAAGTGTCGATTTTCACAAACTACAAATATTCCTAAAAAATCGCCTGTATGACTTAAACGCATTCTTTCAACTGTTTACAGGAGATGCACCAGTGCTGGATCCAGGATCCAACACTGAGTAAGAAAAAGTAACGATAACAGTTTTTAACTTCTAAGTGAATTTCCTTCCATAGGATAACATTGGTGATTCTATGAGAAAAAGTTTCTAAGTGTGAACTTTTAAAGTACAATAATATTCCTTAAAAATCACGACTGTAACCAAAACGCTTTTACTCAACTGTTTACAGGAGATGTCCCAGGACTGAATCTAGGATCCAGTAATGTGGTTAGAAAAGTAATCCATAAAGTAACTAATTGCATTTAACTAGAAATTCACATTGAGCTGAATGTTGCATTGTGTTTGAAAATGTGTTGCCCATTGCAACAACTGTAACTACTGTACTTAAAAGTCTATTGCCTATGTGCAAAGTAATTAAACTAAAGTAATTCATTCTGAGAAAGTATTTTTTGTAATGTAATGTATAATGTAATTACAATGTAATTTAAAAAATAAAATATGTAAAAAAAAATTGTTTCTAAAAAATTTGGAAATCAGTATGAAAAAAATTTATATAACAATTAATACATTTAAAAATTGTCATTTACAAAACCTTTGAAATTCACTGAAAAAACTGTAGGTTTCAGACATGTTATAGTTACAAATTAGCATTTAAAAAACCTTTGAAATTCACTGAAAAAACCATAGGTTTCAGGGACGTTATAGTTACAAATTAGCATTTAAAAAACCTTTGAAATTCACTGAAAAAACCATAGGTTTTAGGGACAGTTATAGTTAGTTGGACATTGCACTCGTACAAAACCCGTGAAATTCCCCGTTATAGTTAGTCCAGCTAACTATAACTCGCGCCCGCAATGCACTGCTGATGACGTCACATATTACATCACTCATGACATGGTCAGTGACATCACTGATGACATCACTGATGACATCTCAAATGACATCACTGATGACATCATCCACGTGATAATCTGATGCACCTCCTCACACTCTAATATAACCTTTGATACACCCACTCTAAATTACAGACTGCCATTCGCAAAACCATAGACACTCCAACACCAATAACTACTTACCCACTCACTGATTCTTAGGTCTACGCACACATCCACTCACTCACCCGTACAGTCACTCATACTTACGGTCACTCAGTACAGGACTATCATATGCACTCATACACCTATATAAACACTCACACAACGCAACTCATCCATAGAGGTACTCACACACCTAGTCAGTCATGCAAATAATTAAACACACTACCATTTACTCACCTATACAGTTATACACACACCAGCTCACTTACTCATACAAATAGTAGCACATTCTTACGCTCTTATACAATGACTGATACAAGCACACACTCATCCATACAGCCACTATCACAATCACTCACTCTCGCTTATAGCTATTTATATACTCCAACACACATATATACTGCCTTTCACATATGTAGTTACTCACACATGTACCACTGGGACATACATTCACTCACTAACACACTCTTACACACACTTACCCACCCATACAGTCTATCACAGTTGCACTCTTGAAACCATCCACCCAGTGAATCACCCACTCACACATCTATGCACAGAGTTGCACACACCCCTCCCACACAAACACTCAGGCACCCATACAGATACTCAGACAAGCATTCAATAACTCATATAGACACTCATGTAGCTATTCACAAACACATGCAGCCACTTACACAGCAACAGACAGACGGATACAGACATTCACCCAGTTTAGTCACTAACCCATGCATTCAGTAAGATACGTTAAATCACTCACTTATAGAGTCAGTCACGCACCTACTAAATCATCCATACAGACACTTACACACCCACTCATTCTTCAATACGTCTTTTCCTATATATATTAAAAATATTTAAACTTTACAGAAACACAGTCACTGGATGATGTCATCAGTGATGTCATTTGATATGTCATCAGTGATGTCATCAGTGATGTCACTGACCATGTCATGAGTGATGTAATATGTGACGTCATCAGCAGTGCATTGCGGGCGCGAGTTATAGTTAGCTGGACTAACTATAACGGGGGAATTTCACGGGTTTTGTACGAGTGCAATGTCCAACTAACTATAACTGTCCCTAAAACCTATGGTTTTTTCAGTGAATATATATATATATATATATATATATATATATATATATGAATCCAATGCGGGGTTACCAATCGCGCTCTCGGGTTATAGCAAAAACCAAGCAGAACTCCAAAGTTAGAAGTGGGGGTTTATTGACTTCATAAACCCTCCGTGACGCGTTTCGACTCAACAGAGTCTTGATCACACAGTGGGGCAGCCAAAAAGCAGTTACTTACATACACTTCCTGTAAACAGTAAACACAGAAAACGGACAATTTTGCGTTCGTGGCAGTGTGCAAAATTTACATAGTCGCCATTTATAAATGGTAAAAAAGCAGTTTAGCCAGGTACAAAGTAATCAAAACTTCATCAAACACAAAATGTGCACAGACCATACGATCTAAACATAGCGAGCCCGCTGACTAATGTGTATCTCATGAGCTATCACTCCCGAGAATGATAATAGGGCATGCTGGTATATGTAGTCCAGTAAGGAATGCAAGTTATCTGGTAGCCTATGAAGTACTGGCTGTGTTTTAATCAAAGAATGTGCCAGTAAGAAATAAGCATGGTGCCCATTGTTGATGCTGATAATAGTTATTCCCTAATTAGTGGAAAGAATATTGGCATGACTGCTTGATTCTTGTATCACAGTACTAGTTAATATGCATAGCCTGAATACTACAAACGTATCACTGCTGTTCTGTTATCCACGTCTTTGCAGGACTACATAGATAAAAAGATGGTGCCCCGGGGCCTCAGAATCTTCATTACCCCGTCTTATGATTCACCAGACCCGGCTATGCTAGAGGAATGGTCGGCCAACTCAGCCAACAGCTCAAGGAACATGTTGGAGATCCTTGTGAAATACGCGTGGTCGGACAGAGAAAACATTAAGAGGGAGATTCTGTGTATCAAAAATGATCTGGCCAAAAATACGGAACAAGATCTGATCTCCAAATTTTTCGAGGAGATGAAGAAAAGGTTGAGACTTGTTGAAGACGACAAAGGCGAGGAAACAGCGTAAACTCCACCGAGACTGTGGAGACTACGAATCTGGGAGGATACTTACTTTTAGTCGCAAGTATGATCACCTTTATGATACCTCAAATGGAATTATGACAACAACACTAAGACCTAGAGCAATTGATGACAAAGAGGCCGCAGCTGCAAGTGACACGAACACCGAGGCCTCTGAAGTTTCCGTCACATCGGAAAGCTCTCTGTCTGATGGAGATGGTGCAACACGCCCCAAAACCTTTTTAGACGAGTACCGGCTCATGAAACGGAGCCGGCAGATGACCAGATCGATGACCAAGGTGAATCAAAACGAGAATACTTCAACAGCAGGAGGGGGAAGAGGAAGAGGCAGAGGAAGAACAAGGGGTACCAGAGCAAGAGGTGCCGGCAGAGGAGAGAGAAGAGGAAGCGAAACGGAGCAAGTGGGATACAAGCAGACACGCTCCAGGAAACAACAATGATGGATGATGCTACGGTAAAACAAACCATCATTAATCTCTCTCACAGGCAAATAAGCATCAAAGACAAAAGAACATTATGCTTAGGCCTGTCGTTTTGCCCTGCTGTACCAATGAACTATGTTGATACCAGAATAGACATCTTTAAATTCTGTAGAAAATTAAAATTGAAGAAGTGGCATAAACTGAAACCCACAAAATGCAAAGAACACCTTTCCACTGAACACACTTCACACGAGGAGACATTGACGATAGGAGATATAGACACTCTGGTGGCATTACATGAACTGCAAGAAGATCCAGAAGGGGCACGCACGAACGTGGAGATCCATAACATCTTAGATGAATTAGAAATTGGTCATGACAAAGCGGCATGTACCAATTTCAAACCTAAATCGACATTCCTACCGACCATCAATCATGACAATATAGATACTTTTCAAGACCTGGTCGGCAGAGACTTACTCAATTACAGACAAAAGAATTGGCCCAAGAAAATGAAGAAATTCAAACACAATCTCACATTTGAACAGAGGAAGGCTATGCAAGAATTGGCAGAGGATAACTGCATTGTCATCAGGCCCGCAGATAAAGGGGGGAACATTGTGATTCTCACCCAAGAGATGTACATAAAGGAAGCCTTGCGTCAATTACACGACACAAGCACATATACCACCACCACTAGGACAGAGTACAATAACAGCATTACCTGTATCTGGGAGAATCTGGGAGACTGGAAGGACAAGGGACTCCTCGAATGGGAAGAATTTTGCTTTCTCAAAAGGGATTACCCGGTCCTTCCAGTTTTTTATCTTCTGCCCAAAATCCACAAAAACAGGGAAAATCCCCCGGGTAGACCTATAGTGTCATCCAGAGGCAGCGTTGCTGAAAATATATCACGCTACGTTGACCATTTCTTAAGGGAATATGTTAACACACTGCCCTCATATTTAAGGGACACTAAGGACTTCCTCAGTAAAATCAAAAATCTCACATGGCAGGCTGATTATTTGCTGATAACTATGGATGTCAATTCACTGTATACGGTGATTGATCACGAGCAAGGAATAGAAGCCTGCGCCAGATTCCTCAAACGTAGACATATCAGATATTGGGGACACACCCAAATGTTATTGAACATGATGAGATTCTGCTTATCAAATAACTTTTTCTTGTTCAATGATGAGATTTATAAACAGACCCACGGAACTGCGATGGGGACTTGTTTCGCGCCCAGTTTCGCGAATCTGTTTATGGGGGCATGGGAGGAGGAAATCAGACAAGACAGCAATCTCGATGTTGAGTTCAACAAAGTCGTCTTATGGCTTAGGTACATAGACGACCTGTTCGTGATCTGGCAAGGCAGCGAACAGGAAGCAAGGCGGTTTGTAGACAAATTGAATCACAACACCAGGAACCTCAGACTCACCAGCACTATCAGTAGGAAGGAGGTAGAGTACCTAGATATCAAAGTGCAGGTAAAGTCTAATGAGATACAAACCATCCTCTTTAGGAAATGTACGGCAGGGAACACCTTATTACACACACACCCACCCACTATATATATATATATATATATATATATATATATATATATATATATATATATATATATATATATATATATCTACACACACCATATTATCTACTGGCGGTCGCCAGTAGATAGTTATAGTTAGGACCTATTTTCCATAGGAAATCCGCAACATTCTATTTGAAATAACGTTGGCGCCGGTTGACGAATCTTCGCGAAAGTTTCCAACTTGTTGGAGCGCTCCGGTCCGCTCCTATCCTGAAAGTCTCGGGGTGATTCGTCAAGCGGGGGCCGAGAAAAAGGGGGTCCCAAAACGCGTTTTCCCCATTCATTTTTCCATAGGAATCTTTAGTCGCAGCTACAGCCCGAACTGCTGAACGGAATTACACCAAATTTGGCAAAGAGGTAGCCCTTGGTTCAGTGTCGTGCCTTTTGCTTAAATGGTGTAAATCCGTTCAGTAGTTCCTGAGAAAATCAAAAGTAAAGTCACATATATATCTATGGCCGAGTAGGGTCCGCGTACCCTCCCGATCACGAGCTGCATGCTAATTGGCTGTCAAGTGGCTGTCAACACTCCAAATCAGGAAGTGTTGGCAGCCATTTTGTCCCTCGGTAGAACCGAGGGACAGAAACAAGTGCGCAAAGCGCAAAAGGGGGCAGGGTAGAAACACCCTGACCCCCTAGGTCTGCTCAGGGGTCCCACAAGGACCCCCTGGGCAGAAAGCATTTTTTTTTTTTAAACGGCGGGATGCGCTTAGGGTGCGCGGATCCCGCTGATTAAAAAAAAAAAGCACAATTAACAAGTGCGCAAACGCACAAAGGGGGCAGGGTAGAAACACCCTGACCCCTAGGTCTGCTCAGGGGTCCCACAAGGACCACCTGGGCAGAAAAAAGCAAAAAAAAAAAGACCGGTATCGTGTTGGAGGCCCCGCCCCTCCCTGCAGCAGTCTGCAAACGCGCCCCTGGCGCGTTTTGAGAAGGGAAGTAATTCCCCTTGAATACTGGGGGTCCCTGGGGCCAACTAGCCCACCAGGAACCTCCGGTATGCGCCAGGGGCTGCGTTGCAGAGAGGTGTACAGAGGCCACGCCCCTTTTACACCTCTCTGCAACGCAGCTCTGTGGCGCTTTTGGAGGTAGCTGGTGGGCTAGTTGGACTCCAGGAACCCTCAGTATTCAAGGGGACTTAATCCCCAACTTAAAAACGCGCCACGGGGCGCGTTTGCACAGTGGTGAAGGGAGGGGCGTGGCTCAGGTGACATGTGTGCAAACAGGCCCCGTAGCGCGTTTTAAGTTGGGGGATTAAGTCCCCTTGAATACTGAGGGTCCCTGGGGGCCAACTAGCCCACCAGGTACCTCCAGTAAGCGCCACGGAGCTGCGTTGCAGAGTGTTGTAAAAAGGGGTGTGGCCTCTGAACACCTCTCTGCAACGCAGCTCTCTGGCGCATACTGGCGGTATCTGGTGGGCCAGTTGGCCCCTAGGGACCCTCGGGATTGAGGAGGAATTAATTCTCCAACTTAAAACGCGCCACAGGGCGTGTTTGCAGACATGTCACTTCAGGCCCCACCCCTTCCTTCACCATTGTGCAAATATTCCTCTAAAATCAGCCGAACTACGAATTCCGATTTACTCACCGGTTACCAGGAGAGACCTCAGTGCTGCATCTTTGAGCCCAGTACTGATCCTGAAAAGTAGTTTTAACCATACTTACCAGTAACTTGAATTTCCTTCCATAGGCTAACATTGACTGGTTTCACTTGGAAATTCTTCTAAGTGTGGAGTTTTGGAACTTTATAATATTCCTCTAAAATCAGCCGAACTACGAATTCCGATTTACTCACCTGTTATCAGGAGAGACCTCAGTGCTGCATCTTTGAGCCCAGTACTGATCCTGAAAAGTAATTTTAACCGTACTTACCAGTAACTTGAATTTCCTTCCATAGGAATCCATTGTCTGGTTTTCAGCAGAAAAGTTTCAAAGTGTCAATTTTCACAAACTACAAATATTCCTTAAAAGTCACCTGTATGACTTAAACGCATTCTTTCAACTGTTTACAGGAGATGCACCAGTGCTGGATCCAGGATCCACCACTGAGTAAGAAAAAGTAACGATAACACTACTTACCTGCTAAGTTTTTTTTCCTCCCATTGTATAACATTGGTGATTCTATGTGAAAAAGTTTCTGTCAACTTTTAAAATACAATAATATTCCTTAAAAATCACTACTGTAACCAAAACGCTTTTACTCAACTGTTTACAGGAGATGTCCCAGGACTGAATGTAGGATCCAGTCCTGTGGTTAGAAAAGTAATCCATAAAGTAACTAATTGCATTTAACTTGAAATTCACATTGCGCTCAATGTTGCATTGTGTTTGAAATTGTGTTGCCCATTGCAACAACTGTAACTACTGTACTTAAAAGTTTTTTTGCCTATTTGCAAAGTATTTAAACTAAAGTAATTCATTCTGAGAAAGTATATTTTGTAATGTAATGTATAATGTAATTACAATGTATTTAAAAAAATAAAATATCTAAAAATAAATAGTTTAAAAAAATGTAGTAAATCAGTATCAAAAAAATAAATATAACAATTAATACATTTAAAAATTGTCATTTACAAAACCTTTGAAATTCACTGAAAAAAACCATAGGTTTCAGACATGTTATAGTTAGGAATTAGCATTTAAAAAACCTTTGAAATTCACTGTAAAAACCATAGGTTTCAGGCACGTTATAGTTAGAAATTAGCATTTAAAAACCTTACAAATTCACTGAAAAAACCATAGGTTTTAGGGACAGTTATAGTTAGTTGGACATTGCACTCGTACAAAACCCGTAGAAATTCCCCGTTATAGTTAGTTCAGGTAACTATAACTCGCGCCCCCGCAATGCACTGCTGATGATGTCACATATTACATCACTCATGACATGGTCAGTGACATCACTGATGACATCACTGATGACATCGTCCATGTGATAATTTCATGCATCTTCTCACACCCTAATATAACTTTTGATACACCCACTGTAAATTACAGACTGCCATTGTCAAAACCATAGACACTCCAACACCAATTACTATATACACACTCACTGATTCTTAGGTCTACACACACACACATCTACTCACTCACTCACCCGTACAGTCATTCATACTTATAGTCACTCAGTACAGGACTATTATATGCACTCATACACCTATATAAACACTCACACACCGCCACTCATCCATAGAGGTACTCACACACCTAGTCAGTCATGCAAAAAATTAAGCACACACCCATTTACTCACCTATACAGTTATACACACACCAGCTCACTTACTCATACAAATACTAGCACATTCTTACGCTCTTATACAATCTCTGATACAAGCACACACTCATCCATACAGTCACTCTCACAATCACACACTCTCGCTTATAGCTATTTATATACTCCGATACCAAAGGGGATGATGGACGGAGCGTTAGAGCAAATCAAACACTCACCCCCAGTCAACTGATCTGGGTTTAATCCATCATCATTCTTTAGCTCACTCCACCACCCCAGTTCAGACATGGCCATATGCAAATCAGTCTGACCCTGTGCCTCATGGGAACAGTCCAGCCCGAACTGCCAAGCCATGTCTTCCCTGGACCGGAAACAAGCATCCTGGGACCGGTTTCGGGTTCAAAACCCTCATCAGCCAGACTATCTTGAATCCAGTGGCAAAGTGAGCAAGGGACCCACGTCTGGGCATACCCTGCCAACTTAGGGCGAACAAAGCGATACCAAAGGGGATGATGGACGGAGCGTTAGAGCAAATCAAACACTCACCCCCAGTCAACTGATCTGGGTTTAATCCATCATCATTCTTTAGCTCACTCCACCACCCCAGTTCAGACATGGCCATATGCAAATCAGTCTGACCCTGTGCCTCATGGGAACAGTCCAGCCCGAACTGCCAAGCCATGTCTTCCCTGGACCGGAAACAAGCATCCTGGGACCGGTTTCGGGTTCAAAACCCTCATCAGCCAGACTATCTTGAATCCAGTGGCAAAGTGAGCAAGGGACCCACGTCTGGGCATACCCTGCCAACTTAGGGCGAACAAAGCGATACCAAAGGGGATGATGGACGGAGCGTTAGAGCAAATCAAACACTCACCCCCAGTCAACTGATCTGGGTTTAATCCATCATCATTCTTTAGCTCACTCCACCACCCCAGTTCAGACATGGCCATATGCAAATCAGTCTGACCCTGTGCCTCATGGGAACAGTCCAGCCCGAACTGCCAAGCCATGTCTTCCCTGGACCGGAAACAAGCATCCTGGGACCGGTTTCGGGTTCAAAACCCTCATCAGCCAGACTATCTTGAATCCAGTGGCAAAGTGAGCAAGGGACCCACGTCTGGGCATACCCTGCCAACTTAGGGCGAACAAAGCGATACCAAAGGGGATGATGGACGGAGCGTTAGAGCAAATCAAACACTCACCCCCAGTCAACTGATCTGGGTTTAATCCATCATCATTCTTTAGCTCACTCCACCACCCCAGTTCAGACATGGCCATATGCAAATCAGTCTGACCCTGTGCCTCATGGGAACAGTCCAGCCCGAACTGCCAAGCCATGTCTTCCCTGGACCGGAAACAAGCATCCTGGGACCGGTTTCGGGTTCAAAACCCTCATCAGCCAGACTATCTTGAATCCAGTGGCAAAGTGAGCAAGGGACCCACGTCTGGGCATACCCTGCCAACTTAGGGCGAACAAAGCGATACCAAAGGGGATGATGGACGGAGCGTTAGAGCAAATCAAACACTCACCCCCAGTCAACTGATCTGGGTTTAATCCATCATCATTCTTTAGCTCACTCCACCACCCCAGTTCAGACATGGCCATATGCAAATCAGTCTGACCCTGTGCCTCATGGGAACAGTCCAGCCCGAACTGCCAAGCCATGTCTTCCCTGGACCGGAAACAAGCATCCTGGGACCGGTTTCGGGTTCAAAACCCTCATCAGCCAGACTATCTTGAATCCAGTGGCAAAGTGAGCAAGGGACCCACGTCTGGGCATACCCTGCCAACTTAGGGCGAACAAAGCGATACCAAAGGGGATGATGGACGGAGCGTTAGAGCAAATCAAACACTCACCCCCAGTCAACTGATCTGGGTTTAATCCATCATCATTCTTTAGCTCACTCCACCACCCCAGTTCAGACATGGCCATATGCAAATCAGTCTGACCCTGTGCCTCATGGGAACAGTCCAGCCCGAACTGCCAAGCCATGTCTTCCCTGGACCGGAAACAAGCATCCTGGGACCGGTTTCGGGTTCAAAACCCTCATCAGCCAGACTATCTTGAATCCAGTGGCAAAGTGAGCAAGGGACCCACGTCTGGGCATACCCTGCCAACTTAGGGCGAACAAAGCGATACCAAAGGGGATGATGGACGGAGCGTTAGAGCAAATCAAACACTCACCCCCAGTCAACTGATCTGGGTTTAATCCATCATCATTCTTTAGCTCACTCCACCACCCCAGTTCAGACATGGCCATATGCAAATCAGTCTGACCCTGTGCCTCATGGGAACAGTCCAGCCCGAACTGCCAAGCCATGTCTTCCCTGGACCGGAAACAAGCATCCTGGGACCGGTTTCGGGTTCAAAACCCTCATCAGCCAGACTATCTTGAATCCAGTGGCAAAGTGAGCAAGGGACCCACGTCTGGGCATACCCTGCCAACTTAGGGCGAACAAAGCGATACCAAAGGGGATGATGGACGGAGCGTTAGAGCAAATCAAACACTCACCCCCAGTCAACTGATCTGGGTTTAATCCATCATCATTCTTTAGCTCACTCCACCACCCCAGTTCAGACATGGCCATATGCAAATCAGTCTGACCCTGTGCCTCATGGGAACAGTCCAGCCCGAACTGCCAAGCCATGTCTTCCCTGGACCGGAAACAAGCATCCTGGGACCGGTTTCGGGTTCAAAACCCTCATCAGCCAGACTATCTTGAATCCAGTGGAAAAGTGAGCAAGGGACCCACGTCTGGGCATACCCTGCCAACTTAGGGCGAACAAAGCGATACCAAAGGGGATGATGGACGGAGCGTTAGAGCAAATCAAACACTCACCCCCAGTCAACTGATCTGGGTTTAATCCATCATCATTCTTTAGCTCACTCCACCACCCCAGTTCAGACATGGCCATAGGCAAATCAGTCTGACCCTGTGCCTCATGGGAACAGTCCAGCCCGAACTGCCAAGCCATGTCTTCCCTGGACCGGAAACAAGCATCCTGGGACCGGTTTCGGGTTCAAAACCCTCATCAGCCAGACTATCTTGAATCCAGTGGCAAAGTGAGCAAGGGACCCACGTCTGGGCATACCCTGCCAACTTAGGGCGAACAAAGCGATACCAAAGGGGATGATGGACGGAGCGTTAGAGCAAATCAAACACTCACCCCCAGTCAACTGATCTGGGTTTAATCCATCATCATTCTTTAGCTCACTCCACCACCCCAGTTCAGACATGGCCATATGCAAATCAGTCTGACCCTGTGCCTCATGGGAACAGTCCAGCCCGAACTGCCAAGCCATGTCTTCCCTGGACCGGAAACAAGCATCCTGGGACCGGTTTCGGGTTCAAAACCCTCATCAGCCAGACTATCTTGAATCCAGTGGCAAAGTGAGCAAGGGACCCACGTCTGGGCATACCCTGCCAACTTAGGGCGAACAAAGCGATACCAAAGGGGATGATGGACGGAGCGTTAGAGCAAATCAAACACTCACCCCCAGTCAACTGATCTGGGTTTAATCCATCATCATTCTTTAGCTCACTCCACCACCCCAGTTCAGACATGGCCATATGCAAATCAGTCTGACCCTGTGCCTCATGGGAACAGTCCAGCCCGAACTGCCAAGCCATGTCTTCCCTGGACCGGAAACAAGCATCCTGGGACCGGTTTCGGGTTCAAAACCCTCATCAGCCAGACTATCTTGAATCCAGTGGCAAAGTGAGCAAGGGACCCACGTCTGGGCATACCCTGCCAACTTAGGGCGAACAAAGCGATACCAAAGGGGATGATGGACGGAGCGTTAGAGCAAATCAAACACTCACCCCCAGTCAACTGATCTGGGTTTAATCCATCATCATTCTTTAGCTCACTCCACCACCCCAGTTCAGACATGGCCATATGCAAATCAGTCTGACCCTGTGCCTCATGGGAACAGTCCAGCCCGAACTGCCAAGCCATGTCTTCCCTGGACCGGAAACAAGCATCCTGGGACCGGTTTCGGGTTCAAAACCCTCATCAGCCAGACTATCTTGAATCCAGTGGCAAAGTGAGCAAGGGACCCACGTCTGGGCATACCCTGCCAACTTAGGGCGAACAAAGCGATACCAAAGGGGATGATGGACGGAGCGTTAGAGCAAATCAAACACTCACCCCCAGTCAACTGATCTGGGTTTAATCCATCATCATTCTTTAGCTCACTCCACCACCCCAGTTCAGACATGGCCATATGCAAATCAGTCTGACCCTGTGCCTCATGGGAACAGTCCAGCCCGAACTGCCAAGCCATGTCTTCCCTGGACCGGAAACAAGCATCCTGGGACCGGTTTCGGGTTCAAAACCCTCATCAGCCAGACTATCTTGAATCCAGTGGCAAAGTGAGCAAGGGACCCACGTCTGGGCATACCCTGCCAACTTAGGGCGAACAAAGCGATACCAAAGGGGATGATGGACGGAGCGTTAGAGCAAATCAAACACTCACCCCCAGTCAACTGATCTGGGTTTAATCCATCATCATTCTTTAGCTCACTCCACCACCCCAGTTCAGACATGGCCATATGCAAATCAGTCTGACCCTGTGCCTCATGGGAACAGTCCAGCCCGAACTGCCAAGCCATGTCTTCCCTGGACCGGAAACAAGCATCCTGGGACCGGTTTCGGGTTCAAACCCTCATCAGCCAGACTATCTTGAATCCAGTGGCAAAGTGAGCAAGGGACCCACGTCTGGGCATACCCTGCCAACTTAGGGCGAACAAAGCGATACCAAAGGGGATGATGGACGGAGCGTTAGAGCAAATCAAACACTCACCCCCAGTCAACTGATCTGGGTTTAATCCATCATCATTCTTTAGCTCACTCCACCACCCCAGTTCAGACATGGCCATATGCAAATCAGTCTGACCCTGTGCCTCATGGGAACAGTCCAGCCCGAACTGCCAAGCCATGTCTTCCCTGGACCGGAAACAAGCATCCTGGGACCGGTTTCGGGTTCAAAACCCTCATCAGCCAGACTATCTTGAATCCAGTGGCAAAGTGAGCAAGGGACCCACGTCTGGGCATACCCTGCCAACTTAGGGCGAACAAAGCGATACCAAAGGGGATGATGGACGGAGCGTTAGAGCAAATCAAACACTCACCCCCAGTCAACTGATCTGGGTTTAATCCATCATCATTCTTTAGCTCACTCCACCACCCCAGTTCAGACATGGCCATATGCAAATCAGTCTGACCCTGTGCCTCATGGGAACAGTCCAGCCCGAACTGCCAAGCCATGTCTTCCCTGGACCGGAAACAAGCATCCTGGGACCGGTTTCGGGTTCAAAACCCTCATCAGCCAGACTATCTTGAATCCAGTGGCAAAGTGAGCAAGGGACCCACGTCTGGGCATACCCCTTTTGTATCGCTTTGTTCGCCCTAAGTTGGCGGGGGTATGCCCAGACGTGGGTCCCTTGCTCACTTTGCCACTGGATTCAAGCAAGCCTGGCTGATGACGGCTGGAATGCCAGAAACCGGTCCTAGGATGCTTGTTTCCGGTCCAGGGAAGACATGGCTTGGCAGTTCGTGCTGGACTGTTCCCATGAGGCACAGGGTCAGACTGATTTGCATATGGCCATGTCTGAACTGGGGTGGTGGAGTGAGCTAAAGAATGATGATGGATTAAACCCAGATCAGTTGACTGGGGGTGAGTGTTTGATTGGCTCAAACGTTCCGTCCATCATCCCCTTTTGTATCGCTATTTATATACTCCAACACACATATATACTGCCTTTCACATATGTAGTTACTCACATGTACCACTGGGACATACATTCACTCACTAACACACTCTTACACACACTTACCCACCCATACAGTCTATCACAGATGCACTCTTGAAACCATCCACCCAGTGAATCACCCACTCACACATCTATGCACAGAGTCGCACACACCCCACCCACACAAACACTCAGGCACCCATACAGATACTCAGACAACCAATCAATAACTCACATAGACACTCATGTAGCTATTCACAAACCCATGCACCACTTACACAGCAACAGACAGACGGATACAGACATTCACGCAGTTTAGTCACTAACCCATGCATTCAGTAAGATACGTTTAATCACTCACTTATAGAGTTAGTCACGCACCTACTAAATCATCCATTCAGACACTTATACACCCACTCATTCTTCAATACGCCTTTCCCAATATATATTAAACATATTTAAACTTTACAGAAACACACAGTCACTGGATGATGTCATCAGTGATGTCATTTGAGATATCAGTGATGTCATCAGTGATGTCACTGACCATGTCATGAGTGATGTAATATGTGACGTCATCAGCAGTGCATTGCGGGGGCGCGAGTTATAGTTACCTGAACTAACTATAACGGGGAATTTCACGGGTTTTGTACGAGTGCAATGTCCAACTAACTAGAACTGTCCCCAAAACCTATGGTTTTTTCAGTGAATATATATATATATATATATATATATATATATATATATCACGCAGTCGCCGCTGTAATCCAAGGATTTCTCCACAGTACGGACACGGACCCAAGTTGGTGCTTCTTATAAAATGCTTTATTCAATCGCCATTACGCGTTTCGGCTCCCTTGAGCCTTGTTCACATGACATGGTTTGAAATCTAAGTGCGGTTTTTATAGTGCCAATAACAACCAATTAAAAATATATCACATGATACCTTCAACAGTAGACATGGAAGATATACTTTCTCTCTCACACAATTGGATTTCTAGTCCGACCTGGTTATTATTTCTCTTGCAAACATTTATATTGCGATAATTCGTAACATTATCATATCCTAGATTGCAACTATATTTGACATTTAATCTATTAATAGATAACTTTTTAATATATGGATAAATCCAGATTGGCAAACTGTGTAATGTAGCTACCTATTTGTCCTACTGTTGTGGTATTGGTTGTGATAAATAAGATTACGTGTTGAAAAGTGCAAAAAGTGAAAAGTGCTGAAATATTAGTGCTTTAATATTTCTATTAAAATAGTTCCATTCTATTATATGATCTTATAAGAATAAAATAGATAAATAAGATAAATCTTGTACCATCATTACGTTTTCCTTAATTAAATCAGTATATGTATCGTGCCTTCTTATACATCTATATATATATGATTATACCATAGCAGGGCATCCTCCAATACTTTTGCAATGATCTGTCCCTTATGTGTGTAATATTGTCCCTTATTTGGATATATAGCTGTATCAGTGTTTAGATGTAACAATATGTGCAAATTGCAATCAGTGCATGTACATAATTAAATAAATATATAAATACATTATTAGACTCATTACATGTATAAAATAAGGTCATAAAAATATTTCATTATATACGTTAAATACTGTATAAAAAGATCGACCTTAAATAAATAAATATATAAATACAAATCTACATAAATACATATACCAATCTGTCAATACACTCAAAAAACACTTGATAAAAATATATCTAAGAGACTAAAACATTGAATCACCATATAAAGGATACCCATGCTATATCAATGGCTTAAAACTATGGCTAAAATATATTGCTAGATCACAGACGATCGCCTGATTTAATCTTCTCCAGTGTATCTATGTTAAGCAAGTGTGCAGATCCTCAGTGGCATTTAAACCTCCCGGGTGTTTAGAATCCAACTGTAATATATACCTTGTCTCTAGCTTTCTTAATTTGTTGGTTCTATCACCTCCCCGTCTACTCGGAGGGACAGCGTCCAAGACAAAATATTTTAGATTGGTGTTATTAGAATTGTGTTTCTCTTTAAAGTGCCGAGCCACCGGATATGTGTTGTCCTGATTCGTGATGGCTCGTAAGTGCTGCAACACTCGCTTGTGTACCTGCAAGACCGTGCTGCCCACGTACTGCAAGCCACATGGGCAAACAAGTACGTAGACTGCAAATTCGGTCTTGCAAGTCAACAATTTAGTAATCTTAAAATCCCTGTCACTGAAAGATGTTCTGTATGTGCTTCTGTTAATGCCATGTGTACAAGCCTTGCACGTTTTGCATCTATAAAATCCTTTTCTCATGTTGAGCCAGCTTCCTCCCTCAATTATTTCAGAACTGGTTTTAACTAACTTGTCTCTTGTTGATGGAGCCTTGCTGTAGGTAATGGACACCCTCTGCGGTAGCAGGGGTCCTATTACCGGGTCCGATAATACCATGGCCCAATTCCTTTGTATGATTCTCTGTAGAGATTTCTGCTGTCTGCTATATTTCATGATCAAACGAAATGCCCCACTATTGTTGTCTGGCTCACTCATCTTTGCTGCTTTCTCTTTGTCTTGTAGGGCCTCAGTTCTGGATAGATGCATGGATTTTGCTATTGCTTTATCTATGATGTGCTCAGGATACCCTCTTGCTTTAAATCTTGTTTTGCTGTCACTCTGTGCTCTAACTAATTCCCCTTCGTTACTGCAAATACGTCTTAAACGTAGCATCTCACCATATGGTATACTGTTGATGAGATGCACGGGGTGAGAGCTGCTTGCATGCAAAGTGGAGTTTCCTGCCGTCTTTTTCCGAAATAACCGAGTTTCCATTTTCTGATCATGAATATATATTTGGGTGTCAAGAAATTCAACAATCGTAACGCTCAGTGTCAAGAAATTCAACAATCGTAACGCATCAGTGATGTCATTTGAGATGTCATCAGTGATGTCACTGACCATGTCATGAGTGATGTAATATGTTACGTCATCAGCAGTGCATTGCGGGGGCGCGAGTTATAGTTAGCTGAACTAACTATAACGGGGGAATTTCACAGGTTTTGTACGAGTGCAATGTCCAACTAACTATAACTGTCCCTAAAACCTATGGTTTTTTCAGTGAATTTCAAAGGTTTTTTAAATGCTAATTCCTAACTATAACATGTCTGAAACCTATGTTTTTTTCAGTGAATTTCAAAGGTTTTGTAAATGACAATTTTTAAATGTATTAATTGTTATATTTATTTTTTGGATACTGATTTACTACATTTTTTTAAACTATTTATTTTTACATATTTTATTTTTAAATTACATTGTAATTACATTATATATTACATTACAAAATATACTTTCTCTGAATGAATTACTTTAGTTTAAATACTTTGCAAATAGGCAATAGACTTTTAAGTACAGTAGTTACAGTTGTTGCAATGGGCAACACAATTTCAAACACAATGCAACATTGAGCTCAATGTGAATTTCTAGTTAAATGCAATTAGTTACTTTATGGATTACTTTTCTAACCACAGGACTGGATCCTAGATTCAGTCCTGGGACATCTCCTGTAAACAGTTGAGTAAAAGCGTTTTGGTTACAGTAGTGATTTTTAAGGAATATTATTGTATTTTAAAAGTTGACACAGAAACTTTTTCACATAGAATCACCAATGTTATCCTATGGGAGGAAATTCACTTAGCAGGTAAGTAGTGTTATCGTTACTTTTTCTTACTCAGTGTTGGATCCTGGATCCAGCACTGGTGCATCTCCTGTAAACAGTTGAAAGAATGCGTTTAAGTCATACAGGCGATTTTTAAGGAATATTTGTAGTTTGTGAAAATCGACACTTTGAAACTTTTCTGCTGAAAACCAGACAATGGATTCCTATGGAAGGAAATATAAGTTACTGGTAAGTACGGTTAGAATTACTTTTCAGGGTCAGTGCTGGGCTAAAAGATGCAGCACTGGGTTCTCTCCTGATAACAGGTGAGTAAATCGGAATTCGTAGTTCGGTTGATTTTAGAGGAATATTATAAAGTTCCAAAACTGCACACTTAGAAGAATTTCCAAGTGAAACCAGTCAATGTTAGCCTATGGAAGGAAATTCAAGTTACTGGTAAGTACGGTTAGAATTACTTTTCAGGATCAGTACTGGGCTGAAAGATGCAGCACTGAGGTCTCTCCTGATAACAGGTGAGTAAATCGGAATTCGTATTTCGGCTGATTTTAGAGGAATATTTGTATGTTTCAAAAATCGACACTTAGAAACTTTTTCAGCAAAAGCAGGCAATGATATCCTATGGAAGGAAATTCAAGTTACTGGTAAGTATGGTTAAAATTACTTTTCAGGATCAGTACTGGGCTGAAAGATGCAGCACTGAGGTCTCTCCTGATAACAGGTGAGTAAATCGGAATTCGTAGTTTGGCTGATTTTAGAGGAATATTTGCACAATGGTGAAGGAAGGGGTGGGGCCTGAGGTGACATGTCTGCAAACACACCCAGTGGCGCGTTTTAAGTTGGAGAATTAATTCCTTCTCAATCCCGAGGGTCCCTAGGGGCCAACTAGCCCACCAGATACCTCTAGTATGCCCCAGACAGCTGCGTTGCAGAGAGGTGTTCAGAGGCACGCCCCTTTTTACAACACTCTGCAACGCAGCTCCGTGGCGCTTACTGGAGGTACCTGGTGGGCTAGTTGGCCCCCAGGGACCCTCAGGACTGAAGGGGATTTAATTCCCCATCTTAAAACGCGCCACGGGGCCTGTTTGCACACATGTCACCTGAAGCCCCGCCCTCCCTTCACCACTGTGCAAACGCGCCCGTGGCGCGTTTTAGGTTGGGGGATTAAGTCCCCTTCAATACTGAGGGTCCCTGGGGCCAACTAGCTCACCATGTACCTTCCAAAAGCGCCACAGAGCTGCGTTGCAGAGGTGTAAAGGGGCGTGGCCTCTGTACACCTCTCTGCAACGCAGCCCCTGGCGCATACTGGAGGTTCCTGGTGGGCTAGTTGGCCCCAGGACCCCCAGTATTGAAGGGGAATTTGCCTTCATCTGCAAACGCGCCAGGGGCGCGTTTGCAGAGTGGTAAAGGAAGGGGCGGGGCCTGCGCCCGAGCTGCTTTTTCTCCTAAGGGGGCTGTGTGGCCCCTTACTTTTTCCTATTTTTGGGCCCTGGGGACCCCATCCCCCAGGGCCTTATCCCTTTTTTTTTTTTTTTTAAATTAAGCGGGGAAGGGGCCGCGTGGCTCCTCCCATGGCCGAATCCGGCCCCGGGACCCCATCCCCGGGGCATGGCCACACTTTTAAATAAATGTTTAAGGAGGGGGGCTGCGTGGCCCCCCTCCTCAGGCCTCCTTTTGCCCTGGGGACCCCATCCCCCGGGGCAGGCCTTTATTTATTTTTTATTATTTTTTAAAATTATTATTTTTGGGGAGGGGGGCCGCGTGGCCCCCCTCCCGGGCCACTACTTGCCCCGGGGACCCCATCCCCCGGGGCTGGCTCTCTTCGTTGGGGACTGTGGGGGTCCCCAATACCCCCACAGTCCCGCCGGCTCCCGCGTCCCTTGGGAGCCGGCATTGCTTTCCACATGGGAGCTGCTAACATGCAGCTCCCCGTGTGGAAAAGCAATTTGCTTTGGATATTGGAGCGAGAGCAGGTTTCCTGCTCTCGCTCTATTCCAAAGCAGTTTGCTATGACAGGACGGGAGCCGCGAGGCTCCCGTCCTGTCATAGCAAACTACAGTGTCCCGGGGTAGGCACCTCGGGACACTGCAGGAGCCGGCCCTGGGGGTGGTGGTCCCCAAGGCCATTACAGGCTCCAGGAGGGGGGCCGCGCGGCCCCCCTCCCTCCATTGACAAAGCCCCGGGGAGGTGGTGGTCCCCGGGGCTCTGGGGGTCCGTAATGACATTTACCATATTGACATTTTTACTGCCCCGGGGAGGTGGCGGTCCCCGGGGCGTGTGGGGGGGGGCTCGAGCCCCCCCACACAGGTAAATTTATAAAAAAATCATTAAAGAAGCCCCGGGGAGGTGGCGGTCCCCGGGGCTGCGCGAGGGCAGAGAGCCCTCCCGCACCATTTATTTTTAAAGCCCCGGGGTGGCGGTCCCGGGGCTTGGGAGGCCTTAGAGGCCCCTACATATTATAAATACCCCCCCATGCCCCCGGGACTTGGCCCACCCGGGCCAATTATCAACGAAGCGCGGAGACCGCGCTCGCTTTGTTTTTCGGCGGGATTCGCGCACCCTAAGCGCATCCCGCCGATTTTTTGTTGTTGAAAAAATGCTTTTTCTGCCCAAGGGGTCCTTGTGGGACCCCTGAGCAGACCTAGGGGTGAGGGTGTTTCTACCCTGCCCCTTTGTGCGTTTGCGCACTTTTCTTTTTTTTCTCGGCGGGATCCGCGCACCCTAAGCGCATCCCGCCGATTTAAAAAAAATATATATGCTTTTTCTGCCCAGGGGGTCCTTGTGGGACCCCTGAGCAGACCTAGGGGTCAGGGTGTTTCTACCCTGCCCCTTTTGCGCTTTGCGCACTTGTTTCTGTCCCTCGGTTCTACCGAGGGACAAAATGGCTGCCAACACTTCCTGATTTGGAGTGTTGACAGCCACTTGACAGCCAATTAGCATACAGCTCGTGATCGGGAGGGTACGCGGACCCTACGCGCCCATAGATATATATGTGACTTTACTTTTGATTTTCTCAGGAACTACTGAACGGATTTACACCATTTAAACAAAAGGCACGACACTGAACCAAGGGCTACCTCTTTGCCAAATTTGGTGTAATTCCGTTCAGCAGTTCGGGCTGTAGCTGCGACT